>CM031244.1:772180906-772506177 GCA_018340775.1 Taxus wallichiana var. yunnanensis
GTCTCTATGCTTTCCATTCTACTTCCCTGATGGACTTGCTTTCACTGCGCTCTACTTTTTATATCCACCCTCTACTTCTCTCCATCAATGGGTATTCAAATCCGAATATTCAAGGCTACCCATGATTGACCCCAAGAAAGGTGTAGGACGAGAATCAACTCCCTTGAACATATAATACTTATAGGATAGTTGTCAAGTTTCTAAAAATACAAATATGTGACCAATAAGCACCCAAGAATAGTGTGATGTCTTCTCCTCATTTGTAGCCAATGTTTGGAAATTTTATACTAGCAATTACACTTTAGGTGAAGAAACACCGAAGGAGAATCAAATGTAATATTTCTTGGGAAATTCACATTGTCATTTAGCAAGTGTTATGGTACCTTTTTGGTTTAGCAACGATTATAATGAGCTTGAGATAAGGTCGGATGATGACAAATTTGATTGGAAGGATTCCACAATTCAAAAACAACATGAGAGAAAATAATCTCTATATATTCATATAGTTACATGTCTTGGAGATGGAGAGGAAGGGCTTTATAGCAAAACGCCTCTCTTTATTTCTCTTTTACATGCAAATATTTGGACATACAAAGAAATTTAAATGTTGAGGAGACAAATACAAGCACAAGACTTTATGAATGTTAACTTGATATGTATTGTTTCCTTATCTAATGCCATACCCTATTATTTATGTATTGAAATAGTTTGTACCATTTTGAGTGGAATTAGTTAACGATTGTCGTGTGTTATAAGATGTATCAAGAAATGTGTACGTGTGTGCCGTGTAGATCCTATGTTAGTCCTAAGTACTTTTCAAATTCAACAACTACAAAGAGCAACAAATCAAGGGGCCGGTTTGATTCCAAATGGTAGACGTTGTGACCAACCTAATGGAGGGCCCCATTAACCAACCCTGCATGCACCCATAGATTGGATGTCAACATAATTTATATTTATGAACTCATGCTTAAGCTTTGACTAGCACAACCTTTAGCTCCTTAGAGGCCAAACCCAAAGCACATAAATTGGTATGCAATGCGTGCATCCAAACTATGAAATAGAGCATGAAATCTATGTTTGTTTTGCAGTAAAGTACTATGAAGATTTGTACAAACAAGTACCTTTTCTTACAGTTTTTGTTGTTATTTTTTGTGGAGTAGCTAACACCATCACATGCTGCCGGTGCATCGGCGTTGACGACGTTAACATCGGGAAGTTGCTGTCTGGTTAAGCTTCGACCGTTGAAAAAACAATCGACGTTTCGGCAAGATACGCATCACATGACTATGCTCGACGTTGGGGTGCTCTTGCTCTTGAATTACGGTTATTCCAAATAGTTGGTTTGGACATTATTTGTTTCAGGTTCTTAGGCTGCAAAGTTGAAAAAATAACATGCACAAGATTTGAACGTACAACCATTAACAATCGAAAATCGAGAGTTAAGAAGAGCGCAAAGCCCGACAGATCTCCATGGCCAGATATGAAAACTGGGATTTCCTAAAAGTGTCTTGCTCTTAGTGGTTAGCAAAACTAAGAATTGACCAGGGTTTGCGTGCTAAGCTCCACCTTCATACACGCGCCGAACAAAAGATGTAATTATTATTTTCACCATCTAGAAATATTCGCCCCATTTTCTTTCAATTACCGATTGACAGATTCTAACCTGCCTTGAGCTTCGCCAGGGAATGCCTGGGAAAACACAGAAGAAAAATATATTTTCGACCTGGGAATCCAAACTACGTAATTAAATAAGGTTTTGTTGGACCATATGTTCCCCATTTGGGCGGGTGGCTTGAGGCTCCTGGCTCGACATCATTATTCGCCTTGTGTGGATTGCTGGACCACATCTCTGTACAGGCTCAGCTACGCTATTCTTAATAGGATCTCTTTTCCATTCGTTAGGTCTTCGCAAACATAAATGATGATCCTTACACTGTTTATAGCGATCAACATGAAAATTAACAAAACAATAATGATCCTTCCACTGTTTATATTTATCCGGCCCGTTATCGTTTACTCTTCCACATGAACAGTCGACAAAAACACGCGGAATTTTTTTAGAAAGGTCCCATCGAGGTATAAATTAAAGGACAATTTGTAACACCTCTAAAAATATGGATTTGAGTGAAAACATTAGATTTACTTACATCAAAACAGTTTTCTTTCTATTTTTAGATTGGAAATAAATAAAAATACATGAAAATGGTGATTTACCGTAGAATCTAGGTATGTGCAAACCCTAACACTCAACCCACAATATTCCTAGGGGATTGTTTGAATCTAGAAGGGGATCATCGAGCCCTAAAATTTGCTCAATATAAGGGCAAAACCCCAAAACTTGTTGTTCCAATTGGTGTCTTTGATGCCTTACTTGTATAATCATGAAATCGACTTGGAATGTCATGCCCAAGTTGAAAAATCATGGAAACGATTTGAAGCATACCTTAGTTGATGCTCTAGATCTTGAATCGATATATGAGATTGTGAAACTATGAATGGATTCACAAAAGCAACTCCTATATGAAGTCACCTCGAAGATTTCAGAATTTTCGTCCTCAAATGTGAATACACCGGAGGGTTTTTGTCCTCAAATGTAGAGGGAGGTTTTTGTCCTCAAATGCGAGAGTTGAAGCACAAAACTCAAACTCATCAAAATGAAAAAGAGATTTAGTCAAAAGTGAGCTCTAAATAACCCCTCATGTTGTTTTATAATACATTTCATGAAGAAACATCACATCTCACTTCTATATCGATGTTTGACTTTCCTTTATTAAAAAACACATTTTAACAATAACACATAAGTTACCTTTTTATAACTATAACTTAAAATTACTTTTTCAACAACTTAAGTCACTTTATGAATTTGACATAAAGTTAGTTTTTCAACAACTTAAGTTTAAGTGTTGAATTATTTCCCTTACCACACTCTTTATGCCTACGAGAAATAAAAAAATAGGCTAAAGGTCTTATCTAGACTAATTTCGAGAAGGGGATATTACTCACTTACCTCAATAACATTAAATATAATGACACTTCTGGCATTGGAAATATAATCTCACAAAAAAATGAATCGGTGAATGAGAATACCTCAACAACCCGCATGGGTAGCGTAGTTGGCTAAGGGCTTTGGGTTCCTCTCATATAGGTCTCGAGGTCGATTCTCTCTACCTGGATGTACCCTGGGAGGTTGGTCTGGTGTGGACCTAGTCACCTCCCTCGAGGGATTAGTGGGGCCAAACCGGGGCCTCCTCGTGCCGGTCAAGCTTTGTTAGACACGCGACAGTCCTAGGTTGGTTTTGATACCTCGGTTATAAAAAAATTAAATTAAAAAAGAATACCTCAACAAGGTACAAAAATATAACGACAAGATAAATAGGGCGTCTGCACCAACTCAACATCGAGTAACTCGACATAGTTGGAGGCTTTAAAATCTTCACAATACTTTTTCCTCTACATGTCATTTTCAATTGTCGCGTATCACCTTGTGTTCAAGCTATCTTTATAATGAGCATCTTAATATTTTCATAGTTTATAATTTAAAAAATGTAATTTATGGATTAACCTATATGAGTGTCTTTGATCACCTAAAAAATTCATTACAAACAAGTTGAAAAAGATATACTAGAAAAGGCTTGACATTTTCCTACACGAAGAAAAAAACATGGATGAAACAAAACAATGAATGGATGAATAAATGGGACATCAACGTAAAAGCATGCCTAAACACCATGGAAGAAATTAAAAAGTATGCGAGAGAGAAATTCGGGTAACCATGTGGAAAAACAAATAGCGCGGAAGAAGACATATTACATCCGTAGTCACAAAATCATGCACTTTAGATATTATTCAGTCTCGGTCTCATACTACTATTCATATGGCTTTTGAGTGAAGAAAGTACTAATTAACCCATGTCCTTTGGCCATTTAACTTTGTTTGATGTCGTCATTGCCGACATCCCGCATCTACTCACCCAGTTAGTTTTGTCATTTGACATCGTTTTATCTTTGATAGGGCACCCTGAGGCACCTGGTCCCATTTAGGGCATCCCGAGCCTTCTTACACTTTCCCATCACTTTTTGGGCACTTTTTAGCCGTTTGAGCTTTCTATCTTTTTATGGTCGGCCTTTTCGGGGTTAATTACAAAATTAGATCAAGAGACCATATAAATATAAAGCTATGAGACCATAATGAGGGACCAAGCACTAGTCACTATTATCATCACCTTAGGTTGCATTCCATCTAAGGCATTTACAACTCATTTGCATCCATCTAACTTCATCACAAGGTACAAGAGTTGGTTCATCTACATCACACTACATATGAGGGAAGTTTATTCTTTTCCATCCACCATTCTATTACATTTTCTACACATAGTTATTGCTCTCTAATTTCACAAAGTACTCGACAAAGAGCACCTAGGGCATGATTGCACACACACACACATATAACTACATTGGTCTGAGATGTAGTGCAACGCTCAGTTAGTAAGACCACCATTGTGGCAGCTGAGGTCAGTTTGACCCCTTTATATGCATCTTTCTTTTTTAGGGGTTTGATGCTCATCTTGGGGTTTCATGGTCTCATCTTCATTTAATATTTCTAGCGACATACTACTCGGTCCAACGAAGCTAGTGCCACATGAAGTGAAGGTAGGAATCCATCAAGTGAAACTTCGGAGGATTATAGAGATTTTTCATAGACCAGGGTGCTCATTTCTCTCATTACTAGGCGCTTACGGGCACCCTGCACCTATCCAAGTGTCAATGTCCACTCAAATAACTCAAATATGTACTTTTTGGGACCTTTGCATGTTCGTTCCTACTTCCAAAATATTCAATTTATTTTACGACACAATCCAGATCAGGTTGAGTTCTTTCTAACTCTCTTTGCACTTTAGGGTTTTACATATCTACTTTCTTAGTTGTTTGGGTCACTTTCTATATTTATTTACTTGATTTTATTTACTATTGTTCCTAGTTTAGATTAACTTAATAAAATCCACATTTTAGTTAATCATTTTGGTGAACCCCACACCTTTGGCCTACCTTCCACTTACATCCCTTTTCTTCTTCTTTAATATGGCTCATTCTTATGATAATTTTATTGAGGCTCATCTTAAAGCCATCAATGACCATATCGTTGAGAATCCTCAAGATCTAGACTTACTTTTACATGTTGCTCATGAGGAAGCTACCAATTTAGCAGAGCTTAATGATTTCGTGGCCATCTCTACTTCCATGGTTTTCCAACCGCTTATTTCCACTCTTCCACCCATTTCCACCATTCTTGTTTATGTCCCTACTCCTACAAATCATTTTACACCACATCTTATCTCTCCTTCATGACAGGTTTCCTTCGTTGGTACTCAAGATTTAACATCTCTCTATCAAGACCTCCAAGTGCAAATTCATCAATTATAACAGTTACTTCTCATGCATCCCCATCTTTAGATTCCACCTTGTTATTGCATATGCCTTTCACACCGGCCATCTCCACTTATCCGCTCCCTCCTAGTTTTTCACCCCTAAGCTTCCCATTTTCAATGGGCACGATGATCCACAAGAGCATCTTATAGCATTCCACATAGCTTGTCTTGACTTTGCAGACGATCATATGCTTTTGGCTAAACATTTTCCCCATAGTCTGCGATTATGTGATGAATTGGTTTTACCACTACATGTTCATTTGGTAACTTCATTTACGCATCTGGCCAATGATTTTCTTACTCATTTTCCATCAATATCAGCTCTAAGATATCTTATGCTTAATTAACACAACTTAAACAAGGCTCTAATGAACACCTCACCAATTATGTGTTGAGATATAAAAAAACAATCTAGCTAAGATGTCAAATATGCTAGCAGACTTTGAGCTTTAGGACTTGTTCATTCAAAGTCTTTTACCACCACTTTAGGAAAGTGTTCTCTTTGAGACCTCTCCTTCATTCGACCAACTTTGTCATACTCTTAAGCTTCATGAAACCAAACTTCTATCCATAGGCAAGCTCAAATATCAAGAACAAGCCTTGTCTTCTACTCATTTTCCAAATAAGACACCATTCAAGCCATCCACAACTAAACCAACTGATACCAAAATTACTATCAATGCAGTCACTACTCCTAAAGAGGTTCAGTCACCACCACTTAGGCGTATGTTTACTAACTTTCCTATGGCCCCACATCTCATATTATAACAACTTCTTGAGAGTAATCTTATCATGCTTCCTCCACCACTCGAAATAGACCCATCGCGACCAAAAAGTAGGAATTACAACGAGAACTTATGATGTGACTATCACAGATGTGTAGGACACTCAACGAATCGATGTTTCAAGCTGCCACACAATTATCCAAGATCTTATTGATAACAAAAGCTTGAGTTTCCAACACCTCTGAACTCTCCACCTAACATTGACAAGGGAAAACTCAAACTCTTTAATAATCAACCTCAACAAAATAAGTGACGATAAAATAACTAAACTTCTGCTAATCATGCATACCATGTAGTGTCTCCTCCTACTTCAGGGCCCTTGACTTTTTAGTTGTGCATATCGACGCTTCGCCACCGGTCGTCTCTTTTTCTAATCATGACTATCATGCAACTTTTACATCTGATCACCTACATATCAACGCATCTATTGGCTTGATCCCCATCAATAATACTAAGGTTGACCCATCATGGCCTATTAGCACATGCTCTATTCCATTTCTTGATGCTATTGGTTACCCTCGATCACAAATCAATACCCTTTAAACAAACCCTATGGTGTTGTCAAACTACACATTATGGTTGGTCCTCTCACTTTGTTTGTCCCTTTCCTCATTGGGAAAGTAGTCGATGGTTGTGACATGCTACTCGGGCTCAATTGGATTCGTAGGTCTCAATCCATTATCTTTATGAATCATTTACGACTCAAATTCATTCATAACAATCAAGTTATCTCTATTGAGGCATACCCCATCTACTCCATGGTCATCATCTATGTGAGCATTGATTCACACATCTTCCACTTCATCTCACACATCGCAATCTATATTACTAAAAGCACAATCTACTCCTAGTTCACCTATCTGTACACCCTTTGTGTGACCTCATCACTCAGCTAGTCCTACACATTGGCACATGCTCATTCCCAGGATAATTATTGCATCTCGCCGTAGGTCACCACCTCGTTTTATTCCATGCGGTGTGTATCACCTCCACATTCAACTTCATGTATATCTCCATCACCTACACATTTTATGGTGCCTACACAGTCATCGTATATTCATCACTCACATACATATAGACTTCATTCACTTGGACAACCTTTATCTACTATACCACCATTACTAGAACATAGTCATATACTTTCATCGCCACATTCTTTAGATGAAGGACATTCGTCCTTCACTTGTCATTGGATAGATCACTCACTCACACACACTTGGGGGGCATAGTTTTAGTCACAAAATCAAGCACTTAGTATTACATTTATACCTCTAAGTATGTTATTTTATATATGGATCTCACGTAATAAAAGTATTCACTAATGACATATCCCCTAGTCTGGTTGTCAATTAGTCGGCCATCATCGTCATTTTTCTTGCACAGTCATGAGTTGTCTATATAGTTCTGGTAGTCTCTCAGCAAGTGTTAGGTGTCATTATTTGGTTGTTTTTCATCTCTAGTTTATAACTAGGGTGCACTAGGGTAGCAGAGGGTACCCAGTCAAGTGATTTCAGGTGCCATGGTTTCCGTAACTCTTGGTTCTAATTTATCTATTCGAGGTCGGTCTTTTTTATTTTCCTGTTCATTCCCCTCGGATAATAGTGGATGTTTCGGCTCATTAGTGTTAAAATTTGAACAAGAGATCCTTATATAAACATAGCATACTCATTATATTATGGGCGAACTATCATCTATCAAGGGTAGCTATCTACTAAGGCAAGGGACTATATTTGGGCATCTTTTACATCTGCATCACATAAACATAGGGGGAAAGGGTTGTATTCATTCTATTTCATCCACCATTTGCATTTTTACATCTAGTTATTGCTCCATACTTCTACATCATTGGTGCTTAGATCACCATAGTCACAAAATTACACACACAAGCAGAAAAAACTACATGGGGCACGGAATGTAGTATAGAGCTTAATTGTAAGTCCACCATTGTGGCAACTAAGGTCAGTTTGACCTATTCATATGCATTTTTTTTTTTAGGATTTTGATGCTTTGAATATGGTTTTGCAGGTAGATCTTGATATTGCATTCACATTGACATAAGCGAAGGTATCGTGACAACTATGTGATGAGGATAAAGACACTTTTAGACCTTGCAGACACTTCCGCATTCGGATCTGAGCTTTTGCACAAGTTTTATTATTAAAACCGAGGGTGCCCTCGTACTCTCCCAGCACCCAGTCCACCCAAATCCTCTACTTCTACAGGTTCCTTGAGTAGCTCCTCCACATCTAGTCCGTCAGTGTATCGTCTGTCCAATTCCAATACACATCGAGGTAAGTTGTATTCAGGTTAGTATCTTATCCTTCTCATTTTCATTATTTCATTTCATTTAAAATACTAAAATAAATTTTTAACATATGTATTACACTATATATTAGTTATTTCCATTATTGTTTCTACTTAGATTAACTCAAAAATCATTATTTTAGTTAATCATTTTGGTGAACCTATCTTTTCAAATAGTTTTCCCTAGGATCCAATCAAACCCTAATGGCTAAAGATCAATCTTCTTCTTTTCCCATCATGTCTCACTTTAGTGTTAACCCTATTTATGATGAGGTTGTCATAGTTGAACTCAAAGCTCTATATAGCGCTCCACTTACTATACCTGATCATACTCAACAAAAAAAACTAAATTAGATGGCTAACAACATGTGCCTACTAGTTTTATAGATTCTCATATAGGCATTAGCATTATTGAGGATCCTATAACATTCACTCGTTGTACACCATGTTATATAGTCACTTGTGATCCTCCTTCTGATATTTCACCAGAAACTTTAGATGATTCACTCATAGATTATTTGTTTGGTATTGATATTAAGTCACTGTGCATTGTGATTCTTCTCCTATAAGCGGCTATTATTGTAGTTCTTTCTACTTCTCCTACCACTTATGGCATTTCTTCCCTCACCACATCTCATTCTAGCTTGTATTCTCCTTCATCTTATATTGATGATCCTATTGATAGTCTTTTTAGTGACAACCGATTTCCTAAAACTCCATATACTAGGTAGAAGATAGTCACAGGACTCCTTCTTTCTATACCGATGAGTGTGACTCTCCTGCCCCATTATTACCTTCTCCTGAGATTGCATCTACCATTGTGCATGAGTCACCACCATCTATCACTTCTTCCTCCCCTATTCCCATATCATCTATGGCTCCTAGTCCATCCTCGCCTATAAAGGTTTCACCATCGGTCACCTCACCTATTAGGGATGTTTCCGATGCTAGTCAAACTAATGCTATGGATGTTCCATCTTCATCATTTAATATACCTCCCTTGATAACTACTACTAATGTGCCTTTAGCATCGGACTCTACTGTGTCATCTCTTGACATCCCTATGATAACTCACAATGGAAAACTACAATTGCTTAATACATTGTTACCATCTTCTACCATTCCCTCACAAGACATCATCTCTCTTATGCATGTAGTAGGTCAGCTCCAATCTCATGTTCACTCCCTCACTTTAGAAAGTAGGGCCTATTATGCTTCTATCAACAACAGTTCTTTACGTGGCAACCTATCCCTTAAGAAGATTCATAATTCTATTTTCCTAAAGACTTTATTATGCCCTCTTTCACATGTTTTGATGGTATTAGTGACCCTCATGCTCATCTTATACACTATCCTTATGCTTATGGCCTCTCATTCTAATGATAGATTGTTGCTTAAGGCCTTTCTATATAGTCTTGTTGACGAGGCATTAAAGTGGTACACTCATCTACCTTTTGGGTCTATTAGTACTTTTATGATATGGAGGATGCCTTCCTCCATCATTTCATCATCAATGATGTCCCTAAGGTCACTTATGACCACCTACCTACTTTACATCAAGGCTCCTCTAAAACTATCATAGATTATATATTATGATTCAATGTTTGCATACATCAACTCATATTTCAACCTATTGACTTAGAAAAGCAATTCATTTTTGTTGTGGGCTAATTCCTCCACTCAAGAAAATACTACAATATGATACATGTGAGTCATTCATTCTCCTATGTTATAAAGTTATTGACCTAATAAAAATCTTCTCTCATCACATGTCATAGAGCCCACACATGTTTCTCCGACCATTATTCTTCCAGTCTTCCACCACACCTCCAGTTGAGCATACAAAGAAAAATCCATCATTGCCTCACATAAAAAAAACAAGCTCAACCCACTCCACCACAAAATCATACTTCTTCGGCCCATGACAAAGCTATTACTTCCACCACTCCACCTAGGTCATGTGAGCCTCTATATTTATCTCCTCACACTTGCTTGACCACACGATATCTGCGTGTGTTACTTAATGAGCATCAATTCAAATACCCTCCAACTAGCATCATCCCCCACACCTGGTTGTAACATCAACATGACCAACATTATTGTAATTACCATCACATAAATGGCCATAGGGACAATGATTGTCTCACCCTACATGAAAGATTACAAAAATTAGAGGATACGGTGTATTATCTCCTTTGGCTCTCATGAGCGGTCATTCTCTCCTTTACCACGTCAGTGTAGGCATACCCCACTTGATTCTTCTCCATCAAGTGCTCAGTTTATGAGATCACTCACCACCATTTTCACATGCACATTCTTCTCCTCATCCACTACTTCCACCATCACATTCATTACATCCATTACATCCAATACATTCATGCTATCCACTACTTCATGTTATTGCATCACATGGGCTCCCGCAACCCTCTGCATATCCCATGGTGACTCCATATGACATTCAGTTTGGTTCATACACTCATGCTACATCCATTCCACATGCTTCCACCACTTCACCATCTTGGTATTTTGTAGGTGATTGTTATCACCTTACCCCGATGACACACTTGTGTTCTTACGGTTCTTACACGATTGTTGAGGGATAAGTTTTAAGAACATTTCATCATGCACTTCATTGTTTCATCTAGCACACTCAATCATTTCCCGATGATGCACTCTTGCTTACGCACTCATACTTGACTGCTAAGGGGTCTTAATTACATGATCCTATTCATTCACACACTGGGGGGCATCGTTAATCTCCCCCCCTACTTTCACCATACTAACATACTACAACTATATTCATTTTCACACATTCATTACCACATATTCATTTTACTATCATACATTTATTTCTATTTTCATCTATTCTACTATCATCATTATACTAACTACACTACATATTCCATTCAATACACATTTCATCAATCACATTACATTTATTATCTATTATCATCATTCACCATACACATTTTGTCTACCATTACCAACATTATAATGCACATCTACAATAATCAAACATGAACACTATACAACACATTACATATACTAGAATAATAACCATAGAATCATACATCACCAATCACATTACGACATTAATAGATAACAAAATAAGTTCCTCATATATAAATAACATGTGTCCATACATATATAGTGATTATAATCATCATAGAAAAACATGTCTCATCACTGGGGAAATGCCCCCACATTCATATAAATAATACATATCATACCTCATCATTGATATTGCTCTTGGATCTTCAAGAGCCCTAGAACTAAATGCCTCTTCACCAATACGACGACGTTATTTGATTTGTGTCCATCTTCCTACCACAAATGTCAACCCATCATCGTGCATATATCTCGAGCCTAGTCCACTCTCCTTGTGGACCTAAACTAGTCTCAATATGGCTATGTGCTCATACGCCCAAACATTCATCAATGGTGTGGCTCTTATCCCACCACCATGCTCATCCTGTGTAAACTGATATAAGTCTCTATATAGATGGGCCAACACACACCATGCCCATGCATATCTAGTACCCTCCTCCTCTATCCATTGACATATGTCATGCATCTTATACAAGATGCCTACACCTCCCCCTCTCTGACTAGACATGAAGCAATCACAATCAACTATAAACTTTCCACAAGCAAATGCATGAACCCCAAATCGCAATATAACATCCAAACTGATATGGGCCTCGGTAGGTACTCGAGTCCCCACAAAATATCATTTTTTCGGTCACATATGTCATTCCATATCCTCTCTTGGCATAACTCGTACCTCTCCCCAACAACTGGTAATCACAATATGTGATATACATCCTTGATGTGGTAATCATCTCCCATAGGTAACCAAAATGTGCATGTATTTGCACACCATCTCTCACACAATGTAATCAACATGGGAATATTATGGGGCACATCCCCATCCATGTTATATGTCGTAGGCCGACATGGTCCATCACATCCCAATCATCATCGACAATTCACCAATCTAAGCAACGTACTCATGTGAAACCCACCGCGGAACTCCTTGAGTGGATATCCCTCTGAACATAACAAAATGACAACAAACGCAACGTTAGAACACAATTCACAGACCAAATACACTCACTTATGACATTAAAAACCTATTTTTCACCATTCTACACTAAATGCACACATTCTCTCCAATGAGGCACCCGATGCATGGACTAGGGTGCTGCCTAGAGCGGACACAGCGCCAGTTTTGGCGCTCTAGTCCCAGGGGTCACTAGCGCCCTCACCACTCTTTTCCAGGTCTCAAATGCCGAGAAAATAAAAAAATCTCAAATTTTCAAAAATTCAACTAAAACGACTACTACACCATACATTTTGTGAAAATTAATGCACTTACCAACTTTACGGTTGTACGCAGACTACGACTCTATGGCGGTCGCCACTCTCTCAAATTGACTAGTATGTACTTACTCTCACTTATCGGCATTCACTCACTTCACACACTCTCACAATCGCAAAAAAAAATGAAGTAACTAAACACTTTTTCACTTTACTATTTATAGTTACTTTTCATCACTTACTTTACTATAGTCATTATTTCGTGCTTATTACCACAACTAATACACATTACATGTTTTGATCATATCTTGAGCTTTTTTACTCCGATTTACACCCCATTTGTGGTATTATTTTTAGATTTTTTTTACACCATATCATATGCACTACATTACATGTTACTAATTCACATTTTCTACAATTATATACACATTTTCACTTTTTCTATCACTTTACACTATCTCGTCATTACTTTTGGCTTAGCATTGTTATTTTCATCACTCCCCTTTCACCAAAGGGGCATATTATTGGGGGCATCCTATAATTCCTCTTACGTCACCATGTGTTCAAACATTTTGAATTTGCCATTTTCAAACATTTACTAATTCACGTGTGATATCTCACCATTAATTTCCCCTAATGACCTAACTTGGGGGAAAAAAGCCATAAAAATCCATTTTTAATACAACCATTCACCATTTTCTATTTCCCCCTAATAACCTAACATGGGGGCAACTTGCGTAAAATCCTATTTCCATGAGTATTCACCAAGTTCCATCGATTTCAAATGACAATTAACACGTTATAAATTCTAACAAAATCGAGATCATTCAACTAATACAAATTCAACATAATCACACATCCCTAATCATTCAAACCTAATTGGGATATTACATTCATCACGTTTTCCCATATGACCTAACTTGGGAAGTTATTTTACATTCTGTGCTTACTTTGAGATGACCTAACTTGGAATTCATCATTCATTTTATGTTTTCTTCCAGATGACCTAACTTGGAAGCCCTCTCTGAAGCCCTCTCATTATGTGCTTGCTTCCAGATGACCTAACTTGGAAGCCATCATACATTTTCATTTTGCTTCTAGATGACCCAACTTGGAAGCTATCACATTGTGGTGACACCCATGGAGTGGGGGAAAGAGTGCCTTTCCTATACCACTCCTATATGGGTCAACTATTTGATCGAAATCATTTGGATCCAAAACCAAAAAAATTGATCTGATTCCATCTGTAGCGGCTAGATCTTGAGGATGTAGTTAAAGATTGGAGAATAACACACTTTTCTCCCTACACTCTTCCTTTGGCGGTAGGACGCCCAAATCCTCCGATTATTCATTCGTATACAAGTGTTTGGGTTGGGAACTAATCACTCCCTACCCACCTAACTATCATTATATCACATTTGAAATCATCCAACATCATAATCATCACTCTTAATTAGTGCACTTCGTCTCGATGTTTTACACTTTTTCTCTATGTTACATGGATCAACTCGTTGATCCATGGTTTGACACGCTTTTATGGTTTTATCGGCACGCTTTCTATAACACATCTGTATGCGTTCTACTATGGCATGGGCTCCTCCCACTTCTCTCGGTACACATCTATCTACTTTATGTTACCAAGCTTTCCGCTCACCAACATAAAGTGGGGAAAATGTAGTCACAAAATCACGCACTTACTATTACATTTATACCACCAAGTATGTTATTTTATATATGGATCTCATGTAATAAAAGTATTCACTAATGACCTATCCCCTAGTCTTGTCATTAATTATTCGGTCATCCTCGTCATTTGTCTTGCACATCGTTAGTTATCTATACTGATTACTAGTAGTCTCTCAGCAAGTGTCAGGTGTCGTTATTTGGTTGTTTGTCATCTCCAGTTTATAACTAGGGCACCTAGGGTAGTCTTGGGGTGCCCTAGGTCCATGATTTTAGGTGCCTGGTTTCCGTAACTCTTGGTTCTAATTTATTTGTTCGAGGTCTGGTCTTTTTTATTTTCCCATTCATTCCCTAGGTAGTAGTCGGCGTTTCAGGTCATTAGTGTCAAAATTTGAACAAGAGATCCCTATATAAACATAGCATACTCACTATATTATGGGTGGACTATCATCTATCAAGGGAAGTTATCTACTAAGGCAAGGGACTACATTTGGGCATCTTCTACATCTACATCACACAAGCATAGGGGAAAGGGTTGTATTCATTCTATTTCATCCACCATTTACATTTTTACATCTAGTTATTTCCCCTACTTTTGTGTTATTGGTGCTTAGGGCACCCTAGGCACAAAATTACACACACAAGCACACAAAACTACATGGGGTCTAGAATGTAGTGTAGCGCTTAGTTGTAAGTCCACCATTGTGGTAGCTAAGGTCAGTCTGACCTATTCATATGCATTTTTATTTTTTAGAATTTGATGCTTTGAATAGGGTTTTGCAGGTAGATCTTCATATCACATTCACAATGACATAAGCGAAGGTGTCATGACAAATGTGTGACAAGGATAAAGACACTGTGAAGACCTTGCGACACTTCCAAATTTAGATATTGATCTTTTTGTAGACCGAGAATTCAAATTACAAACCAGGGGTGCCTAGGGCACCCCCCATACTTTCCCAGTGGCATAGTCCACCTGATCCTCTACTTCTACGGTTCCTGAGTAGCTCCTCCACATCCAATCTAGTCTCAGTATCGATCTGTCTAATTCTAGTACGCACATTGAGGTAAGTTGTATTCAGGATAGTATCTTATCCTTCTCATTTTCATTATTTCATTTCATTTAAAACACTAAAATTAAATATTTAGCATTTGTATTGCACTTTATATTAGTTATTTTCATTACTATTTCTACTTAGATTAACTCAAAAATCATTATTTTAGTTAATCAATAACATCTCACACACACCCTCACATTAGCAATAACACATTTCTCATCTTTGCATTATGATACACCGCTCTCATAACATAAGCACACTCATCTACACACTTTGCAACCATTACCCGATGACACACTCTTGTGCTTTGGTTCACACTTGATTGTTGAGGGCATATTAGACAGGGACCCCACACATTGCACAATGGGTATTAAACATTTTGTTTCTCCACACATTTCACATCATATGTCTTACACCTTACATAATACATTCTACATTTAGACTACATCATTTCGACCACCATGCATTTACATATCATACATATTGTTCACATCATACTAGTCTTCATTACACATATGTCGCATTTCTAGTGTCCTCACATCTCGCATCACATACTACACATCATATATCATACTAATATTCATCATACATGTATCACACTCCAATGGTCTAGGAGTCTAGCATTACATACTCCTAGCCTCACATACTACATAACGTGCATCTTACACTTTTTATTCTACATCTATCGTACATTTTACACATCATTTGGTCGTCTATTATCATCACACATACGGTATTGTCTCTTAGGTGGTGCACTCATTACCATATGACACACTTTGATTCCTCGGTCCATACTCAATTGCGAGGGTTTACAAATCAAATGGACCTTGTTAATCTTCTTTTGCATTGTGCGCTTTTGGAGTTACAAGTTGTTTACGAAATAGGTAATCATGGGAAATTCATCCAAACAAGAGCAACTAGATGAGCTTGAAGCTATAAACAATCAACTCCAAGAAGAAAATTCTTTCTTAAAAGTCAATTTCTATTCCTTAGAAGAGGAAATAGTATGGTTAAAATCTGAACCACAATCCTGTACAACCAAGAAAGAGGAGTATGTCAATGAGATGCTTGCACATATCAAGAATTTGATGGGTTTTGTCAAAGAGTTGCACGAAGATATACGGACCAAGGATGCCCTCTTGGATAAGCTGCAACAAGGTGAACAAAAGAAGGAAATGCCTTCCAAAGCAGATGCATGTACTATGATAGAAACATGAACTATAAGTTGTTCACATATTAAATCTTCCTCTAATTTAGTTTCAGACATTTCTTTGGGTGAATTTGAAAAACACACTAAGGGAATTGGGTCTAAGCTAATGGTTAAGATGAGATTTAATGGAAGAGGCCTTGGTAAAAATGGACAAGGTGATGCTAACCCCATATAGGTAGAGGATCAACCTCGGTTTACAGGTTTGGGTTATTCTAATGGGAAAATGGAAATTGGAGAAAGTTCCAAAGCGTTTAAAGGAAGATAAGCTTCCAATAGCCAAGGATCTACGCCTCTAGAATTACAGGATTCCGTCATCAAGAGGAACAATTAAAGGCGTAAGAAAATAGGTAAACGAGGTAATGAAATTCCACCTCTTCCCACTTACACTAAAAATAACACTAAGGGGAAATTGAATCCTAAAAATTCTAAAACACTCTTTCGGTTTGAACAATATAGCTTTGGTAGACAGAAATATGCTTTTCCTTGCATGTTTTGTGAAGGTACTAATCATTTTGTAGCATATTGTTGAAAGAGGAAAACAATGTTAAAGAAGTTCATGACTTTTTTGGATGATGAGGTAGGTGCTAAAGACCAATCTCACCTTGATGAGGCGAGAAAAGGCAAAAAGGTTACCTCTCCTAAACAAAGGAAAAAATTTTGGGTAAGTTTCCTAAAAACAAGGACATACAATTTTGTACCCATTTTAATAAGAAAGGACATGATGTTGTACAATGTTGGAAAATGCATCCAGTGTAAAAATGGAAAGTTGTTAGGAAACCAACAAAATTAAATTCAACTCATGTAGCCAAAATTTGTACTAAGGAAGTAAAACCACCTGAACAGGAAAATGTTGTTAAAAGGGTTGGTAAAATGTTCCTTAGTTTTATGTTTGCATAACATTGATTGTTGATAGCATGCAAACTTTTTCAAATATATAGGGATTCCTGATGTTTGTTGAAAGGATTTTTTCCTATGTATATATTTAGCTTTGAAATTTTTATGGAAGTCACCTGTAGAGAAATTGAGTGACAGGTTTAAAATACTCAATTTATTTTCTCACGGTCAAGGTAGACAAATTCCATTTCTGACAATAGTATGCAGGGATATGGGCATCATCAAAATGTCTAATTTTGAAACATGCAATTTTATAATTTTTCATTTGTGCAAATTTACGGATGCTTATAAGATCCATACGGGCACATGTTTGATATTGTAATAAATAGACAAACTTGTTGTATCCATGTGTTATTTGCATTAATTTTTAAGACCCTCATTTTGGGAAAATGAATTTTTGTAACTATCGATGTGGTTACAATTAGGGTGTAAATTTATTACACTAACAAACTGGTTTACAAAGTTGCACCAGGTGATCATTTTGCAGATTATGGCAGTTCACCAATTTGGGTAAGCATATAGTTTGTTATCTATCCTTTTATAGTTCAGTGTATGGATAGAATTGGCGATTCACGTTTTTACTATAGTTATTTTTGGGCGTTGATAGTCTAATTTATTCTAGATAGTGAATATTTGTATTTTGTTACGATTTCGATGATGGACAATGGGCACTAGCCTAATTGTGGCGCTTTAGATCTTTGTATCTTGGTTTGTGTTATGGAATTGTAATTTTTTGTAATCGGCCATATCACAAAGTGACAGTTGAACACTAGATTTCTATATTAGAATGGGTGTTATTATCTAGTCAGTTATTTGTGATGGCATTACATTGGGGTATGATAGTTCATAGTTGTGTGCAGAGTTGATAGGGTTGTCAGCATTTTAGTTGAACACTAGTTTAATTAGGTGTTATTATCTGATTAGTTATGTAATTAGCTAATAAAATATTTGCATTTCATTAACCTATAATTCTATTTCAAGTTCTTGTATGTGTTTTTGCAATGCAGGAAGAGATAACATGTTTTGTGGGTTGATACACAACTTTTTGTGGATAAAAAGCCTTCTCAATAGGAAGGAGTGATCAAGGGATCAATTTCAGTGTCAAATTTTTCCTAAAATTCCTTAAACCCTTAAAATTTAGTATATCCTTCATAGATCTTTTGATGACTATAAGATCGTGATAAACAGACACTCGAGCTCCGTATATATCCGTCAAAGTTTGGTCAACGTGTGGTCAAAGTTTGTTAAACTAGGAAATTAATTATCTTAGAATCTCAAAAATCACTTCTATTGTGTGTATTTTGTCATGACCTTTCCGATGCATTTCAATGGACCAAATCCAGTCCGTATGTGAAAGATATGGTCACCAAAGTTTGGGTGAAACTTGCGGAGAAAAAGCCGTAGGCAAAGGTGAACCAATCACATGCTAACACGTGGCACCACTCCATTTGAGTACGTGGACCTCCAATTTTGGTAGAAAAATGCTATGTTTAGCTATTCCACATAAAAATAGGACGGTTTAGCCTTATTAAAAGGTTTGGATAAAATTATCTCTCGTGGACTATGGGATTGATTCCCATATAAGGATAAAAGATTTCCATTTGCTATTTATAGTGGATAATGCAATCAAATGGATTCGAACCCTTGACCTGTGCCAAAAGAATAAGCAAATTACCAACCCGCCACCTTTGGAGAAGTAATATAAAAGGAGCTCGCAGGGTTTTGTAGAAGACAAGTGATAGGTCTGTGAGAGGGCAAAATAGACCTACTTGCAGAAAACCTAGTTTTTGAGGCACTTCCACTCAAAACTAGATCTTGAGTTATATGTAAAAGTTATTCATAATTATGAGGGATTTCCATAAATATAACTTTTGTTACTTGAAGTTATATATATTTTCCTGTGTATGTGATTTTCCATCGCATTTTCACAAAACAGGCACGAGGAGCAGACATAGATCTGATTTTTCCAAGTACTTCTAGTATGAACCAGGGCATTGAGTAAAAAGGGAACTTGTTCATATTTTTATAATATTTCTAGATCTATAATTTTTTTCATGTAGTGTTTATAAATCTCTATTTGTAGGTGTTTTTCAGTCGCATTTGCAAGGGGATCACACTATGGAAGCACTATAGGAGCCATGGATCATTTTGGGAACAATTTTTGGTAAATTATAGAGTTTCCAATATATTTGATCAAATCATTTATAGGTTTTGATATGTTTATACATTATTGAAGGGTTATTTTACTTCATTGTTCATTTAATAGATCGATTCTCTTTTCAAGAATCCGAGATGTAGCCTTTGGGTGAACTCCATTAACAATCTTGTTGTGTGGATTTTATTTCATTTGTGAAATTTTTATCGATAAAAAAATAGTTAATTGGATTAACTAATTGATTTTATGACGCAAACACTTGACTAGTAATTAGATTTTAGGAACATTTCAGTATCTATAACCCACAATGAGAATCGAATACACTTATCAAATTATGTTTCATGAATTCATTTGAGTGTATGATTTGAATTCAACTTGTGAATTTTAAAATAGATTTTTACTAATATTCAATTTATTCACTTAATATGAAAATAAAG
Organism: Taxus wallichiana var. yunnanensis; assembly: GCA_018340775.1. NCBI lineage: Eukaryota > Viridiplantae > Streptophyta > Pinopsida > Cupressales > Taxaceae > Taxus > Taxus wallichiana. The sequence goes on from CM031244.1 coordinate 772,201,181, forward strand.
GATAATTGGTTTATTTTGAAGAGTTTAAGGATTTGGGATATAAGAGCTTCCAAAATTGGCTTAATACTCTTAATCGGTTGTCAAGTTTTAAATTTGAAATTTTTCTAAGTACTTTTGAAAAATTTAAAGTACCATTTTCGGATCACCATGGGATAATATTCATGGAACATATTATATATCAACAATATATTCTTACATGGTTGTTCAAACACCATAATCTAGGATGCCTAAAATGGGTTATGAAACATATAGTGCCAACACCTAAGTTATTACACCAAATTGATGCAAATCAAAATCATTAAAATGTTTGATGAAATTAAATTTAAATAAATTCCAAGAGCTATGTAGATTATGGTAAAGGAATGAACCCTCAAATAAAGGAATGCACCTTCATGTAAAGGAAGGAAACTGATAGGAATTTTGAGGATAAAAAATTCTTTGTTGTGGGATGTGACAAAATGTTAATTACAATAGATTGTTCGATAGAGGATAGAGTATATAATATTATAGAATGTATAAATATGGGAAATAAAAATGTATATTCATTTGGTATAGATAAAAAAGTTAAAGGTATAAAAGTCCTGTAATAAATGATAGAAGAAGTGGAAACAAAGAGTAGTTGATACATATTGAAAACATGGAAACAAATAGTTGCCACTTGATATTTGATACATATATGCATGTCATAGAGAACTATGGTCTTGACCCCTTTTTCCAACGACTGCATTTTCAATTTGATTATCTTATATGTGTCATTTAATCTTCTAAGGGGCATTCTTGAACTGACATTTTACCTACGGAAGCCTACATAAGCTAGTCAATATCTCTTCATAACTCACCTAGAACTTTCATAAGATGTATTGTAAATATCTTGACAAAATCCTCTTGCAGTATGACTCTTACATTCTATCATAAGATGTAGTAAAATCTATGTTGAAATTGTGTATCTATCCCTAAAGCTATATTAGAGACCTTTAAAAACCCATATTTTTGCAGACATTCTGGATGTTTGCATAGCAACTTAGGAAAATAAAATATATTTGGGACAACAAAATCCAATGGTTTCACCCTCTGTTGGATGATTCCATCTAGATCAAAGATCTATGAATGGTTTTTATTTGTACATGTAAGTATGTCCCTATAACATATTCTAGTGTATTCTAAAGTTTGTAATCTTTATGTGTCTCTAAATTGCATTTCTATGCTTTGCGATAACCACATTGAATCCCCCTTTTTTTTGAGGTGAGTGAGATATACTATAAATATATCATCTCAAAATAATTGAGGTGTATTCATGTCATATATAACATATAATAATTGTAGAACACATCCACTCAAAATGCACACCTAATAGCAATACTAGAGCACATCCACAACCTTATACAAAAGGAACAATCAAGATACGTTGGAAACTTCATGAGTATGTACCTATACACATGATCAACTTATCTACAAGTGCATATAACCATGTGCAAGTAATAATATAGAGAACCATAACTTTCTATCGCATTCATATCCAAGGTAGAAGTATATGTAATATAACATGTTAGGGTATTAAGAAGTAGAATTGAACCTCTTAATAGATCTTAAGAAAAGGGAAAAGGATGAACATTCTTAGATGATTCCTTTATATACCTCCAAGGTGAGTGCATACTCCACTATAGGGGATTCCCTTTCTTGATCCATATATGAAATATTTAGAAATAGAAACTCCCAATCTGATTCTTATGTCATACTATAGTTCAAGGAAAATTCTATTTTATGAAGTCTCGTAATTCTAATTGCATGTATCTAAAACTAGATCCCAATGCTCACGGATATATGTTATATCATACACTAGGGTTTGCACATGAATTTATGTTCTCTATCTATGGATTTCATTAGAGATTTCAAATCCATTTGCACTTTTAGAATTTACTAATAAATTTCAACAACCATGCAATAACCTCCTCATATTCGGGCTTCTAAAAATATATCCAGACATTTGTTTTCACGGGCTCCAAATTCATGTAAGTACAAATTACTTATGATAACGAAAAATTAGTGGTTAAAACTTCTACAACCATGTAACAACCAAGTAATTAATGTTTGGTGATTGATTGAGATCTCAAAGGAAGAAATGGAAGTGCCTCGGTCCAAACCAACCCTGTTCAGTCGGAGTTTGTTTCTGTTTCTCTGGAAGACTCGGTTGACCATGCTTCTCAGATTTCCCTTCTTGGTAAAAGAGCTATAATAGCCAAATTTGTGGGTCGTCGCCTGACGATTGAGGGCATTCGTAGCTGGTGCGACATCCAATGGGGAAGTGGTCTTCGTATTCGGTTCTTGGATAAAGGTTTCTTCTTGGTGATTTTCTAGAGTGAAGCGCAAAGGGATGATTCTTTGGCAAGGAAAGACTTCCTCTTCGCAGAATCTAGGATTCACCTGCGTGAGTGGTCCACCCACTTCGATCCAGAACAAGCTGATATGGAAGGCATCCATGTATGGATTCGGTTGTACTCTCTCCCTAGCGAGTTTTGGTCTCCGAATACCCTTACTAAAATTTTCTCTAGCCTGGGTCGTGTTATTCGCATAGATCCGGTTACTCTAGAAGGCACTCTCTCTTCCTTTGCCAGGATCTATATTTCTATCGATTCTTCTAAGAAACTTCAAGAGTTTATTGTTATCTCTTCCCCCTGTGGGGAATGGGTACAAAAAGTGGACTACGAGGCGGTCTCTAACTGTTGCTTCTGCTGCAAACAGCCGGGTCATTACCAGAAAGCGTGTAAAAACCCCTCCGCTTCTAGTGCGGCTTGTCTGGGAAAAAAAGCTTGTCCAAACTGCTGTTAGCTTCCAGTCTCTCGACCCCGCCCCCTATAAAGGTCTCTTCTACTGAACATGCCTCCTCTGAGTAAAGCACTTGATTTGAAACCTTTGGATCTCGACCCAAGCACCATCTCTCTGGTCAAAGAAACAGTGTCAGTGGTTCAAGACTCTACTCGTATTCTTTCCTTATTCCATGAGGGCATCGCTTTGGGGCTTGGTGCGGATGCGGTTTCTCTGGAAAAGTGGGTCAATGAGAAGGAGGATATGATTTCCTCCAAAGAAGGTGTTCCTGGGGAGTCTTGCAATGTTCTGGAAGAGGAAACTGAGTTATTCCCCATTGAAACCGATAGGCAGAGCCCCATTCTTCCGACTCCAGCCATTCTCAATATTGACTTGGGCCCAAAGCTCCTCCAGGACGTCCCTCCAAAGACTCTCAATCCCTTAAGGAGGTCGTTGCCGGCCGACAACTACAACTTCACTCTTTTTTCCCGTCTTCAAGTAGGAGAGGCGCGTCCTCTCTGAAGAAAAGATGATTTTATTCTCATGGAACGTTAGGGGACTCAACGCCCCTAACAAACAGCATCTTCTCAGACTATGCTTTAGATTTGGACGCTTCTATTTGTATGATTCAAGAAACAAAAATGTCAAAAGTGGATTGTATGAATGGCTGGTTTCGCAAATGGAAAGGTTGGGAAGGCTTGCTTTGTTGATTTTGTTGGTGCCTCAGGCGGTTTAGGTGTTCTATGGAAGACCAGTAGCTGCGGTGTTGAGCTTCTCTCTGACAATCCTAACTTTCTTTGGTGCAAGGTTTTCCTGAAGCATTCGAGACGAATCTTTTTTTCTCTGCAACGTGTATGGACCAAATAATCCCATCAAAAAATGGGAAACTGGTCTAAAATTCAGGATGTGCTTGACTCTCGCCCGACTCTAAGATCATTGTTGCAGGGGATTTCAATGCCACTCTTTCAAAAAGACAAACGGGGAGGTATTCAGTGGCAGCCACGCTCTCAGATGACTTCATCACCTTCGTGGATTCTACTAAGTTAGTTGATGTGGAACCCTACTCGGGCTGGTTCACTTGGAACAATCGGCCTTGGGTTTAGCTCTATGGTTGTTCGACTTGACAGATTTTTGATTTCTAAAGAATGGCTTCAGCATAATTTCCTTCTCAAATGTTCTGTCAATCCTCTTTCGGTTCTGATCACTTTCCTTTATCTCTCAACATCTCTTTTGACCTTCCGCCTCGCCATTTCCCCCTTCAAATTCGAGGCCATGTGGATGCAGGATCCCTCCCTCCGGTCTCTTATTAAAACTTGGTGGGCTTCCTCAATGGTGTCAAGGACATGGATGTTTATCCTATCTAAAAACTTTCTTTGCTCAAAGCTCATCTGACCGAATGGAACTCCTCCAACTTCAAAAACATTTTTCAAGAAAAATTAAGAGTTGAGAATGAAATCCGAACCCTCAATGAATCAGTTTTTAGATTCGGTATGCATCAGGATGACTTTCTCAAAGAAAAATCTCTGCTTAGCAAACTTGGGTGACCTCCTTTTAAAAGAAGAAACCTTTTGGAGACAAAAGTCGTGTGAAGTCTGGTTGGCTGATGGGGACAAAAACACTAAATTCTTCCATGCCTCGGTTAAAGCCAGAAGAAATGTTAACTACATCTCCTCCCTGATGTTGGAGGACAATTCGTTGATTTCCTCCCAATCCCAGATTAAAGTTGAGTCTGTCTCACTTCCAAAAACTTTTGAATGGTGACAATGTCTCCTCTTTGGATGCTCAACTTCCATTCTTAGCGCAGATTCCAAAGTTGATTGATGCGATGACAATGATAAGCTCCTTTCCCCCTTTTCCAAGGAGGAGGTTCGATTGATTGTTTTCTCTATGCAAAGGGACAAAGCCCCGGTCCGGATGGCTTTCCTGCTTCCTTTTTCCAAGATTTTTGGGATATCATTGGAGACAACGTCTGGCTCACCATGGAGGAATCTCGTCGCTCTTGGTAAGATCCTTGGAGCCTTGAATCACACCTTAATTTGCATGTTTCCTAAAAAGTCTCCGGCTGAGAAATTGGATGACTTTCGGCCCATATCCTTGTGCAACACTTCGTATAAAATTATTTCAAAAGCCATAGCTTCCAGAATGAGCCCCCTTCTTCATAAACTTGTTGCACATGAACAAAGTGGGTTCATTCCTGGGAGATCCATCGCGGATGGTATCATCATCTCGCATGAGTTAATTCATACTCTTCACTCTTCCTCGCGCTCAGGCATGATGATTAAATTGGACTTTAGTAAAGCCTACGATCACATCAATTGGAGGTTCCTTCTTAAATCTCTTCAAGCTATGGGTTTCAGTATCCATTTCTGCAATTGGGTCTTCAACTGCATTTCTTCTCCGAGCTTCTCCATTCTGGTTAATGGTTCAGCTGGAAGGTTTCTTTAGTAGTTGCAGGGGTTTAAGGCAAGGGGACCCTCTTTCTTCGTTTCTCTTTCTCCTTGTCACTGAAGCTTTGAGTCATGGTATCAAATCGGCGATTAGTGATGGTTCCCTTATGGGTATCTCCATCACCACCAATCTACCTCCCCTTTCACACCAAAGTTTCATGGATGACACCTTTCTTTTCGGCCAAGCTTCTATCCCGAAGCTCGCAGCCTATCCTATATTCTGAATTCTTATTCGCTCGTGGTTGGTCAGGTAATCAACTTTCATAAATCTGTTATCTTCTTTTTCAATGTCTCTCCTCGTTTGCAGCGCAGAATCAAGGAAACTCTGAGTTTTGCGGTGGGTGCCCTTCCTCAAAAATATCTGGGTATTCCACTTTTTTATGGTAAAGGTAAGGCTAATCTCTGGGATGATCTCCTCAATTCTCTCTCATCGAGATTGCATTCTTGGAAAGGAAAATGGTTGTCTCTGGCTGGCAGAGCTCTTCTGATCAATTTTGTCCTCCTAGCTCTCCCAATCTACATGCTCTCGGTTTTGTTGATCCCCAAATCAGTCTGAAAAATTCAAAAGATCGTCTCCCTTTTTGTGGCAGGGGAACAACGAAGATAGAAAATTTCACTTGGTCAACTGGGAAACTGTCAAACTTCCCAAATCCTTAGGCGGTTTGGGAATAATGGACCTCGCTCTTCAAAACTCTGCTCTAGGTGCAAAACTTGTTTGGAACTTTTTATCGGATGCCAAGAGGTTGGTTTTTCAAGTGCTCTCCCATAAATATCTGGAGGTTGGCCATCCTAAACTTTTGCTCTCTAGTACTGAACTCCCCAAAGGGTCCCACATTTGGAACTTCATTTGCAACTGCAGATTTCTGATCGCGGACTCGGTTTCCTGGCAGGTCAACAATGGTAGGTTGACTGATTTTTGGGAGGATAGTTGGAATGGACATCCGCCTTTGAATCTTATTCCCAATCTCAATAGAATTATGAATGTTTCTAGGGCCTCTTGGGGCAACTCTTGTTGCTGATTATGGTCACAGACATCATGATGGCTCGCCTTCTTGGCTTTGGAAGGATATCGCCACCCTTATGCTTCCCCTCTCGAGACATCCTCTTTCATGGAGGCTCTTTCATCCAGAACTGCTTCCTTTAAAGATAGTGAGGATCATTTAATTTGGCTTGGTGCTTCTACGGGTTCCTATTCTATGAAAGAAGGTTATGCAAAGCTTATTTCCATGTCTGGTAAAGGTACTCCCTGTTCCTACGGTTGCTTGGAATCCCTCCATCTTACCCAAAGTAGCATTGTTCGGTTGGCTTGTTCTTAAAAGGAAAATCCTCACTCAATGCATAGAAGATCTTGGGGATTTTCTCGGTCCTTCTAAATGTGTTCTTTGTGGGGAAGTTGAGGAGGATATTGATCATCTTCTCCTTTTACACTTTTGCTTCCGAGAGCTGGAACTGGCTTTTAGCTAAGCTTAATTTAGCTTGGGCTCCATGTAACAATATCATTGATACTCTCCTTTCTTGGCCCAAGATGGGACAAGAGAGCTCCCTCAGTTCTATTTGGGCCATAGCTCCTTTCTTCCTAATTTGGCACATTTGGTGGGAGCGTAACTTGCGTCTTTTCATGAGCAGTCTTCTGAATTGCCGGTTTTTCTTGTCAAATTAGAAGCGGCCATCTCTAAAAAAGTTAGTAAAAATAGCCATAATAATCCTCTTTTCTCCTCGTGTGATGTTGTCATCAGGAAATCTTGGCCCCTCATTAAAATCCCCAGCTCCGGTTCCATCATCAAACGTGGCCTTTCCCAAGTGGAGAAATTTCTGAAAAGGAGTGTTAAATGGCGGCCTCCCCCTTTGGGCTCTTGGAAATTGAATTTCGATGGGGCCTCAGGGTAACCCTAGTAAATCAGGTGTCGGTTGCATCCTCAGAAGTGATAAAGGTTTCCTTATTTCAGTTGGCTCTTTCCCCCTTCGGACTATACGTGCAATATGGCCGAAGCTCAAGCGCTCCTGGAAGGTGTTAAACTAGCCATCCACTCTGGTTGTGACTCACTTTTCATCGAAGGGGACTCCCAAATCATCATACAGGCCATTGCTAAAGGGTCGGCCCCCTCTTGGAAACTCAACCCATTCATTTCCAACATCCTCTATTGGCTCGGGAAACTTAGCAGTTGGCACATCACACATGTTTTTCGAGAAGCTAATAATGTCACGGATCTTCTTGCCAACCAAGCGATTGATTATCCTGCAGCCATTAAAATTTCTAGTGACGCAAAGGTGTGGCGAGGGCTCCCTTCTATCATTTCACACGAGCGGTTTGCTTCCCTGCAGAAATGACGCACAACTCCCCATGCGAGCATTTCTTTTTTAGTCGTTAGCTTTGGCTTCGCTCGGCAATATGGTCTCCCGTCCTCCGACTATGGCATTTTTGGGCTTCCCCTTTGTTTATCTGCGTTGCGAGTTTTTCCGGAAGAGGCCACGATGGCTGAAATTGATCGCCACCATCTCTCTGAAGTCTTCTGATACTCATCCCTCCTCGAAGCTGAAGCGCTTATTTGTTCACTCGAGGCCCAAATCGGCTAAGTATAAAAAAGCCATGGAAGCCTCCACGTGTCTCTTCGCGCACTTTTGGTATGATGCTTAAAAGAAAGATTCCCAAATGAGCGCAGGCTCTCCACGTGGTCAGAGCCCGAGAAAGTTGCACCAGCCGTTGAAAAGTCTAAGCATGGGAAGAGCCAGCGAAGCCTCCACGTGCCTCATCAATGCAACTTCAAAGGTAAAATCCAAAGGTAGGTCCCCAAACGAGCGCAGGCCCTCCACATGTCTAGGGTCCAACAAAGTTGCTCCTAAATAGGTGGAAAAGGTAGAACACAATAGAAACAAGCGGAAAGAAAGATTCCCAAATGAGCGCAGGCTCTCCACGTGGTCGAGCCTTAGAAAAGTTGCACTGAGTACGTTGAAAAAAAAGTTCTAAGCAAAATGGGAAGAGAAGAGCCAACGAAGCCTCCACGTGCCTCATCAACGCAACTTCAAAGGTAAAATCCAAAGGCGGTCCCCAAATGAGCGCAGGCCCTCCACGTGTCTAGGGTCCAACATAGTTGCTCCTAAATAGGCGGAAAAGGTAGAACACAATAGAAACAAGTGGAATGAGCTCAAAGATCATGTTGGCGACGCGTTCAGTCTTCTTCTTCGGGAAGCAAATCTCCGTGTGGGTACTCAGTACCATTGATCTTTTGGTTTTGCCTCTGGTGGCATTGTTTATTCGGCGTTCTTTGGTCTCTTCCCTTCTCTCTGTTCTTCCCCGATGTCGGTTCTTGCCGACATTGTTTCTTCTTTCTCCTTCCTCCTCCCTTCTTCCGGTTGGTTGTTTTCAGCCCACCCTTCTCCTTCTTCTTCTTCTCTTTTCTTCTCTACCTTGTATCTCTATAAAGACATGAATAGGTTCCTCTACTCTTGAAGGGGCTTGCGCCTTAGGATGCCACATCGATACGACCAACTATCGTTGCATGTTTGAAGGGGCTTTCCCTTTAGGATTTTGATCGATAGTTGGGTTGTTATATTGTGTTGTGTAGAGTTTTTAAAGCCACCCGCCAAAGCTACCCTTCACTAAAAATGCACCCTCCCATAATATCACAACCGTCCCTTTTCAATGGACGGTTGTGATATTATGGGAGGGTGCATTTTGAGGGAAGGATAGTTGTTGGCATTTATTGATACTTGAATTTTTCATGGATATTAGCATTCGACATTGTGATTATTTTATCATATTGGATGATGTATATTAGATTTGTCATGTATCATACTAACATTAATTGTATGCTTCTTTTGTGTACTAGTTACTCTTTTGTGTAGTCAATATGAATACTAGGAGCTTGATTTTTCTCGATCCTGTTTGTAAAATGAAGTCATATAGAAATACAAGCCTCCACGTAAACTGAAGATGAAGGGAGTTCAAATAGAATGTTTGAAAACTACAAGAGTTCTAAAAATAGTCCTCAATTTATTAACAATTTATAAATTATATGTATATTATAGACACTTTAGTATGTCATTGAATACTAGTTGTTCAGAATGTATAGTAAATAATTTTTATTACGATTCAAAAGTTTAGCACCATTTCTAAATTTCAAATAAAAGTGTGAAAATTCTACACATTATAATATTGAGTTTGTATTATCCACAAAATTTGAAATACCTGCATTGTGGGAAATTTAATATGCTAGTGATTTCTATTGTTTTAATAATATACACTAACAAAATATAAGTAAAACTATAGATGTGGATAGTCTACGCTATTATAATTTACCCACGGATGATAAATCCTTAAACAAGGTAAAAATTTTCAATCATGAATAATATTCATAATTTCATACATGACAAAATAATTTTTTTGGAATATCCATATTTTATAAATTTCATTGTGGAGAAATCACATTTTTCAATTTATTTTTTTTTAAATGTCTATATTCTTCAATTTTAGTTTGTAAGTTCACCTTTTTCAAAAAGTAGGGTACATGGGTGTTGCGAAGATTATTATTTTATTGTTGTTTAATTATTATGTTTTGGCATGGATGTGAATGAGATTTTTTTCATGAATAATAACTATAATAATTCTTCTTTTGAAATGTCTCTACTGCGGATGAATGCCCTAACCCTCGCGACTTCCATGGCAACCCTGCTCCAAACTTGGGTAGTGGATGCTCTGGAAAGGTCTCTGGAGGTGTGGGAGGATATGGGCTTAGGAGTATCCTATGCCAATGATAATGTTTTGTCCCAAATGGCCCTGTTTGTTGGTGGTGTTGGAGGCTCTGCGGGGTGGAACAATCGAGAGTCCTTTGCTATCAAAAATGAATGTTTTAACAACTATTGTTATTTCCCCTTCACCGCTGCGTGTGGGGTGTTTTGAAGAATGGTAGTGGTTCTTCTGTTGGATCTCCTCTAAGGAAACTCCTTTGATGTAGATGTTCTGTCTCTCCCTCACTGTCTTAGATCTTACCTTCAGGCAGTATTGACGGTTTTTTGGATGTTGCGAGTTTGGGGGCTCAAGGAGAGCCAAAAGATTTGCTAATGTGGCTAAATCCTCAGCATTCCCTCCTCCAAAGGCCATGACTCATGCCAAATCATCCCCCTCTGTGCATTTTGCCCAATTGTTTTGAAAATAGAGGCTTATTTCAAGGAAAAGGGCATTATTTGCAGATTCAATAAATTTTGTCCTAGACTACCTGCTCTCCATGACTAGATCTCTTCTTCTTGGAAGCCATTAATGGATGGTAAAGTGGATATTTACCCTTTAACTAGAGGTTTTTTCATTGTTGTCTTTGATATTACCTCTGATAGAGATTTAATTTTTGATAGATTGTGGGACTTTCACTCCCACTTTCTACTCATGAAGCCATGGTTTCCCCTTTTTAATCCAGTCACTGAAACTTTCCAAATCAGACATGTTTGGGTCCATCTGCCATATCTTCCTCTGCAGTTTTGGGATGAGAAATTTTTAACCACCATTGGGGGCACTCTAGGTAAAACCCTAGCTATCGACACAAAAATGACCTTGTATGAGTATACTACGTATGCTCACATTTTAGTTGACATGAACACCTCAATGGATTTTCCTGCTTCTGTTGATATTTTGGTTGAGGATAGAATATGGACTCAAAACTTGGACTATGAAGGTTTTCCCTTCAGATGCAGAACTTACTTTTCACTTGGACATTTAGCTGTGGATTGCAATAATGGGAAGAAACATGCAAGTAGACACACTTCTTGGTGGAAGAATGCGGATCCAAGCCTATTGGTTATCGACAGTCATTCAGATTCTCGAGTCTGAAGATGGATCTGCAAATGAGGATTTGGCTTCAATGGAGGAGGAGGCTCCCCCTTTGTCTAACAATGTAGAGGAGACCTGTGAGGTGGGGATTTATCCTCTTGGTATTGACAACAATAATATAGAAATGGGCTTGCCGGTTCACACAATTGAAAATGTAAATCCGATTCTGGTAATGGTTGGTCTACTATGAGAAGAAGAAAGAAAGGGAACAATGAATCCCTTAAGATGCACCTTAGATCCCATGGGAAGGGATCCCAGGGATGAGCTTTCATGTTTGTGTTTCTGCTATTAGTTTTTACTGTTAGTGGTGTTTTCCTTGATTTTATGTGCCATTGGTAGAGGTTGCTTCATTCATTCCTCATCGATAAATCTTTTTCTCCTTATTGAATAGGGTCGGTCCCCTTAACCCTCTTTTACCCATAATAATTTTTTTATGTTTTGCCATGCATAAATGTGTGTGTGTGTGCATTAAAGATGTTATTAATACTTTAATAATTTAATTTTCTGATTTGTAACTTCTGTTTTAAATAAACATGTTTTGTTGTTAGTTTTTAATTTTTTAGCTAAATGTAATAATTTCTATTTTATATACATCATTTTTGAAAAATATTATTTTATAAATAAAATAAGAACCATAAAATATTGAAGCGATAGGGAGTCCTATAAATTGTTGTTTTCTTTGCATTTCAATACTGTCTTTTATACATGTGGGTTTTGAATTAGACAAAAATTCAAATGCTTCCAATTTTTAAAATGGTATTTATGTCGATGATGATCAATCACAACTCAAAATTTATTTCCAAAAGTAAGAAATAATTGTTTCACTAACGATGCAAAACCACATGTAATAATTTTTAGGATGGTGAGGAGGCCCAAATCACAGAGCATGATCGATCTTCCTATCCAAGAGATAACAAAGGAAAAGATTCAGTTTTCGTATGATGACCTAGAATGGACACCAATCGGGGATGAGTCGAACGTCGACATTTGTGCCACCATACCACTCACAAGACTACATGCATTTCTAAAGGGGAAGGTTCTAATGAAAGTTTTGAGACTACATTCACCCGCACAAATCACAAGTCAACAAATATAGAAAATCCTAAACTGCATACAACCAAGTCATATACTAGGTTTGGACCTTTTCTAACAATTCTTTTTGTACATTCATTTCGTAAAAAATTGTATAGCATTTGATGTTACCATTTTTAATTTCAACTACTGGTGTTTATATGGTCCAGAAAACAATAGAAATAAACCAACAACAGGTGAAAAAGTGAGTAGGTGTATAATCAAAAGGGGTTGCCAATGTCATTTCAATGTGAAGGTTTTTATGGGAGACCGATAGTGGCCATAATTTTATACAACAATTTGTTTCATTGTGATGTAAATGGTGAGTGTTGTCATGGGAGGAACGAAAATACCATTAACGATCCTCATGTGAATGTTGCCCCGTTCTTATTAAATGAATGCAAAACTTATATTGAGAGTCTTTTGTTGATGGGTGTTACCGTGGTGGAAGCAGTACAATAAATATATATAGGATCCATCCAACCTAGTTATATCAAAAAGAGGGATGAATACTTAACAAGAAAGGACGTGGTGAACGCATGAAAAATAGTTTGCTCCAGAAGGTCTCAAAAGCACGTTGATGATGCCATGAGTGTGAACTTATGGCATGCTGAGGATAGAGACATTTTTTCTACTATCAATGCCCAAATGGAACCATTGTTCCATTCATTATGGGGTTGCAAACACCATGGATGTGTAAGAGAATGGTTCAACATTCACACAATTCCATAATCTCCATGGATTCGACATTTGCTATGAACAAATATGACGTAAGTAATTGGAATGAATTTTGAAATGATGTGTGATTTATGTATCATTAATAATGTTCCATTTTTTTTATATTAAACCCCATGTTACCCTTTGATGTCATATTCCTTGTAGTACCAATTATACACATTACTTGTTTTTGATGAGCAAGAGGTTGGGGTGCCCGTAACATGGGCCATTTCTTCGAGGAATAAGATTGAAGATATTTACGGGTGGTTGGCGGAAGTCCAAAAATGAGGAAAACATCTTTGTGCCAATTGACATATCAATGTGTTCATTACGGATGATGCGTCGTTTGAAATTCAAGCCATCATGTGTGTTTTTGGTTCTCGTGTACTAATATGTCTATGGCTCGTGTACATGGCATGGTTGAAAAATGTGCACATGTATCGTAGCAAGGAGTCGAGGTGGAAGATTTTTGAGAGACAAGTCACCATCATGTATGGTTGCGGAATGCAACACAAGCACACATTTCGAATCGTTCAAGACTTTTTCAATGAACTCAAAGAATAAACTAAGTTCTTTGAGTATTTCACGAATACATGGTGCGAGAGCGAAGAATGTATTGGTGAGTATGATCCTTTGTGTGTTTCCTTATTAATTACCATCTAGAATAATTATTGGTTTATAGTGTCACTGATTTTCAATCTGTGTCACTTGATAGCCATGTGGGAAACAAAATTTAGAAACTTCTCCCATGCAAATAAGGAAACAAACACATCCATCGAGTCCTACCATTGTTTTTGAAGACTATATACTTGTGTGGTAGATAAAAAAATGTACTCGTCAAATGGACTATTTGTTCTACACACTTGTGTACAAGGTGGAGCCATTTTACAAGCACAAGAGGAAGTTACAACAATTTGGCTTCTCGACCAATTTCAAAAAATAAAGACAACTATTGACAGTGGTTGAGAGAGCAAAGAGTATTCCTAATACAAATTACCTTGCAACTACGCCTAATTGCAATCAATCGTGGGTGAGGAGCCAAACAACTAGAAGCACATGGTATTTGGTAAGGCATTGTGGAGCCTTGGACATATGCGAATGTGCTTGGGATATCGAGGGAAATATATTTAAGCACGTGTTGAAGGTGTTGAAACTTTGCAAGTCATATGTGTCGATGTCATCATATTAAGCACCGAGTAGGCGGGTAATTTAATTTCATCATATGTTACCGATGTATATTACTAAGCATAAGTTGTAATGAAATAAGCATTGTGTTGAAATTGTTTTCCATTCATGTGTAGGAGCCAATACTTATGTGGAGACAAACACGGTAAATGAAGACACATTCCGAGATGGGCCTCCTTGTTGTATCCAGCACCAAAAGTGGAAGGTAAGTCAATGTCATCGTATGTGGAAAGTAGTGATATAGATTGCTAAGCATAAGTCGTATGAAATAAGCATCATGTTGAAATTGTTTTCCTTTCACATGTAGGAGCCAATACTTATGTGGAGACAAGAATGGTAAATGATGACATGTTATGGGATGGCCCCTCCTTGCCACCTCAACAATCACTGATAGTTGATGGTTATTCATTAATGCCTTTAATCAATTAATTGATGTCAATGATAATGTTCATCACGCATATTTATGATTAGGTGACAATGTGTATTCATGTGTAGGCGAAAATGTGTATTCTCAATCAAATGTTACGAATGGGTGTTGTAGCAAAAATATTCCCATGTCCACTAAATGACGAGTGACATGCATGGATGGTATGAGGTTGTTTTTCTATTGTACAATGATATTGAAAAACCTAGTGTATAAATAAATAACTTTCTATAATGTCTTATACATCATAGGCACTCCTAAAACAATTGGGGTTGGTGGGTTGATGATAGAAAGCGATTCAAATTTTATGGAACACACATCCAAAGAATTCTTGAAGTCAGTCTTGGATACACGATTGAGTACAAATGAATAGAAAAAAACATTCTTTGAATGTGTTCAAAGGTTTAGGAGAGACCTAGAAGCATCAAATATGTTAGATGTTTCTTTCAAAGGAGATGTTAATGAGACAACCACCACCCACATGCGTCCATGGTTTAGTGCGAGTAAAAAATGCCACCGCAATGTGACTAAGAGGCCAGTCATTGTAGAATATTTGAACAATCATGCTAAAGACTACGAATGCTTCCAATTTCTAATGGCGATCATGTAAAGAGGATAGAAACCACACGGTGGAACCTATAGGTTAAAACATTGAATTATTGGTGTGAATGTGAATTCGTAAGAAATTTTAATTGTGGAGGCGAAGACTAACATATTGATCATTTATTTTGTAGGTGGTTCAAATGCAAATGAAACATATCCCCGTCATCACTTATCTTTCAGCAATTTAGCATCTATAAAGGTGTGTATTGAATGTCCTTAATTTCAATACATTCATTTATTGTATGTAAGGTACAAATTCTTGGATATCTTGTCTAATATTTAATGCATTGTGTTGCGAGATCAACAGATATGCGAGAGATGTATCTTATGGAATGGGCAAGTTGAGCTTTGGAAAGTAAATCTATGGCATGTAGAGTGGACATATATTAGAATTGTAAACATCTAAAATTCATGTATATGAGATTGTAGATTGCGTATATTTAAAATACATAAATATGGAATGTGTACAACTGACCTACTTTTTGATGATTTTGAGAGTATTTAAAAAAGTGCTTGTTGGTGTTAGCCAACATAGGACCGCTCATGTAATATATGGATAGTAGAAAATATTTTGACATATAGAAAGCTGATGTAATTATGATGAATGATGTAATCAACAGTAACTAATTATCATGTGGAATTTTTATTGCTATTGTCAAAGTGTTGAAAAACAAATTTTTTTAAGCATGTTGAAAAACACAATGTGTTTTTCAACACTATAATAAACGAACCGTTGTTTTCCACAAGATGCAAACTATGATGGTGTTTCATGTTTATGTAATGATGTAATATAAATCAAGTAATTATCAGGTGGAGAATGGTTGATTTTTTTCAAAGTATTGAAAAATAGAGTTTGTTTTTGACACGTTGAAAAACACACTATGTTTTTCAACAATATAAAAATGCAATTCGGTTTATAATAAGGTGTACAACCCATGATGTTTTTCCTTCTTGTTGTAATGATGCAATCCACATCAATTGTTTATCGGTGACAAAAGTTGATTTTTTTCAAAGCAATGAAAAATAGAGTGTGTTGTTTGACACGTTGAAAATCACACTCTATTTTTTCATCACTATGAAAAACACATTCGATTCCGGAAAAGGTATAAACCATGATGTTTTCCTCTTTCTTATAAATATTGAATCCACATAAACTAATTATCAAGTGCGAGAAGGGTTGGTTTTTTTAGTATTGATGAGTAATAAAGTGTGTTTTTCGACACTTTGAAAAACACAATTGGTTCTGAAAAGGTGCGACCCACGATGTTTTTTCTCCTTGTTGTAAACATTGAATCCACATCAACTAATTATCAGGTGGATAAGGGTTTTTTTTTTCAAAGTGTTGAAAAAACATAGTGTTTTATAAGTGTTTTTCGAAGACATTTCCTCCTTATTGAAAAAGTCACACTATTTTTGGTAGAATATAAATAGTGATGAAAAAGTAGAGTTTTTAAGACACGTTGAAAAACATACTGTTTTTTCAAAGACTTTGAAAAATAATGCATTTCCTCCTTGTTCCTCCTTGTAAGGATTGAGTCCACATCAACTAATTATTAGGTGGATAAGCGTTGGTTTTTTTCAAAGTACTAAAAAATAGAGTTTGTTTTTGACACGTTGAAAACACACCTTGTGTTTTTAGCAATATAAAAATACAATTCAATTTATAACAAGATGTGACCCACGATGCTTTTCCACCTTTTCAGTAACAATGCAATCCACATCAATTATTTTCGGTGGAGAAGAGTTGATTTTTTCAAAGTGATGAAAAATAGAGTGTGTTTTTCGACACATTGAAAAACACATTGTGTTTTTCAGCACTTTGAAAAATGCAATTCGGTTCTGAAAAGGAGCAACCCATGATGTTTTTCCTCCTTGTTGTAAACATTGAATCCTTCGAAATGTTGAAAAATACATTGTATTTTTCAACACTTTGAAAAATGTAATTCGATTCTAGAAAATGTGCAACCCATGATGTTTTTCCTCCTTGTAAAAATTGAATCCACATAAAATAATTATCAGGTGGATAAGGGTTGGTTTTTACAAAGTGCTGAAAAAACATAGTGTGTTTTAAGACACGTTGAAAAATACACTGTGTTTTTCAACAATATGAAAAACATAATTCGGTTCTGGGCAAGGTACAAACAATGATACATTTCCTCATTGTTGTAAGGATTGAATCCACGTCAACTAATTGTCGGTGGATAAGAGTTGATTTTTTCAAAGTGATGAAAAAATAGAGTGATTTTAAGACACTTTGAAAAAACACAATTTGGTTTTGAAAATATACAACCCACGAAGCTTTTCCTCCTTGTTGTAAAGATTGAATCTGAAAGGAACAATAAGAAAATTGTTCCAAGTCGTGATCTCATATGATAATAGCTCACCACATTAAATTTTCAAAACATAAGAGCTAAAATACCATATATATAAATCCATCATAATCCATAATGCTCAATATATTACAATACAATGACTTGAATTATTTAATAAGAAAAATGTACATATATAAGGAGGGAAGTGCAACTACTACCTAAATCAAGGTGAAGAAATCACACTAACGATAATGGTAGTTAAGTTGACTCCGAGAAAACTAGTAAGTTAACTCCATATAATTGAGAAGCTAACTCACTACAACTCTACACTAGTACACCCAAGCAAGCTAACCCAACAAGTATAGAGCTAAGCCAAGGTGAACATAAGTGCAATAATTATCTTGATAAATAAATAAAAGGATAAATATTAACCTACACTAACACCCTCCCATAAGCATAGCTTAGGTAGGGGAAAAGAAGGTGGGTCCCTGATGGGTCATTGTATTGCCAGTCATTTAACCAACTCATAGACAAATTGGTGTCATTATAATGAAGGCGGTGTCTAAAATTGTATGCAAAAGGAGAAATAAAATTTTATTCAACAATACTTATTCCTAAAAAACATATTAAAATTAAACATGCATGAAAAATAAACACACAACAATTAAACTACGAAATAAATCTGCAAGAAAATAAACTATGCTAGGAAATAACAAAAAAATCTCCTCCTTGGGAAGAGTGGCTTTTGGCTATTCTCTTCCTTAGGATTTGGAGCAACTACAATTAACTTTTAAAACAACACTTGTATTGATTCAAAACTAATTTAGAAAATATGCCCCCTTTCCAAATATATGAAAGAGGTATTTATAGACATTACTCCTAATTTACTTGGTCCACATTCGAGAACTAACTACCTATTCTTAGGTGGATTTATTCAAAGTAATAAATACTAAACAAACTTAACTACAACAACCCAATTATTGTGGAGAATATTTCTACAACTCATCCCTTTAATCTAGGAACACAAAGTGGGAGAGTACTTATTCAACATTCCTAATATTATTCCACTATTTTCTCATCCTTGAAACATGGAGAGAAAATGGAAGAGTGTTAAGTCTATGACTTTGAATTCTTCTTGGAATGTCACATGCATGCATGACTTTAGATTTCCATATGTTTGGATCTATATTCTTGGTTGATGACATGGAAGAAAAGAGTGGGTTGAATAGTTTGGTGCTCCTTTACATTATTTTAGAACAAACCAAAATACTTTCACTAGTATGCGTTTCAGTAACTACGTGAAGAATTTTTAATTTCTTGGAAGCATTTATGTAGAAAATTCTGCGTGAGGAATTTTTGTAGATGGGATTTTCGTAGCTATGTGAAGAATTTCCATAGTTAGAATATATGAACTTGGAGTAGAGTTGTTTATGACCTTTTTCTACACACATTGCATTTCCAACTTTAGAAGAAATATCAAGAAATAACAACAATTAGATTGCAAATAGATTTCTAAAGAGATGATAAGATAAATCATATATTCTACCTTAAATATGCTATCCGTTATTAAAACTACATCTAAATTCACTTGAAAGCTTTATTTTAAGAGAGAGAATAAGAGTGCTATTTGGTGATATAATGAGACATATTTTGGTCTCATCATTTCCCCACACTTAACTTCTTGCATGCCCTCATGCAAGCTAGCTTTACCGATCTTCTGCGTGAATCTAATTTTGTCAATACTTCTGCATCTTTCAAA
The DNA here is from genome assembly GCA_018340775.1 of Taxus wallichiana var. yunnanensis. Classification (NCBI taxonomy): domain Eukaryota; kingdom Viridiplantae; phylum Streptophyta; class Pinopsida; order Cupressales; family Taxaceae; genus Taxus; species Taxus wallichiana. The sequence continues at coordinate 772,220,319 of CM031244.1, forward strand.
TTGTCTTCTCCTTTTTCATGATAACAACAAACTGAGATTCTAGAAGTAATTTTTTTACTTCTTTCTTATTCATGCTCTCATGAGGTTTTCATTGATAATGTAGAGATATTTTCTCTCCCACACTTAGCTCTTTGTTTTCTCATGCATTCTTCAAAAGATTTGGAAGAGAGTGAGTCTCCCCCACACTTAGCTTTGTGCATGCCCTCATGTAAACTATTTTTTTATTGAGCAACTTATAGATCCCAATTGTTGTAAACTAGAAAGACGTCATTTGCATCATTTTCTTTGTTACTTGACTTGATCAACACATGTAAATCTTGACAAATTTTTTTTTATTTTTTTTTTGTAAGCTTTCGAGAAGTGAATCTATTTGTAATTAAAACAACAAATAAAAATATTCAAGAATAGAAAAATAGAAGTTACCATACCATACTCAATAGTTATCCTTTCTTTCATCATGTTGTATAACCGTGATTTCCATCTACATTGAAAAAATAAATAGATATGAAGTCAAGGCCTCTACAACATAGAAATTTTTAGTAGCAAATGATTTCATCAACCAAGTCGGCATAAGAGAAGTAGTCATATGAATCCAAGAAATACTTTGAAGTGCAATTTTTTTTTTTTTTTTCTTTTTTTTAATTTTATTTTAGTAATTGGCCAGCCAGTAAACTAGTTTTCTAACCAATCACTATCCTTTTGAGAAATGTCAACATGATGGAAAATCAGGAAGCAATCTTCTAGAGTTTCGTAGCATCCAACCAGCTTAGAAAGTTGATTACAATCTTCAACTTCTCCTTCAAAATGTAACCTTTGTGATCTAGAACAATATACAACCATTGAAACAAATGTCTTCTTTTGCAGAGAATCAATCGACCCTTGGAATCCTCATATGATGAGTGCTCCATGAAGTGATGAACATTTTTTGAACAAAGCAACTGCTTAGAAGCTTATGCTATCACCAAATTGTGCAAAATGAAATACAAATATTAATGTATAAGATAAAAAAAATTAAAAACTTCATTTTTCTGAGGTATGGTTTGGCATAGGAGAAAAATTTGACTATAATTTTTCTTTGAAGAGTCAGGTGTACATGACAAATAAGAAGTTGAGAAACAATGGTAAATTGTTCTAGAAATGAGATGGTTCAAGGACTTCTTCATTTATTGGGAATGGATGGTTTATTATGAGAGGTTGTGGGTATGATCCCTAAAGAAAAATGGTATGTTGGCATTTCAATTAGCATATATTGGTTGAGCCATTATTTTTCTACAATCATGAGAAAGATCAACTTTGACTACAACATATCGGAGGAATTTTTGGTGGTTCCATAAGATGGAAAAATGACTTTTTTTAAAAAATGAGATAGAGAGGGTAGCATGGAATAAATCAGTTACTGAAAATGAGGAGTATTAGAAGAATAATTACATGCATCATAAGATTTTTTTAAAGAAAAAAAAGTCTTCAGCGTGTTATATTTTTTAGCAATATGCATTCAAATTGCGATATCTTGGTCGTTTCTCAACAAAAATGAGCGATTCAAAATGATCTAGAAATCTCATATCATTTAGAACAAGATCTAGAAAATATTTGAGCTATTTTTGTATGAGATGTGAATAGTTTGCATCAGAAAACACTATTATCAAAACAATTTTAAACATTTTTTAATTTTTAGCAATGTGCTGTAAAACTGTGATATCTTAGTCATTTCTCAAAAAAAATGAGTGATTCAAAATGATATGGAAATCTCAGATCGTGTATAATAAGACCTAGAAATAGTTTGATCTAATTCTTTGCGAGCTATAAGTTGTTTTCATCTGGAAAACATTGCTATTTTCACTTAAAACTCCTTGATCGAGTTGAATCTTTTATTTGACCTTCTCCTCAATGTCCCGTTTCATTTTGCATTTGTCCTCCCAATCTACTTGCACAAATAATCCACATAAATATTTTTCTCTGTTAACCTACACAAAGTTTTTTTTTTTTCATTTCTTGCATGCATGAACTGTTATTTAATCTTTGCGAAATAGTAACAAGACATGCAAAAAAAAAAATTTAAAATAGAAACCCAAATAAATTTAGACCCTACAGAAATATATTATTTTACAATTTTTATAAAGATTAAGAAAACTTATCATTAGATTCCTATTGTATCCATTCCATCACACCAAAATACATGGGTAACTAGCCGTTGTAATTGTTGTGTATATAGGAAATAGAACTAGATATGGGTTTTATTTGATGACAATACATATTTCTATTATGAATTTTTCATCCATATGCTGATTAAGGTAGTCAATCTTATCAATAATCTATAATATCATATTGAAATGTTCAATATGAATATAATAGAAATATTTCTTAACAGAATAAATAATTGCATAAACACATGTTTGATGGACTAATATGAAATAGTGTTTCCATTTTATTGGGGGTTCTTTTGGCAATATCCATCAAGTTTCTAAATATAATTACAGAAATAAAATTTAACTATTTGCAGAAAATAAATTTGCGAAATAAAATTGGAAGAAGAAAGAAATTTACGAGAAAATAAATTGCTGGAAATGAAATTGCGAAGTGAAATTGTAGGAAAATAAATTACAGGAAAATAAATTCTAAAGAAGCTATTGAATAAGAATATCCTATCACAAATCTTTCTAAGAGGTATTCTACTGTCACTAGAATACTCTTTTAGAAAAATCTGAGTCTCCTAATAACACCATGATCCCCGCAAGAACGGTGCCAAAAATGACGGGTCGTTGTATTACCAGTCATTTAACCAACTCATAGACAAGTTGGTGTCATTATAACCAAGGTGGTGTCTAAAGTTGTATGCAAAAGGAGAAAGAAAATCTTATTCAACAATACTTCTTCCTAAGAAAACATACTAAAATTAAACATGCATGAAAAAGAAACACACAAATACTAAACTACTAAAACAAATCTGCACATAAATAAACTATGTTAGGAAATAATAGAAAAATTCTCCTCTTTGGGAAACAGTGGATTTTGGCCATTCTCTTCCCTTCGGATTTGGAGCAACTACAATTAAATTTTAAAACTACACTTGTATTGATTCAAAAATAATTTACAAAATATGCCCCCTTTCCAAATATATGGAAGATGTATTTATAGACATTACTCCTAGTTTACTTGGTCCACACACCAAGAACTAACTACCTATTCTTAGGTGGATTTATTCAAAGCAATAAATACTAAACAAACTTAACTACAACAATCCACTTATCATGGAGAATATTTCTACAACTCATCCCTTTAATCTAGGAACACAAAGTGGGAGAGTACTTATTCAACATTCCTAATACTATTCCACTATTTTCTCATCCTTGAAACATGGAGAGAAAATGGAGGAGTGTTAAGTCTATGACTTTGAATTCTTCTTAGAATGTCACATGCATGCATGACTTTGGATTACCATATGTTTGGATTTGTATTCTTGGTTGATGACATGGAAGCAAAGAGTGGGTTGAATAGTTCATTGCTCCTTTACATTATTTGGAACAAACCAAAATACTTTCACTAGCTGGGTGTTTCCGTAGCTGCGTGAAGAATTTCCGTAGTTGGGTGTTTTCGTAGTTGCATGAAGAATTTCCGTAGTTGGGTGTTTCAGTAGCTACGTGAAGAATTTCCATAGCTGCAATCTATGAACTTGGAGTAGAGTTGTTTATGACATATTTTCTACACACTATTGCATTCCAACTTTAGAAGAAATATCAAGAAATAACAACAATTAGATTACAAATAGATTTCTAAAGAGATGATAAGATAAATCCTATATTCTACCTTAAATATGCTATCCATTATTAAAACTACATCTAAATTCACTTGAAATCTTTATTTTAAGAGAGAGAGAGAATAAGAGTGTTATTTGGTGATATAATGAGACATATTTTGACCTCATCAATCCTAACAATAAGGCACGATGAGGTACCCATGTACAATAACTAGGAAAATTGGACAATGTAAGGTACCTAAAACCAATAATAACAAAGTAGAGAGTGAAAAATCCTAAGAAACTACTGAGATATCCTAAGAAACTCGGCTAATCAAAAAAACTCATAATTGACAATCACTAGAATAGCTCCATATAAGGAGATCACAGTAATGTACACCCTCCCATATTGTTGAATGGGTGAGAGTGACACCACATATCAAAATCAAGAAACAAGATTATGAGTTGCGAAAAGAACAATCAACTACTCGAACAAATAAATAGGAGTGGAAAACTAACAAGGAAAGGACATGGGCTTCACACGTAACAAGGCAAGCTCCCCCACACCCTCCTATACTTGTTGAGAGAGACTATCATGACATGTCAAAAAACTAACACTGGGCTTCACTGTCAAAAATATAGATCTAAAATATCTCAACAAACAAAAGAGATATAAATATATACACCCATAGATACAAAAATGCAACACCCAACAGTTTAGGACGTCGGGCTCAACCAAAATTGCATCCACAAGTGATTACAACACCCTCCCAAATTTGGCACTTTATAATTGAGTGCATGTAAATATTATAATGAGTAAAAGTACCTTTTAAATTAGAAATATGTGTATAAAAATTTCACCAATGTGTATATCTTGAAAAAATACACAATTTAAAAAAAAATCACCTTAATCTGAGCTACGGATCAAAAGTTATGAGCTCTAGAAGGTTTTGCTATTAAAATAATATTTTAATGTTGATGTTTTTTAAAAGGTACACGTGACACCCAAATGTCCAAAGGGTAAAAGAGTGCATCCACATGATACAAGTTTGCGACTAAAGGATAAAAATTTGCGCCGAAAACCTATATGTCCAAAGGGTAAATCATTGTATCCGGAGGGTACATATTTATATCCAATGGATAAAAGAATGCACCTAGAGGGAACAAATCTACATCCAGTGGATAAAAGATTGCATCCAAAACAGAAATATCCAAAGGATAAAAGAATGCATCCGAAAGGTACACACTTATATCTAATGGATAAAATAATGACCCGGAGAGTACGAGATCTACATCCAGGTGGGTAAAAGATTGCATCCAAAAGAAAAATATCCAGAGGGTAAGAGAATACATCTAGAAGGTACACACTTATATCAAATGGATAAAAGAATGCACCAATAGGGTACATATCTCGTCCAGGTGGATAAAAGACTGCATCTAAAATAGAAATATCCACAGGGTAAAAGAATGCATCTGGAAGGTACATGCTTATATCCAATGGATAAAAGAATGCACCGAGAGGGTTCAGATCTGCGTCCAGTGGATGAAAGATTGCATCCAAAATAGAAATATCCAGAAGATAAAAAAATGCATCTTGGAGTTACATGTTTATATCCAATGGATAAAAGTATGCACTTGAAGGGTACAAATCTGCGTCTAGATTTGACTGTCTCAAAACACAGTCGAGTTTACAGTCGATTTTAGGGTTTTAATACCTTCCAAATCTAATGGTGCACTCCATTTTGTAGAAAAATGCTAATAAATCTCGAATACATAAAAATAATAAATCATTGTTTGCAAAGAAAAACTTAAAGATGGATTTCTACATCATCTATCACTCGATACCATGAAATGAACGATAAGAAGATTATTCAAGCCGTGATCTCAAATGATAATAGTACACCATATTAGATTTACAAACCGAAAGAGCTAAAATACCATATATGGAAATCCATCATAATCCATAATGCTCAATACATCAACAACTTATTTATAAGGTGGATAAGGGTTGGGTTTTTTCAAAATCTGAAAAATAGAGTTTATTTTTCAACACGTTGAAAAATACACTATTTTTAAGCAATATAAAAATGTAATTCGGTTTATAACAAAGTGCAACCCATGATGTTTTTCCTTGTTATAACGATGCAATCCACATCAATTAATTATCAGGTGGAGAAGAGTTGATTTTTTCAAAGTGATGAAAAATAGAGTGTGTTTTTTCGACACGTTGAAAAACACACTGTATTTTTTAGCACTTTGAAAAACGTAATTTAGTTGTGGAAAAGGTGAAAACCATGATGTTTTTCCTCTTTCTTATAAATATTGAATCCACATCAACCAATTATCCTGGTGGAGAAGGGTTGGTTTTTTTCGTATCGACAAGTAATAAACTTTGTTTTTTGACACGTTGAAAAATACATTATATTTTTAGCACAATTTGGTTTTGGAAAAAAACCACGATGTTTTGTATTTTTCCGGTTTTTGGAAAACACAATTGAAAAGGCCAAACCATGATGTTTTTCCTCCTTGTAAACATTAAATCCACATAACCTAATTATCGGATGGAATAATGGTTGGTTTTTTCAAAGTGCTAAAAAACATAGTGTGTTTTAAGACACATTGAAAAACACAATGTGTTTTTTAACAATATGAAAAACACGTAATTTAATTATAAGCAAGTCACGAAAAAACAATGCATTTCCTCCTTGTTTTAAGGATTGATTCCACATCAACTAATTATACAGTGGATAAGGGTTGATTTTTTCAAAGCGATGAAAAAATAGAGCGAGTTTTAAGACACGTTGAAAAACACATTGTGTTTTTCAAAGAGTTTGAAAAACACAATTTAGTTCTCGAAAAGGTGCAACCCACGAAGTTTTTCCTCCTTGTTGTAAAGATTGAATCCACATCAACTAATTATCAGGTGGATAAGGGTTGGTTTTTTCCAAAGTGCTGAAAAATAAACTTGTTTTTTCAACACATTGAAAAACACACTATGTTTTTCAACAATATGAAAAATGTAATTCGGTTTATAACAAGGTGCAACCCATGATGTTTTTCCTCCTTGTTGTAATGATGCAATCCACATCAATTATTTATCAGGTGGACAAGAGTTGATTTTTTTCAAAGCGATAAAAAATAGAGTGTGTTTTTGATACATTGAAAAACACACTATGTTTTTCATCACTTTGAAAAACCTAATTCGGTTGTGGAAAAGGTGCAAACCATGATATTTTTACTCTTTCTTGTAAAGATTGAATCCACATAAACTAATTATTAGGTGAAGGGTTGGTTTTTTCAAAGTGATGAGTAATAAAGTGTGTTTTTCGACACGTTAAAAAACACAGTATTTTTCAACACTTTGAAAAACGCAGTTTAGTTCTAGACAAGGTGCAAACCACAATGTTTTTCCTTCTTTTTGTAATGATTGAACCCACATCAACTAATTATCAGGTGGAGAAGAGTTTATTTTTTCAAAGTGGTGAAAAAACATAGTGTGTTTTTCGACATGTTTAAAAACACATTGTGTTTTTCAGCAATATGAAAAACACAATTTAGTTTTGAAAGGTGTAAACAACGATGCATTTCCTCCTTGTTGTAAGGATTGAATCCACATCAACTAATTATCAGGTGGATAAGGGTTGGTTTTTTCAAAGCAATATAAAAAATAGAGCGAGTTTTAAGACAGGTTGAAAATCACACTGTGTTTTTCAGCAATTTGAAAAAGGTAATTTGGTTCTGGAAAAGGTATAACCCATGATGTTTTTCCTCATTGTTGTAAACATTACATCCAAATCAACTAATTATCAGGTGGATAAGGGTTGGTTTTTTCAAAGCGATGAAAAAATAGTTCGAGTTTTAAGACACGTTGAAAAACACATTGTGTTTTTCAACACTTTGAAAAAAACATAATTAGGTTCCTAAAAGGTGAAACCCACATGTTTTTCCTCTATATGTTGTAAACATTGAATCCACATCAACTAATTATCAGGTGGATAAGGGTTGGTTTTTTCAAAGCGATGAAAAAATAGAGTAGTTTTAAGACACATTGAAAAACACACTATGTTTTTCAACACTTTGAAAAACTGTAATTCAATTCTCTAGAAAAGGTGCAACCCACGATGTTTTTCCTCTTTGTTGTAAACATTGAATCCACATAAACTAATTATCAGGTGGATAAGGGTTGGTTTTTTCAAAGTGATGAAAAAATAGAGTGAGTTTTAGACACGTTGAAAAACACACCGTGTTTTTAGCACTTTGAAAAATGCAATTTGGTTCTAGAAAAGGTGCAACCCATGATGTTTTTCCTCATTATTGTAAACATTACATCCACATCAACTAATTATTAGGTGGATAAGGGTTGGTTTTTTCAAAGCGATGAAAAAATAAAGTGAGTTTTAAGACATGTAGAAAAACACACTCTATTTTTCAGCACTTTGAAAAACACAATTTGGTTATGGAAAAAGGTGCAAACCACAAAAGCCTTTCCTCTATGTTGTAAATATTGAATCCACATCAAGAAATTATCATGTGGATAAGGGTTGGTTTTTTCAAAGCGATGAAAAAATAGAGCGAGTTTTAAGACACGTTGAAAAACATACTATGTTTTTAACACTTTGAAAAACACAATTCGGTTCTCGAAAATGTGCAACCCACGATGTATTTCCTCCTTGTTGTAAACATTGAATCCAAATAAAAATTATCAGGTGGATAAGGTTTGGTTTTTTCAAAGCGATGAAAAAAATAAAGTGAGTTTTAAGACACGTTGAAAAACACAATGTTTTTTCTACACTTTGAAAAATGTAATTCGGTTCTCGAAAAGGTGCAACCCATGATGCTTTTCCTCCTTGTTGTAAATATTGAATCCACATCAACTAATTATCATGTGGATAAGGGTTGGTTTTTTCAAAGTGATGAAAAAATAGAGCGAGTTTTAAGACACGTTGAAAAACAAGATGTGTTTTTCATCACTTTGAAAAACACAATTCAATTATGGAAAAGGTGCAACCCACGAACCCTTTCCTCCGTGTTGTAAACATTTAATCCACATCAACTAATTATCAGGTGGATAAGGGTTGGTTTTTTCAAAGCAATGAAAAAATAGAGCGAGTTTTAAGACACGTTGAAAAACACACTATGTTTTTCAACACTTTGAAAAATGTAATTTGGTTCTTGAAAAGGTGCAACCCATGATGTTTTTAATCCTTGTTGTAAACATTGAATCCATGTCAACTAATTACTATGTGGATAAGAGTTGATTTTTTCAGAGCGGTGAAAAATAGAGCGAGTTTTAAGACACGTTGATAAACACATTATGTTTTTCAACACTTTGAAAAACGTAATTAGGTTCCTGGAAAAGGTGCAACCCACGACGTTTTTCCTCCGTGTTGTAAACATTGAATCCACATCAACTAATTATTAGGTGGATAAGGGTTGGTTTTTTCAAATTGATGAAAAATAGAGTGAGTTTTAAGACACGTTGAAAAACACACTATTTTTTTCAACACTTTAAAAACGTAATTCGGTTCTGGAAAAGGTGCAACCCACGATGTTTTTCCTCTTTTTGTAAACATTGAATCCACATCAACTAATTATCAAGTGGATAAGGGTTATTTTTTTCAAAGTGATGAAAAAATAGAGCGAGTTTTAAGACACGTTGAAAAACACACTGTGTTTTTTAGCACTTTGAAAAATGTAATTCGGTTCTAGAAAAGGTGCAACCCACGATGTTTTTCCTCATTTTTGTAAACATTAAATCCACATAAACTAATTATCATGTGGATAAGGGTTGGTTTTTTCAAAGTGGTGAAAAAATAGATCAAGTTTTAAGACACGTTGAAAACACACTGTGTTTTTCAACACTTTGAAAACGTAATTTGGTTCTAAAATGTGCAACCCACGATGCTTTTCCTCCGTGTTGTAAAAATTGAATCCACATAAACTAATTATCGGTGGATAAGGGTTGGTTTTTTCAAAGCGATGAAAAAATAGAGCGCATTTTAAGACACGTTGAAAAACACACTATGTTTTTAGAACTTTGAAAAATGCAATTCGGTTTATAACAAGGTGCAAACCATGATGTTTTTCCTCCTTATTGTAATGATTGAATCCACATCAAATAATTATCAAGTGGAGAAAGATTTGGTTTTTTTCAAAGTGATGAGAAATAAAGTGTGTTTTAAGACACGTTGAAAAACACACTATGTTTTTCAGAACTTTGAAAAATGAAATAAAGTGTGTTTTTCAACACGTTGATAATGCAATGAAATACATATCTAGTAATTGTGTTGTGATGATGCAATGCATATCAAATAACTACCACGAGGAGAATGGTTGATAATTTCAAGTTGTTGAAAAATATTGTGTGTTTTTCAACACATCAAAAACTCAACGTCGTTTTCCATGAGGTGCAAACCATGATGTTTTTCCTCCTTGTTGTGATGATGCAATGCATATCAAGTAACTACCATGAGGAGAAGGGTTGATTTTTTCAAAGTGCTTACACTACAACAAACAAGCCCCTTTTCCAAAAAAAAATCTACAATATTTTTGTGGCTATAAGAAATTCTAAGTTTTAAAAATGTGGCTTTGAAGTTGTAGTTCATCCACAAATTAAATAATAATTATATATGTGGGTTATCTTAATTATATACATTATATACATGGGTTATCTACATTTTGAACACAAATTAAATAATAATTTTTACCTAAATAAAATTAATATAAATAAATACCTCTTCATTTTAGAGAATACTAAATTTATTATAATAATATTATTAAATTTCTTAAAAAATTAATTAACCACATCTAAATTACATATCCATTAAATAAAAACAAATCTTAAAAACATATTTACATTCTATCTTTTATATAAGTCAAACTAAATTAACATTATGTTATTATATACTTCTTAAATAAACACTAAAGAATCATAATTAATAAAAAGGAAAAAAATAGAACTATAGTTAATGAATTAGAATAATAATATTCAAATATTATGAAAAACATAACAAAAATGAAAAGATGAAATCCTATTCTTTTTGAAAGGAAATAACTATGAAGTTAAATTATATGAGGCATCTACCCTCATAAGAGAGATCGTTTGTAGATATAACATGCATCATTAAATTATAATCAATAGTTTTTATATGAATGTTAACACTTCCAAAATAACACAAGTTCCACTCCTTTTTATTTAAACCCATGTGTGGAGCCCATATTACACTGGATACAATGTGACAAAATCATAATATTAGACAAACCATTTATAAATTTACACCAAATTTATAGTAACCATAGAAAATACTAATTATCTCTTATAAGATTGGATGATAATAATGAATTACATTGAAATAACCAATATTATTCTTGCAAACTTCTCCTTGAAAACCAAAACTTTTTTTTGAAACGGAAAATCCTTCGCATCAAATCTATATAACACTGCAAAAAAACTATGAGAAGATGAGAAGTTAGACTTGAAGCAATGCAAACAAATCTGTAGTCTTAATGAATGGTAACACACATTTAAACTAAGATCAAACCATTCATCAATATATGCACAAGTTGAAAGAAAATTACATGACGATGTCAAACCTGCAGACATTTAACAAGTCCATCAATAACATATATTATTGTGAATGACATTCCAATAATTGTTATAGTTTATTCGCTAAAAACCATTGTAATGTATATGTAGTATGAAAATTACATGCTTCAATGAGTACTTGAATTCTCTATAATATGTAGATTAACTAGAAGTAACATTCACAATACTCACACATTCTAAATCTTATTGCAATTTAAATCTTGCTATCTGATTTTCACACCTTCTAATATTTTATTATGTTTTTATTGTTTAATTATTATTTACTCTTATAAAAACTAAAATATATGTTTAACCAACATCTTTTGATGTCAAAGGTCGCATGGACGTGTCATTTTATTACAAAGTCATATTTTCATTTATTAGTTGTGTCTTCGGTGGGAGCGACTGGTATTTTTTTCTCAGTTGACACCTTGGCCTAGATGTACATCTTCTTCCATAATTCCTTGTGACCTTCATGTATTTTAACAACGAAATTAAAGCTTGCTACTTGATTTTCGAACACTTTTTGTTTGATTCACACGTTGTCTCCCAATTCTTAATTTCTAATTCCAACTCTTGAACCTCAAGCTCCAACTCCATCTTCCTCGAGGAAGCATCTCCTAATTGGTCCAATAATTCCTTTTTTTTTTTCGACAATTTTAAATATTGCAATCTAAGTCTTTCACACTCGGTTTTATAAAACTTTTCCTTATTCATTGCAAGTTTCATTTCTAATTCCATACGGAAATGATGGGAAGACTCATCTTCTTGTCCAGCTCCGACATCTTTGTTTGTAGGGCTCTCTGCATTCTTTCCAAACACATAAGTACTGGCACTATCAAATGTTCCATAATCTTTCGGTTCCTACACTGGTGAGGCCTTGCACTTTCCAACCTTCTTTTGTCTTGTCATCTAATTAAAATGTATTTAAACAACCGATTAATATTTGTTAACATTCAAACATAATTGTTAATATTTGTCACCATTCAAACGTAATTATGAAATATATACGAAAGTTTAGTAAGCACATCAAACCCAAGTAGGCATACATGGAAGAAGAACACAACTATGTAACCATAAACCACAAACCGTAATCCATAATACAAGTTTTGAAAGAAAAAATTGTGAATTATCTACAATAAATTACTGAACACGTCAAACCCAAGTAGGCATACATGGAAGAAGAACACAACTATGTAACCATATACCATATACCGTAATCCACAATCCATAGTCACATTAATACATTAACCAGATACATAGTGATAACATCATCATTTATACAATAAATGGAATGTCACATAACAAGAATAAAAACCATCTAATGCACTATAAACAGAACCACAAACCATATTCAATTTATCAAGAATGCAATACTAAATCGTAAATGTCAAACACATTAAAGTAACAACATCATCACACTTATATACACTTGTCTTCTAATCACACTTGTATTACTCTTCCTTATACATCACACATCACATACCAGATGTAGCAATCCATATACATGATCTAAATACTAATTAATGTGCACATCATAACATCAACCAAAAACAACCATATTAGAGTAAAATCACATACATCTAATAATCATAATATAACCACATACATCTATCCATCTCATCTATTACGCTACAAATGCTATAATCATTAAATAAAACAATTTTTTTGCATACCACAAAATCAATATCTATACATATATGTCAAATATATAAGTAAAATATGTCAAATATGTAAGTGAAATATAAAAGTACAATAACATATTGATGTCAACTATATAAGTAAGTTTAATATGTGTTTAACAAGCATATTTTCATCTCAAAGGTTACATGACTAGTATATTCATTTGTTAGCATTGTCTTTGGTGGGAGTGCCTAGTACATTTTCCTCAATTTTTGCCTTGGCCTGCATGTACATCTTCTTCCATACTTCCTTCTGATCTTCGTGTATTTTAAGAACGGTATTAAAGTTTACTACTTGATTTGCGAACACTTTTTGTCCGCTTCACATTATCTCCCAATTCTTAATTTCTAGTTCTAACTCCTAAACCTCGAGCTCCAACTCCATCTGCCTCAGGAAATTTCTCCTATTTTGTCCAATATTTCCTTATTTTTTTGTAAAATATAAATTTTCCAATGTAAATATTTCACACTCGTTTTGATACATCTTTGCCTTCTTTGTTACAAGTTTCATTTCTAATTCCATATGGAATGATGGGGAAGACTCATCTTCTTGTCTAACACTAACATCTTTGTTTGTAGGGCTCTTTTCATTCTTTCCAAACGCATAAGTGTCACTATCGAATGTTTCATAATCTTTCAGTTCCTGCACTAGTGAAGCCTTGTGCTTTCCAGCCTTCTTTTATCTAATTAAACATGTATTTAAACAACTAATTAATATCTATTAACATTCAAATGTAATTGTTAATATATGTCACCATTCAAATGTAATTATGAAATATATATGAAATTTTAGTAAGCACATCAAACTCAAGTAGGCATACATGGAAGAAGAACGCAAATATGTAACCACAAACCACAAACCGTAATCCATAATACATAAGTTTTGAAAGCAAAATTATAATTGAAAGCAAAATTATAATTTATCTACAATAAATTAGTGAATACGTCAAACCCAAGTAGGCATACATGGAAGAAGAATGCAACTATATAACCATATACCATATATTGTAATCCCATAATCCATTAACTTAACTAGATACATAGTGATAACATCATCATTTATACAATAAATGGAATGTCACATAACAAGAATAAAAACCATCTAATGCACTATAAACAAAATGTAAATGGATAACTCTATGTAACCCATAACCACAAACCATATTCAATATATCAATAATGCAATACTAAATCGTAAACATCAAACACATTAAAGTAACATCATCATCATATACACATATATAGTAATTTGACTCCTCGTAAGCAATGTTATACAATAAATGTTTTCATCTCCTTCGTTGCCTATTGTTAGCACAAAAAATAATCCATCATAATATCTAATATGTTTCTTCTCATCTCTATGAACAAAATTAGGTGTGATGCCAAGAACGGGTGGGGCATCGGATTTCTTTATCAAAATACGGCGTGATGTCTCAACCTGTACCACATCATCCTAAAAGCCAACCATATAAAAAATAAGTCAATGTAGATGAATCTCTCAGTTAAACACATAATTATATTAAATCACCCATTATAATTACATGCCTCTTCACGAGGAGTGTCCAATCTGATGTCTCTGAGATCCCATATAGCAAACCCTTTGACACACTCTCAAAGTGCTTGCAAATGAATTAGGGTAGGGCAATGGAGCAGTGGGAACAATGGCCTCGAAATAATGACTTTCACAGTAAATTGGGGGAGTGTGATGCCATGACACTTCACATGCGGGCTACTATCACAAACCACTCCTCTCGCAACAACTATATCATCTGACATTAACTTGACTTCGACCTGTCAAGAAAATCCTGGAATAACGACAATCTCAATTGCATTAATAAATTTATCTTAATTTCACCAAAAATAATATAGAAAATCAAATGAGAACATTCAATAACTTATCAGTCTAGCTCCACCCTCTCTCATACTGCCAACAACGTTGTTTATGCCCCTCCTCTCGTCACCCTCTCTGTCTCCTCAACTCGTAAAGATTTTATAACTCTTGCAATATTCATCTCAGCCTCTTTGACCTCTCGTGAAGCTATCTCGCCGATAAGATCAAGACCACAAGATGATTGTGAAGGGGGTGTCTTATCGCAAACATCCACCTACAACAATCGAGTCATCAAGACAATTTAAATATCAACAACATAAGACAACATTTAATTTTTAAGTGCATGTTAAGTGGTTTTACCTTTCTTTGTTTCACATTATGAATCGAGTGTATTTGTCGGTGTAGGAGTTTGACACAAGGGAATTTCATAATCCTACGCACACCTACAGTTAGTATATACAAAAATAAACAAAAACTATATTCTATATAGCAACGAAAGACCAATAATTACTTACATTATCATTCATAGAGTCAACATTCCCACTAGTTGTTCCACCCTCTTATCTATCTTTCTATTCATGACATAATATTAAGTTTTTGATTTCCAACCAAACATAATATATAATATATTATACTAATCTTAAATTTACCTTTGTTCCGATATTTGAGTTAATTTTTTCTCTTGCTCTCAACCACTTCTCCTCTCTCACTTGTCGCATCTTCTTTGAATCGTAGGCATGCATTTCAGCATCCACCTCCCTCTTTCCTTCTTGGCTCAACTCCTCGAATCGAGTTTTACTTTCTTTTTACAAACTCGATCGATAACCCTCTTGCGTTGTAGGTAGAATCACTACCTTAAGACATAGTTCACATCCCCCTCTCTCTTTTGCACGTATGCCTTACTCCTATCTTGAGGGATATGTGTCTATTTTCCCATATGCTTATGGCCACGCTTACGTGGTTCCACAAAGGGAGATTGTGTGCTACCTGACGATGTTGATTAAGTCTATGCAACTCCCAAAACCTAACATCCCCACTAACAACACATGATCCATGCTAGAAGAAATAATGAATACGACCATTAACATGTTCGGTTTTGTACTCTACGGGTGGCTCACTGATATCCGAGTGAACGGGCTTGGAAGGACCATCTGATGTAGTGCCATCAACTGTTGGAGGAGCATCTCCCTTTGCATCCTCTCTGACGCTTGTGGAACGTGTACGTGTCATGTGATGTGAAGGTGCCTGTATCTAGGTAGTACAAATACATAAATATTAGCCCAACATAAAATATTAAGTATTATGAAAAGAATTAATGTTCACATATTCAATATTACCATCATGGAATGTGAAGAAACCTATGTGAAAAGATGAAAATTTCATATTTATTATCCCAACAAATGACATTAGGTACATTGCTATGACAAACAATTAATGTTCAGGAAGTTATATATTACCGTCTCATTATTTATGTCTTCCTAGAAAACATAAGAACAGATTGTGAACATGGATGGGCCCATGTCGCCGAACTTCCACATGTTTCATATATGTGCGTTTTCATAACCATCATTGAAGCAACACGTTGCAAAACAAGTTAAATTGAAAAAAATGGTGCACAAACATATTTATTTGTATTTTGCATTCATATTGAGAAAATCATGCACAATAAACCATTTGTGATGAAGTTAACTGCACACATTATTTTTCAAAATTGGATACTTGACTCTAGATGTTTCAAGTAAACATGAAATGTGAATTGCAAGTGTGTTACAAGATAATATTGGATTAAAGCATCAAAAAAATAACATTACATTTTGAAAAGAAATTTGAACATCCTAAGTATCATCCCATGCAATTATATTATGTGTTTGGTTGTTCATAAGTTGTGTTTGTAATACAAAGTGAAACGTCAACCCAAACAATGGAAGAAGTAACATTTTCAAAATAAGTGCATTGCACTTTTACAAAATACATAATCACTCAATGCATGTGACAAAGGCCAGTGTAGGCATCCCCACTACAATCGTTGTCACACTCATCCAAGTCATGATGTGTTGCTCTCCATTTTTCAAACCTCCACTCTTCTAGCTGACGATCAACATCATCCCACCAATCAAGAACATTTGTTGATAAGCTGACCACTTGCCATCCGGAGGTGGATTGTCCACCAAAGTGTGATGTCGTGGTACCGCCCAAGGTATTTCTGCCAATCTACTGCAGGGATTTTTTCATCGATCCATCTTCATGTGACTATATTTTTCCTTGTGAGTCGAGGGTCGAAACAGAGAATGAGTGACCATCCCGACATGATAACTGTTGTCACATGGATCATGTGCACCATAAATTACTTTGAAAGATCTCGTGTAATGTTGGAACATCCCCAAGGTGTGGGACCTTGTTGCCTTCGAGATGAACCTCTGACAAGGTCAACTTCCTTTGGAACTTGGGGCACCCATTTAAGATCGATGTGCAAGGCTAAAAACACTTTAAAATGACTCTAATCTACTCAATTCACGGGTTCGATTTAGAAATAACAAATAATGAAAATACGGTGATACACCAAGAGAGTATAATTAGATAATTTTCTGATCTTTACACCAGAAAGGGTTAACTTAGAAAGGATAAAGCAACCATCACAATCTAATTCACCTTATGTTATTTATATAGGGAAAATAATGACCACAGAAAAATATCATGCATTTCCTTGTAAGACCCCAAGCATACCTAATAGATAGATCAAATTTGTTCGAATACACAATCAAAAATCATGACAATATATGATATGCACATGTCATACATCCCTTTCTCTTTATGATAGTTAATGATAATGTAACTTTATAACAAAAGGAATATAATATTTCCACAACTGATATTCAAGATAACCACATCATTCTCCCACAGATTGAAATAAGATACTCTGAAATAAAGGTAAGTTAATCACTTATACTAAGGAATTGCACATTCACAAAGCATACATTGATCAACTATTAACACAATAAATCAAACATTTCACGGAAAAATATTGTTCTGAATATAATTGAAAGGCTCCAAAGTATTCAAAGCACTCTTCAAGTAACTTCCCCAATGATCTATATCTCTAAACTTTATGCACTTAACTATTTATAAGTTTTTAGGTTGAGCCATTACAGTTGAACCTTAACTAACAAGTTACTAAAAATAGAATGTAATTAAGTTCCAGGAATAGGCTCCCATAAAAATAACAAATTAGTTGCAAAGGTTTGACTCAATCAACCCTATAACTTGGACTGATCCAGAGCTTGGAATTGTCCTCTCATGGCTGCCTAACTTAGCTTGGTCTTGCAACATCTTTCCCTTCTTCGGTTTTCTCCCGCTCTTTCTCCCACACAATCATCTAATTCTTGTAATCAATGAAACATTTGATGATTCCTTGTACTTCCTCTTCTTCTAGTCCACATGCGTAATGACTCACCACATATGTTGTTTCAATCTCTCTTGCCACTTTAGCCAAAATCCTTTTGAGTTTACTCACACTTTCTTTAATCAACTTATGAAATTCGACATGATACCAACATGTCATTTGAATCACTATTTAAAGTACTAGTTACCTCATCATCTTTCTTTACCAAAACTTTGAAATTTGATTTAATTTGATCTACTAGGAAGGGCATCAATATTCTCATTGAAAAATTTTAGTTGATATTATCAAACTCTTCTAAGATATCATTTAGAGCATCCATTATTTCCACGTGTTTGTCATCTAACTTCTTGATCAAATCTTGTAACACCTGGGATCTA
Organism: Taxus wallichiana var. yunnanensis; assembly: GCA_018340775.1. Classification (NCBI taxonomy): domain Eukaryota; kingdom Viridiplantae; phylum Streptophyta; class Pinopsida; order Cupressales; family Taxaceae; genus Taxus; species Taxus wallichiana. The sequence goes on from CM031244.1 coordinate 772,238,927, forward strand.
AATTCCATAGCCTTCTAAAACTCGAACAACTTGGAAATATCATCAATTACTTCTTCTTGAAGAAGTAGATCTGGATCCTCATCTCTAATCTTGCCCCATGTGGTCAAATTCATATTCAAATTATTATTATCTTCATAGAAGACTTCATCCATCCTACGAATGGAGGCTCTTTCGGTTTACAAATCATTATATAACTCAACAAATTCTTTAATAAAAGGATTAGCTTCCTAAGCATGTGTTTTATCCATCCATTCACTGATCTTCCCTTCTAGACCTATCTTCTCAATCTCATGATATGAAATATCATCCAGAGTGGAAGAAATTGTCAGAGCAGTTGTAGTTGAAGGATCAATGGTTGGAGTGGGTTGTGTTACTTTCCTCAACAAAGTAGTGAGTTGTTCAACCTTTGCTTTCAGTTCATCCTTGGAAGCTTTATCCTTATCATACTTCTCCAACAAATTCCCAAGATCCATTTACACATCTTGTTTGGCACCTTCGTGTGTTGCCTTCCTAATGAAAATATGGAGATTTGATAATTTGTTGCCGTGATAGTCTCTTTTGTCTTTCCCTCAACGGGGAGTAGCAATTTCCATGACTCTCTCTCTGATTGGTTTATAGATAAACTAGAGACAATCTTTGGCCATTTGGCTTGTCTCCTCGGAGTAGGTTCTAACACACTTAGATCTATTATGTCTACCAGAGGCACCTTCTTCTTTTGTTTTGGAGTTTGGCGATATAGCCATTTTGGTATAATAGACGCAAAAAGTGGCATGACCGATTCAACACTTGGAGCACTAGATAACACAATAGCACTGGTAACATTAGTTGGCAATGAAGTGGAGGTGGTAATGATGGATGAGGTGGATGTGAGAATAGCCTCGAGTGGATATAATGAGGCTAGAAGTTGAAATAAAAGGAAATGAAAGTTGTAGAGGGAGTGAAGTGGAAACTAGAGATCTAATCATTTCCCCTACTGAGAGGACATGAAGGGATGAAAATACTTGGGCCATGGATGGGGATGGAAAATAAGAAATAAGTGTAGGAGCAAAAGGTAATGATGGAGAAAGTGATAATGATAGGGAAGGAGGGGATGGCAGATTTTGTGATACAATTGGAGAATCAATAACTTTGACAACCTCTGATACTAGTATTGTAGAGGACACAACCTTGGAAGCAGGGGCCTTAGAAAGAGAGGAACTTCCAATAACAAATGAAATCTTCTTAGGAATTATATTGGCCTTTTGGGTAGACCTTTTCCCTCTTGTGGGTGTAAGAAGACTCATTATTGGTTGGGCTTTTATTCTTATGGATTGCTCCAACCCCTTGGGTGAAATTCCCAAGGTAGCCAACCAATCATATGTTCTTTGTAAAATGGGCCCCGCCCTTTCTGTAAAGAAAATATTATAGTGCTCACATTATTTAAATATGTGCATATATTGTAATATTATTAATATGAGTTATATTATAACTCATTATTAATAATATAGTTTTGTTATATTGTTTCAACAATATATTTTTGTTATACCCGTAAAGCTATTAACGAGTTGTTTGGTTGTGTGACTTCTTGGTTTGTAGGAGGTCGGTTTTATATTTCCATGGATATTTATTAGCCTTAGTATTGATTGTAATTAAGTTGAATATAATATCAAATTATTATTTCCTGTGTGACAAGCCTGTTGTACCAATATTTGGTATCAGAGCATGGCAGATCCGTAAGGAAGAAGTGAGTTATCGTGTGAGCAAATGAATGTGCAAATTCTTGGTCACTCAGATTATTAAAGGATGTATTGTTGAGTTGTTGATCAAGGCGCCAGATCTAAGATCCAACTATTCCATTCACGTATGAAAGATCGCCTTATCAATGATAGCCCTGTGAATAGTTTTTCTTTTTAGGTACATCGATTTGTGAGGTTCGTTTATACTACTGCAATTCATGTGTTGATGTTTCTATCATTACCGTGTTTACATCTAGAGTTGTATTAGGATAAGGTCATACTGTATTGTATTGGATTTATATATTTTTGGATTGGAAACGCAGTTCGACGTGATATTATTCAGTATTTACACCTTCGGCTTAGCCTACCTATTGTCCACAATAGAAGTGTGATAATTGCTAAATGAGGTGTGTAATATGAGATATCTTTTTTAGGCGTGTGGGTCCATATATTTTCTCTAGAGGAGGTTGTAGATCTGACAAACATGTGATTTGGAGTCACATTAACTCTACATCGACCTTGGACTGTGATCCCTCTATCAGACGTGGCCATCAATCCATCTATTGGAGATCTGGATCTTTGAATTTGCCATTGATATATTGGCTCTTATGTTTAGTTGACAACAATCAAATTGAAACGTCATCTTCAATTTCGATGAAGCCCCTGGAGTTTTTTTAATATAATCTGTGAATAAGGAGCTCCCAACTTGAAGAATTGGCATTGTTCAAGAGTCCATCTTGGAAATTCATGGCTATAGGCCGTTTTTTGTGATTTTAACCATATATTACATACATCAACAAATAAGAAGCTTGATTTGCATTACTTCCCATCTCGTTGATTATGCGACTGCTCAGATTTTGTACACTTTTATTTAATATAGTGTGCTCAATCATCTATGGTATCAGGTCTGCTACTATACGTGAAGGAAGAAGCATTGCCTCGATTCTTCAGCCAGTCATTTCCCATTGACAGACGTCTACAATAAAATCTGCCAGTTGTATATCAGTGAGTTGGTTCTTTGTCTGGTATATTTTATTTATTAAAGTTCAAGTTTGTGGAGTTTTATGGAAAAGATAAATTTAATTGAAAGATTTGATGGGAAAGACTTTCACATGTGGCAAGTACGAACCCAACTACAACTAATCGACAAAGACTTATGGGATATTGTCGATGGAAAAATTACAAAACCAAATGATGCAAACGAAGCAACGAAATGGGAAAGTAGGGATCATAAAGCAATAACAATTATCAGCCTTGGTCTATTTGATGCATATTTGTATCATATTGATCTAACCAAGTCATCTAATAACATTTAGGTGACATTGAACAAGTTATTTGGATCTCAAACAGGTAGTGCAACAATGGCGCAAAAGCAAAAAAATTGGGCTAAAACGACAATATGGTTCAACATATCAGTAAGTTTTGATCCATTTTAAATCAATTAGTAGGAATAAATGCAGAGGTGGATGGAGAAGATGCTAAAGCAATCTTACTAAATAGTTTGCCAAAAGATTATTCGAGTATTGTTTTTCCTCTTAGTAAGATCAATCCTAGTTTGGAAAATTTAATTTCCTCTTTGCTTGATGAGGAGGAAAAAATCAAAAGGTCTGTACCAAAAGAAGAAATTGTCATGGTTACAAACAATAAATCATCATTCCGAGAAAGGTAAAAATGGTTTATACCGTCCAAAGAAACGTCTTTTGTGTCATTAATGTAAACAACTAGGACATGGTTTTGTGAATTGTAAGAAAAGAGCTCAAGATATCTTAAATGATAAGTTGGATCAAAAGGCTTTAGCTGCTGAAGAAGATTGGGATGATTATTCTAATCCCGCAGTGACAAAGTGAACCTATTAATTATTCAAGTGATGAAGATTATCTGTATTGAGCATCTATCCTCTTATTGGAGGATGGAGGCAATGGAGGCAAGATGACAATCAACATCCTCGATTTCGTCACTACCTCAGAGGCCACAAACTACTTTAGTGACATCTTTGTGTTTTGTGTGGTGAATAAGAACATATGAGCATCAATGTTCTTGTGTGTAGCATGCGGTGCTTATGTTTCCCCATGATGATAATGATTTGTACCATTGATAGTATTGCAGAAGTGTTCTTGATCAAACCGATTTGATGGTTGATATGAATTTGTTGAACGGTCCCAATTCTTGTATTCATCTTGTTGAGTTGTGAAGCTTAATTACTTCATTTTAGCATGCAATTGGAACTTGTTGGAAAATACAGTAATTGCATCATCGATTAAGGGAAGACCGCATCGATCAAGTCGGATCGGCATCGGTGAAGGGCAAGAAGAACTGGTGTTGGTTACCTGTGTGACGAAGTTTTAATTAACTCTCAAGAATTATATCTATTTTTAGCATTAAAATAGATTTATTAATTGTAATTGCATGGCTAAGTGCCCTAAGTCTATAAATGACTATATAAGCATAAAAGCTAGGGTTTAGAAGTAAGAGTATGGATCATAATTACAAGATAATTATGTGAGAGAGAATTCTTGGTGAAAAAGAAAAAGCTTGATGGAAAGAAAGTACTTGAACATCTGAGAGGTGTGGAAGATTGTAAATCTTCATTGTATATCTTGTCAAAGCTTTGGATAATAGATTGGCTTGTTTCTTGGTGGACGTAGCCCACACTGGGTGAACCATGTTAAATCTAGTGTTGATTTATGTCTCTTGTTTTGTATATTTCTTCTGGTAGAATATCTCGCTTTTATTTGCATGTATGCTTAGATCTGATATATTATCTGTACAACCGGTGTGCTAACCCCAACAACTGGTATTAGAGCTTTGTTTGAGGGTTTTGTGTGTTGACAGATTTACTCACAGAGGGTTTTCTGATTGAGTGGGAGCTACAACAATGGTAGAAGAAAATAAATACAAGGTAGAGAAGTTTGATGGCCGAAATTATCAATTATGGAAGATGCAAATTGAGGATTATTTGTATCAAAGAGATTTGTACTTACCATTGGATGAGAAGTCTAGACCTACGAAGATGACTGATGAAGAATGGAAGATGTACTTACTTGTTGTTAAGATAACTTCAATTCGTATTGTATTGAGTTTAGTTGCGAAAGTAGAAGATTTACATTTAGAGAAACTAGATGTGAAGATGGCTTTCCTTCGTGGTGATTTGGATGAAGATATTTATATGCAGCGACTCCGCTTGGGTATGAAGTCAAGGGTAAGGAGAAATTAGTGTGCGAGGTTGAAAAAGAGCCTATATGGGCTCAAGAAAGCTCAAGGCAATGGTACACGAGGTTTGATAGTTTTATGCATGTGCATGGTTACTTGAGATGTGAATCTCAAACTATTGTGTTTATTTCAAGAAGCTTGAAAATGGGAGCTATATTATTTTCATTCACGTATGTGAGTGATATATGATGATATGCTTATTGCAGGTATCTAGTATGTAGGACATTGGTGAGCTTAAGAGAAAGATTGCGAAGTTTGGCTCACACATAATTTGCTTATGAAGGATTTAGGAGCTGCAAAAAGAATCCTTGACATGCAAATACATAGAGACAGGGTAAAAACAAGAAGTTGTATTTGTCTCGGGAGGATTATATCTACAAGGTGTTAGAAAGGTTCAACATGCGGAATGCAAAAAACCCAAGTGGGAGATTGTTGTTAACACACCTATGGTTGGACACTTCAAATTAAGTAAAGACCGGTGTCCTTCATCACATGAGGAGGTCAAATACATGACATGAGTGCCATATGAAAGTATGTTTAGAATAAAACACATTCAACATGATCACGTCTCATGGGGCTTAAGGTATTATGGATAGTTGAATTTGGAAAGATTCGATGCGAAGCAGTTAACTCTACTGACATGCTAATGGCTTTTAAGCAAAGAGTGGCGGTTGGAAGTCTCATGTATGCTATGGTTTTTACAAGACCCAAGATAATTATGATCGACATTGCATAGGTAGTTGGAGTTGTGAGTAGATATATGGCTAATCCGGGTAAAGAGCATTGAAAGCCATGTGCGGTATGGAGCAGATGTCAATGGATACTCGGGGGTATGTAAGTATTTTGAAAGGGACATCTAGCATGCAATTATGCTATGGAGGTTTGAATATTTCATTACGTGGCTATGTTGATTCGGATATGATACCAAATTTGGATGGTAGGAGGAGCACTACCATCTCCTTTGGATATATTTTCACGATAGTCAGTGGAGGCACGTGGAACGATAGTTAGTTGGATTTTGAGATTGCGAGAAGGTTGTAGCTTTGTCTACTACAGAGGAAGAGTATGTTACCAACAATGCTAACTCTACAAAACTAGAGGCTAGCAGGAGATGATATGGATGAGTAGGTTAATGGAAGAGTTGGGAAAGGAGCAAGGTGATTGTAAACTATTTAGTAGACAAAGAATATGACTTAGTAGAGTGTAATTCTTTTGGCAAAGAACTCGAAGCGTTTCATTCGAGAATAAAACACATTCGAGTTGATGTATCACGTCATACGGAAGGTATTAGAGGATGGATAGTTGAATTTGGAAAACATCCTACCTTATTCATCTGAAAGCAAGAACTCTACGGATATGCTAACTAAAAGCCATTAGCCTAAACTAAGGTGAATCTTGAAAGGAGAAGTTAGAGCTACACTCCACTTGTTGGTCTTCAAGTTTGAGACTTGAAGAGGAAGAAACAAAGCCAAGGAAGGAACCAAGAATGACTGGTCCTCGCGACGCGTTGCAAAACAAGATGTATGGTGCATTTTTGTTGGTTCGAATTAAACTCCAAGTGGGAGATTTGAACATGTTGAGTTATCAACATCGGTCAAGGGCAAGTAGGAATGCGATGGTTAGGTAGAACCCTTGTCGGTTACAATGTGCGCGAAGTTTTAATTAACTCTCGGAATTATATCTATTTTTAGCATTAAAATAGATTTATTAATCAAAAAAAAGAATTGCATGGCTAAGTGCCTAAGTCTATAACAACTATATAATCATAAAAACTAGGGTTTAGAAGTAAGAGATATGGATCATAATTACAAGATAATTATGTGAGAGAGAATTCTTGGTGAAAAAAAGAGTAAAAGCTTGATGGAAAGAAAAAGTTTTAAGAAACATCGAGAGGTGTGGAAGATTGTAAATCTTCATTGTATATCTTAGCCTTTTGAAAGCTTTGGATAATAGATTTTATTGAAGATGGTTGTTTCTTGAAGTGGACATAGCCCACCGGGTGAACCACGTTAAATCCGAGGTGTTGATTTATGTCTCTTGTTTTGTATATTTCTTCTTGCAGAATATCCGCTTTTATTTACATGTATGCTTAGATTTGATATATTAGCATGTATGCGAATAAATGTCTTGTGAATGGTGTGCTAACCCCAAATTGTGGGAATTACATCTTATAGGGCCCCTTAAGATCGGTCCTTTAGGATAATGTAGTTCCCACAGTTAGTGTTGAGGATCGAGACCATGTGCAAAGCTACGGAGCAATGTTGCTTGGTTGAAGATGGTGTTTTTCCCATGTTCGCAAAAATCGTCACTAAGGGGGTATGTAAGGAAAATATTATAGTGCTCACATTATTTAAATTTGTGCATATATTGTAATATTATTAATATGAGTTATATTATAACTCATTATTAATAATATAGGTTTTCTCACCGCCCGTAAAGTGATTGTTTTGTAAGTTTCAACAATATATTTTTTTGTTATACCAAATGTATTCAAAGCTATTAACGAGTTGTTTGGTTGAGCTTTGACCTGTGACTTCTTAGGTTTGTTATGTGGAAGAGGACAGGAGGTCGGTTTTATATTTACATGGCTATTTATTAGCCTTAGTATTGATTGTAATTATTTCTTTTATTAATTTGAATTTAATATCAAATTATTATTTCCTATGTGACAAGAGTGTTTTGATTGTACCAATATTTCCTTAGTATTGTAACTTTCCTCTTGATACCAATCAATCCATGACAATAGTTGATTGACAACATTGTTATCCTTTGATATTGGATCTAACACTTCATCATCATCTTCCATCCATGTGAATAACTGCATTATGAATTGAAATATATGAATACATTAACAGGGTTATTTGGAATGCCCTTAGAAATTTTATGGATTTTATGTTGAGAAGAAAGACCAAACTATCTAACCTCATCTAAATTCAATCTTTATATTCTTCGTTGTCGATAATAACATCATGTCGACAGTGAATCCAAATATCATCTAGTTGAGGCACGTGAGAAATAGGCTGGATAAACATGTTTTGAAATGAACTTACCCCAAAGAGTCAAAATTAGTTACTGGATGAAAGGTTCGCATGTGAGGTAACTTAACATTTGGACATCTTTTTATATCCACATTCTTTTCTTTATAAATACTAGCACAAGTATACCTTCTAATTGAAATGGGAAACTAGACTCCCACCTTATGCCATTTTTTTCTAGATTTTGTGATAATCCAACAATTGCTGAACTAACTCTAACAAAACCCATTTATCAGTAGGGCACCTTGGTAACTTGCTCAGGGCACCTATGAAACCAGGAATCTTGATGTATGTAAATGTTGGAAACTAAATATAAATCACTCGTCGATCTCATGGTAATTCTCAAAAAGCCTCCGACATCCTCGAAATCCTTCGATTATACAAATTCTTGTCAAAATGATAAAGGAGAACAATGAAAAAGGCATCATTGACTCTACGAAAATGTCTGCTTCCCTCATCCATCATGATTTGAGGATAAAACTCAAAAATTTGTGATGCACTTCTAACACCTTTGGTATTTAACCCATTGAATTCCCCCATGACAGTGTGACATAGACCAAGAAAGAAGTCATGTAAAAGTTTTTGGAAGACAAGACTTTACTCAATTGAAAACAGATAGAGATCTTGATATGCTCTCCCCATCGTATGAATTATTTGTTCTTTTTAATAGTGGAAATATACAGGAACATCCATTCCTGAAACTCTTTTGTAGAAGCAAGACCTGAAACTCTACTCAACAACACAATGAGATCGTTTACTTCCTGGATGAAATCCGATCGGAACATTGTCTTAGGAAACTTGGTGACACTCTTGGCCAAGTAGCTCTTCATCATGACCTTCACACACAATTCAGTTTCCTTATCCCAATATTTAATTGCAACTTCCAGTGAAATTGTGGCACAGTCCTCAACATCTAGGAGTTTAAACAGATCTTCAAAGAATTCGAGTCCAATCTAATTATGACCTTTACACATCATTATTCACTTTGCTCCGGAATCTTCAAAATGGGTTGCTGTGACCAAGATGAATTTGAGACAATGCATGGATGCAGGAAAACCGACAAAGCAGAGAGAGCAAGCCCACATTCATAAATAACCTGTATCCAATAATTCTTGTTAGGAGCTTTCAACCTTGCCCAGAAGTCTGAAAACCTAATTGCCCAAGATCGGTATCTCCAATATTTCCCAAGTCTGAAGAAAGACATGAGTGAGGAGCGAATCCTAGAAATGTGTACTTCATCTTTTCTTTTCCTTTTGACGAGGAGGTTGACATTAAGTTTGGAATTCGAGAATCTGAATGGCCTTTGGAAATTTCATAACAAACATTGTAAAAGCTTTGAATTTACGAAGTCCAAAAGTCCAAAACCATAACTCAAAAAAGTTTTAGCTCAAGAAGTATAAACCTCCGAAAACCCAAAACCGGACCTCAAACTCAAAATCAAAACTCAAAAACTTCAAAATCAAAACTTTGAAACTTTGGAAAGGGGCGGACCTTGAAACTCTAAAACTGGAAGCTTCAAAACTTTGAAACTAGATCCTTTGAAACTCCGAAAAGGGAAAACCTCTTAAACTTGAAGCTTCGATACTCCAAAACTCTGAAAATTAGGAACCTCTGAAAGTAATCTATGAATTACGAAATCACCAAAGACACGAAATGAAAATCAAATACTTGTGGAGATCTGGAAGAAATTATCATGCAATCTGGATTGGATTCCTACACATTGGATTTTGTAGCTGTGTAAATTATGCAACATTTTAAAGGAAAAAATGGCGGATGATGAGGGTTCCATTTTCAAATAAGAAAAGGAATAACAAAAGAAAATAAACAAGGAAGAAAAACCCAAAATGATCATAAACCAAGAAGAAATAACCCAAAAACAAAATTACCTTGAAAATGATGCCTCAAAAGTACAAAAAGTTTGGTAAAAATCAGAGTGTCAGAGCAAAAAGTCGGTGAAAATGATAGATAAAAACTTGAGTTTATATAGAAAAACCTGAAATTAATGCCCAAAAGCCGACATATGGGGGTAGGTGAGAATTAAATGCCCATAGAAACCCCAAAGTCCGAAACCCCAAAACTCGAAGTTCCAAAATTTTGGAACTTGAGTTTCAAACTTCAGAACTTGAGAGACAAAGTTATGAAAAGATGACATAAGACTCAGAAACCCGAAAACCCAAAGTTCTGAAACTTTGGAACTTTAGAGTTTTGGGCTTCGAAACTCTGACAAGAAATTTCTCAAAAAGACAACATAGACTTCCAAAACCCGAAAGTTTAAAGTTCTGAAATTTCAGAACTTCGGAGTTTTGGACTTTGGAACGAGTCAGAAATTATGAAAACTTCAAAGGAAAATACTGAATCCCAAAAGTCTGAAACCCCAAATCTTTGGACTTTCGAGCTTTCAGAGTTCGTAACTTTGAAGTCAAATATTTTGATTTGGTAGTTTCCTCCCTGAAAAGCAAAACCTACGAAATCCGAAGTCTGAAATTTCAGACTTCGGAGTTTCAAAACTTCAACACATTTTAAAAAAACTTCTGGGTGAAAGATTTCAAAAGAAATTTTGAATCAACTTTTAACATCTTCTTTTCAAGGTAAGATTTAAAGGTTAACAATAACCATGTCTGCTAGCTCCATATTTTTCCGGGACCATTCTCCATTTAGAATATGAAAAGTCAACCATTTAGCCCTATTTGGTCCAATATCAAAAGGGGTGGACACATTGCATAATTTAACAATGTTACACAAGCATTATGAACCTCATCACTTCCATCATTGGGATTCTTCTTAAGAGTGTCCATACTCAACTTTTCCAATCATCCATCTACATAATATGTATCAAAATATCCATCTTTGTTATGAGGAACATAACGAAACATGGTATTATGAAGATCAATGACACAGATGGACATGGTATTATGAGGAGCAATGAAATGGATCGACATGGTAATATGAGAAGCCATTGAATATGTACGAACTTATCATTGTCTAAATCCTTTTTTCATTCCCAAGACATGTTCATAGGTTCTGGAATGTACTATTATTAATACTTCCTAGCTTCCACATCCTTCCCATATCTCTACAATCCTTCCCCTTTATCCACAATGCCCGGTTTTTCAATCTACACTATATGATGTATCATCATATTATCCACAATATATATAATATATGCACTGGAGACAATTCACATAATATTAGTTATTCATAATCTAATAAAAAAGGTATGTCTACCATTACCCAAAAAGAAAATAATGTGTGTACATATGTCATATTGAAATATCATAAATGGAAAGTGCTTAGAAAAGTTGCCACTTCTTGGTTTATAATGTCCCTAGACATTTGACATACATCTAACCTACCTCTATTAACTTTTACATGCACATATGAACATTTCACAAAGCGAGATACACTCTCTAGCACTTGAACTCGAAGAATTGAAAGATTTACATTGTTACATTGGTATTCACCAGTCATTTGTTTCACAACAAGCATATCGTGAGAAAACACACAAATGTTCCAAACATCATGGTGTATCGCTTCCTCAAGACCCAATATCAAGGCCCTATACTCAGCCTGGTGGAAGGTCATAGTGGCATTTCCCACAATTGTACCTCTCTCTACTATCTTGCTTCCATTAGGGTCGTATAATATGAATGATGAACATGCAAGATTTTTGGAGGTATTCGACACTCCATGAATTTCCAATCTCCAAATGGCAACCATGTTTACCTTTACAATGGACAAACATATATCGTAAGCAAAAACAACAAAAATCATAATGAACACTTCAAATTTGACTTTTTCAATACAACCATCTATAATTTAACATATGACAAGGCACTAAAACATTTGCTATTGAGTTCGTTCATTACTAATGATTTCATATTGGAGATTCAGTGGAGTTAGTACTCTGTCTAGGGACATACACACTAAATGAGTTAACGTCATGTGTTTGTGAGCGACTTATTTTGGGAAACATTGTATTAAAACATTATATTCCTTACAATACTAAAACTTCGTATTTCATATGTTAGACTAAAGGGGAATATATTTTGGAATATATTGGAATCACATTCAGGGGTTTGATTCCATTCCACTCATTTTCTGTATAAATAACATTATATTTCTAACATATAACATATATTTCCTATAATTATGAGTTTATAAATGTTATGGGTAAATATTAAATTTGAATAAATCACTTAATAAATTGATTAGTGTATTATGAATAGATAGATTTCAATCTAATTGCAATATAAATATCTATAAACATTTGATTAGGGATAAAATGGATGTAGAACAATAAATAACATTTGATTAGTTTTCAAAACCAAATCAATAAAGAAATATCTAGTACATAGGGTTTAGATTTATCATGTTCGTAGGAGTGACAAGAAGATGATCATCCAAGATAGAGTTTATATTTATCATGTTCTTGGGAAGTGACAAGAAGATGATCATCCAAATCTTGTAGTAAAATTGATTTTTATGAGACACAGGAAAACTAGAAAACTTACATTTATGAGAACCAAAAAGTGTATAATGTACACTTGACATTTCAAGCATACCTAAACCATACACTTGTACCTCTCTCAACATGGGGGTCCAAATACTTTCTCAAGTTTCTAAAACTTCATAACAATCAATGGTAAAATGTACTTCTTTAGCTTTCCCTAAATGGGATGCTGAAGTTTAAACCATAAGGAAATAATAAAATGTTTTGGGGTTTTCATTTTATCAGATAGACTAATCTTTCTTGATATTTAATAAGTCCATCAAGAGCATATAGTATTGTGAATGACATTCCCATAATTGTTATAGTTTGTTTGCTAAAAAACCATTGTAGTGTATACGTAGTATGAAAATAATAAAAGGGGGCCTTATGAATACCATAAACGATTGGAAATGATAATTGCACCAATACAATCCTAAATTGGACAAATGATCATAACCCATACTTAGTGAATTTGACATGAATATTTAAATATTTTTAGACCTTGTTAATTTTTCCTTTTTTAACTAGACTTCACTGATTGGATTCAAATAACCCTGAAGACATTTCATTTGAGGGGTTGTGAAGATTTTAGAAAATCGTTACCATTACACATTTGGTACCTAAATATAATTTTAACATAAATAAATTTTAATAATCTAAACTTGCTATAAAATATATAAACATTAGTAATTTTAAAAATATAATCCATAGAAACACATTTTAATACTATGGAAAACATATTTAATCCATTGAAAAACATATTTAATATTTAAGCTCGTGTGAATCAAGAATATATTCAAACAACAAAATGAAATATATTTAAGCTTGTGTGAATCAACATTTGTTAAAAATTAAATATTTATATAGGTTTTTTCAAACATGTCATAAGTTTTTTAGTACAAAACATATAAAAGCAATAACTATTTTTTTGTTTTTAGCAACAAACTTAGAGCTGCTTCCATGTGCAATCTTTTTTGAACAAATTTTTGGATCTATTGTCGGTTTTATGACTGGAACTCCCATATTTCTCAACTTATGTGGAGGCTCAAACTTCTGGGCTTCCTCCATCGTGTTATAAGCTAGACCATAGCCTCCTGAATTGGAACCTATAGTGCGGAACTTAGAAAAATAAATAACATAAGTTTCGACAAATTTAGTCGAGCCTTAACCATGGCTACAATGTAGTGCCCACACTTTACACACACCAATACAACAGTAAAATACCAGGATATATATATTTTTTTGACTTACATTGCTCTCTACACACAACACAACATGGGCTTCAAGTACAGAACTCGACTTGCATACGACACTTACAAAAGTCGTCAAATCACATAGGCACATGACAACACCATATACATGCTGACGCTACACTTTTCCCAACGGAAGGTTACTAGTAGAGACCCAACCACAAGAAACATGACTTCAGGAATGGCGAACCCACAACACATCATTTCTTTAATTGCATCTTAGTTACGATTAACATTCTAGGAACATTATTGTGCAAGTATAGTTTCCTCCTTTCTCCATCTACAAAATCTTAAGTTCATTCCATTTTAATTTACAGTTCAACCAATTTAGGTTGGCTTCCTTTATGCATCACGGAAATTTCCATAACTTACTGGCTTATTGGCACAATTCAAATCACATATACATCACTTAATTATCTTGTTCTTATGTTAAGAATGTGCTTCTCAAACATTTATTTAATGTCTAAAATTTCCCTTGCTACACAAGTGGATCTAACGTGATGTCAAGGTGAAATCTTGGGATCAAGGAAGACATAGATTTGAAATAGCTTTTTCCCCAAGAACATCCATCGATCACGGAATAGTTATTTCGCTACCATTATTATTATAGTTCAATAGCTTGTTAAATCCCAAATTTGTTTTTTTATAGGTATATCTTTTGTAATCTCGACGTTTGGTCACACCAAGGCAATGTATATTCTTTGTAACACATGAAGATGTTTAAATTAAGTCATAAGGACTCCCAGCTGACATTATTCCTAACCTCAAATTTTGGTTTTACTCTTAGATGATTTACCTTTGCGTCGCACTAGGGTCTCATGATTACTATCGTTTTAAACATAAGAGTTACGATAGTACTTGTCTAACATATTAACGAAGCACATGGTTAAACTTAATTCCAGTTTCACCCAGGGCTTCAATCTCTATTATAGGTGTGATTAAGGTTAAAAATGTATTTACCCTATAATCCTTTCGTGAAAGATCAAGGCACTAAATTTTCACAAGCCCAAGACAAGACATTTATCTACGAGGGACAAAAGGGTTCACTAACGAGAATGCAAGACATAGAACAACTATATCGCGATCTTCATTTAGGTCGCTTGGATCCAACAGGGATTTTATTCACTGATGAAGTTAATTTCTAGATCTAATTTCGTAAGGCCCGAAATTCAATAGGGTACAAGGGAGTAATATCTCTACCTACTCCACAGATGGGAAGGTTACACCGCTTAGTCATTCCTTCTAACAAAGACTCATAAGGTGACTTCCAAGGCGGTCTTCACCACTCAGCTTAGTGTCGGACCTGAAGAGAGGACATTCTTCTCGCGATTACCCTAACTAGAAGGAAACCACATACTTTGGGTAGGTTGGACCATGTCATTCCTAAAATATGGGTTCACGACAATGTCGCTAAACCTAATGACTATGATGGTAACTCCAACTAGGGGTTTTATTTACCTAACCTAGGAGGTCCCATCAAGTGCAAAGTTTAAGTTCGTTCTACGGTTTTAAATTTCTTATATGGTAAAAGGGATCACACATGCAGGCAAGCTATGCATGAGTATTTTATTAAGGGTTGAGTGTTCCCATTAAAACTCTTTATTGTGTTTGCAATGTAAGAAGGTAACCCAATAATTAATTTAATCATTTATTAAATACTGAGAAGGTACTACAATGTATTAACTTCGATTTTCAATTTACTAAGTATAAATCAACCCCCCCTTTTTTTTTATACACAACTAAGAAACATAATGAACCGGTGATTAGATGCACATTTCCTAAGTATCCCTAAAACTAGCATATCATGCATATTAACAAATTTCATTTATAACTTTTTGGTAACAAGAGACTGCATTAGACAGTTATTCATTTTACAATGACCTATAAAAATTACAATAATAATAATTAAATCACACATCGCCTTTTTCATCGTCGTTCTTCCATCCTGCAAAACCCACGTGAGCATGATATCAATGATAAATCGCTGGCATGGCATCCACCCTAAGCAATCATAAGTATCATATTTCAGATTCCCATTTACATCTAACAATAATTACAATTTGCAATCGAAATAAAAAGGTCTAGGAACATGTATCCATTGCATTTCATTTTTCTTCATTTTGTAACCCAGGAGAGAGAAAGAGAAGGGAAGAGAGAGAAAACATCGTTTTTCCAAAAGTTCTAATACACACAACAAGTTTCATTATAGTGTTTTAAACAGTTATTTAAGTGTGTTTAAACGTTTTCAGGGTGATTTGGCAACCTTACGAGGTCCCGCAGCTTTCTATTCTTACATTTTCTCACTAGCTACAAAACGTTCAAAATGGGCTCGGAGGCTAAGAAACTACTTCCAAAGGTTATCTTCCGATGAGCATGCACACCACGATTAACTTTCTATGTGTCCCCAGATATACCAATAATTCATAGCAACTGACGGAATTGAAAAAGAGCGAACGGTTTGCGTTTAGCGGCTAGTTTTCCGGGGCCACTGGTCGTAGTTCACCCAATTGTAAAATGACAAAAGTTAGCTCGAGCGCCCAAAAACCCGTCCATAACTGACGTTAGATGGAGAAGCACGCAACGAGACATCTCATACTAGTTCCCCTATATAAAGAGAATTCATCAGAGTCAACGGGAATGAGAACTAGAAAACCACGTTCAAACGGCGACAAGTTTTCTAGAGCGACAAGACAAAATTGGACCAGTTTGACCTCGTCAAACTGCGACCGGAGGCCTACAAAACGGCTTCGCCAAACTATCCCGAAAGGTGCTCTTTCCTATGCTGAAAGTTCCATGCATTTGTCTAGTATAAACGCTAGAGGTTTGTGAAGACAACATGATTTCTCTTTCCGGGTTTCAATTGGTGGTCCCAAATGAAAGCCAACTTTCTAGTTTTAACAACTCTCTACTATTGTAAACCGGTGTAATAGGGCTCCTATAAGGGCATCAAAAGGATGTCATATGATCGTTTTGGGTCAAACCAAAAATCAAGGCGACTCCTCGTATACCAAGGTACACGAATGAAACTTCACATCTCATTTCCAGAGTTGCGAAGGGTACTTAGTGAGTCTCCGAAAATTGCAAAATTTAACTATTTTAAGTAGGAAGAAGGTCAACTTAATCAATGGAGAGTCAAATTTTTCTAGTCGATAAAACGATATTGAAGCGATCAAAAGGGTAAGAGTTTTCTAGATCATCTCGAAGCGAGGGTGATAGTTCATGGTTTAAAGTAGGTGAGTTATAATGGCTTCGAGAGTTGCGACACGACACTTTATTGTTTTGCAATGAGTTGAAGAGACATTTAGCTGTATTAAAAATCTAATAACTTAATATTCTATTTAGTTGCAAAAGAGAACTAAAACACGAGAATTATGAGAGGTAAGGAAAGAAGAACCATGCCTAGAGAACGAAGTCGGTCGAAGCCACAGGCTTGGGTTCAGTCTCTTGCTTGGGCACTTCGTCAACCAGTCCTCGAGCGTCCTCAGCTCCACCATTTTGCATACACGTCTACCAGGGAAGTTGCATTGCAAACAAAAACATCTTGTTTTCTATGCCTTGATGGTTTTCCATGCTCAATTCTAAAGCTCTTATTTTTGCACATGTGGGGAGGATGTTGACAGAGGTTGTGGAACCTGGCTTTACACGTACCCATTGCATTTGCTTGAAGGTTTCCAAGGCCTTTTTTTTAACCAACTCATTTTTATTTTTTATTTTTTTACACCCCATGCAATCATTGCTACCCATAAACCACATTCCTTTCAGGCATTGTCGAACCGTTTGCATGCTTCCACATTTTCCATACATGTCTATCAAGGCATTCACAACTATTATATCTGACGAAAACCCACTTTCAATTTTTTTTTTTGATGAATCTCCATTCCTTTTTCCAAACCTCCATTTTTGGTACACACAAGGAGGATGCTGGCAAAGGTTGCTTGAGTTTGGTTTTACACCTGCCAATTGCATTTGCTTGAAAATCTCCATGGCCCTTTCAAGAAGCCCATTTTGTGAGCATCCTGCAATGAATGCATTCCATGAGACCACGTTCCTCTCAGGCATTGTATTGAAAACGCTGAAAGCCTCATCAAGAAGGCCATTTTGTGCATATCCTGCAATCATTGCAGTCCACGAGAATGCATCTCGTTGTATCATTTTGTCAAACAGTTCATGTGCCTTGAGTATGCTTTCACATTTTGTATACGTGCCAAACGGGCACTAAATACATTTGCTTGGAAGTTTCAATGGCCTTTTCAACAAACGCATTTGAGCATATCCTGCCATCGTGGCATTCCATGAAATAACATTTCTTTGAGGCATTCTATCAAACAGTTTATGCGCCTTCTCATCAAATCCATTTTGTGCAAAACAACTAAAAAAATGGTAACATCCCCATTTTGGCGCAGCTTGGGAGGGGGAAAAACAACAAAAATTGGTAATAAAAAAAAATCTCCATTATGCTTACACAGACGACCAAACTTGCATTTCAGAATCGTAACATCCGATAAAAAAATCCCTTTATCCTTTCATGCGTTGTCCAATGGGCCCACGTAAGTTCTAAAATGTGATTTTGGCGTAGGGCTGGAAGGATACCTTGCAATCAAACTCGTGGGAAATGAAGCCTTGTTTGCTTTGCACAAGCCCCGTTCTTTTATTTGGTCAAATTCTTCACCGTGCCCCCAAGGCATTGGCAAACTACAACATCTGACAACATTCCTCTATTTTTTTTTTATTTGTTGGGAGCCCACGCAGTCTCAGGCGTGGGCCGGGAGGACACAAAGAAAAGTTACAAATCAAACAAACACAAACTCCCTCCGTTTTGCTTTATTCTCCCACGCAGATATGTGGCACAAAAATCACTGCATTTGCATGAAGTTTCCAAGGCCGTTTCAACAAACTCATTTTTTGTGTGCAGGTCCTGCGCCCCCAAACCAGCCGCCCTTTCCATCAGCAAAAACAAACCCTAACTCGCCCAAAAGAAAAAAATATCACGGGCCTTTAATTTTAATTCTTTTATTTCATTTTTTTACATTTATTTTATTATTATTATTTTTTATATTTAAAGGAGGCATTACATACAATTTCTAGTTTCAACGGCTTATTCTATTTATGGTGGTCAATGTAGACCATGAATGTAGACCTCTTGAAAGATTCCTCCCTTTGAAATTTGGGAGTATTCAACGTTATCCCAATGGGATTAGGAGGATTAGAGCTTCGTGTATTCATGTTCTCCACGTAAAAGAGAAACTAAATACAACAACACACATGCAGATAGAAATATACAATTGATGTTAGTACGATACATGACAAATCTAATATACATCATGCAATATGATAAAATAATCACAATGTCGAATTCTAATATCCATGATAAATTCAAGTATCAATAAATGCCAACGATTATCCTTCCCTCAAAATGCACCCTCCCATAATATCACAACCATCCATTGAAAAGGGGCGGTTGTGATATTATGGGAGGGTGCATTTTGAGTGAAGGGTAGCTTTGAGCAACTTTAAAAACCTCTACGCAACACAATATACCAACCCAACTATCGATGCGAGAATCCTAAGGGCAAGCCCCTTCAACACGCAACGATAGTTGGTCGTATCGATGTGGCATCCTAAGGCAAGCCCTTTAACATGCACCGATTCTTGTCTTTGTAGAGGCACTTGCCCCCATATGCCGAATTCATAGTGAGAGTATGATATCACATAATTTTTATAGCTTCAACTTTCATCATAAAAATATAACTAATAAACAATTTTCTATATACAAATGGTATATGCACATTACCATTATCTACAAATATAATGAGTACAAAAAAATCAAACTTACTCTAATGTTATTCCATTTAACACAACTAAGATCTCTCAATCATATTAAGAAATTACCAAATGTTTAAAATTAATTATATTACGAAAAATTAAAACTAGTCGCAACTATGTCTATTCAAAGATAAATTACTAAATCAAACCAAAATAGTACATGAATAATAAAATTGGAATAATCACAATAAATAGATAACATCAAAAAATAAATAGCAATGCATTTACTCTCATATGTAATTTTTAAAGAATAAATACCAATGCATTTAGATAACATCAAAAATGAATATTTACATTTCAAAGCCATTTATTATGCCATAATACAAATAATAATGAAACAACTTACAAAAATTATTTAAAAATTAGGAATATGTTCAACTATAAAAACAACTCAATCATCCATAACATATGAGGTGAGATTTATATTCAAAATTAACTAAACGAACAGGTAATAGTATCATAAAACATAAATACTTATATTCAATATTTTTTATTGATTTGTATAAACAAAATAGAAGTATAAATCAATTCTGCAACTTCTATACTAATAATAAAATCATATCAGAATAAGTGTTTACAAATACTTTAATAGTTTCATGAGAATCCAAACCGGTCAATAATAATATATTTGTGTCATTCTCTAGTTTGTAGAAAAAAATCTTCATGTGAATTTGGGCTTTTGGTATGCGGGAGTAAATGTTAATCACTAAATATTAATGAATTGACCAAACCTACGCATATACCCATACCTAATATAAGCATGTTTAATATAAGAAGATATTATAAAATATAAGAAGCTTAAAGTGTACAACATTTCAAATGTATGTGTTGTAAATTACATCAATAATTTAACTGTATGACATTACTACTAAATAATATTTACTTCCATAGATGAGTTCATCTTATTGAGACACAATCGTGTATGATAAGAAAGAAGAAATACTTGAAAATTTTGTTGTTGAAAAACACAGTGTGTTTTTCAACATTTTTCAAAACAATTCCCTATCAAGTATGAAATGTTCAACATATGATAAACATACTAAATCAACTAACATCAAAAACTAGCCATACTAAACTAGACAAGCGTTAAAATTTGGAATCTACCATACTGATAAAACTTTGGGGGACACTCGGCAAGAGCACATTTTATCAATTTAAGAACAACCATTAATTAATAAGATGGTTGTTCAATTAATTTATAGTTAATAATCACATGATTATCTTACCTTTTATTAAACTGGGAGAGTTATGTTTTAATATTATTTTATAGAGTGCATTAATAAATAATGTGGGCTTCACTTTATTGGTATGTTATGTTGAATGACACTTCCAAATTAATATTGACCTCTCACAAAATAAAACACCTCCTCTTTATTGAATAACCTAAATAAAATTGAACTAATTGTAAGTCAAATATAAGAACCTTACTAAGTAGTCTTTCTAGTTAGTTATATATTGTTGGATGATATTTATATCTTACATTAACTAATAGCACTTGGTTTTACTTTGCAAGGACACTCTAGGAGAGCACACTTTCTCAAGATAAGAACCACCATTAATTAATAATATGGCCCTCCAATTGAATTTTAGTTAGGACTAACCTAAATAAAGATGGTCTAATTATACGTCAAATGTTGGGAATAGAAATGGACTAATTGTAAGTCAAATGTGGGAACCAATAGTAAGTCAAATATGGGAACCTTAATCAATAGGCCTTCCAATTAATTTCTAGCTAGTTATCACTACCTTACCTTTTACAATTGTTGGGGAACTATATTATTAGATTGTTTTTAATTTGTGCATTCCCTAACTAATTCTAAATCAAAAAGTGGGCTTCATCAATTGGCCCTTCAATTAATTCTTAATTGATTATCACATTATCATCTTACCTTTTATTACTAATAGGGAATTATATGGTTAGGTTGGTTTTAGGTCATATCTTACATTAATTAATAACATCTAGTTTCACTTTAGGGGACACTCTACCAAGAGCACACATTCTTGAGTTAAGAACTATGATTAATTTATAAGATGGTCCTTTAATAAGTTTTAGTTAATACTCACATAATTATCTTGACTTCTATTAAAATTTGGAAGTAATACTTTTAGATTGTTTTATATTTTATTGTTATTTTCACGAGATGAAAATAGTTTCCAATGACCTATTTCTCAGGTTATTCTTATATAAAGAGCAAAGACACATTTAAAAGTTATTTATATAGAGAGTATGGGACATTATCATCTACACCTTAACTTAAAAATTAGTATCCATCAATACTTACAAATGAAAACATCTCCTCTTTCTAGAATAACTTAAATAGAGATGGTCTAATTTTGAGTCAAATATAGGGACCTTAATTAGTAGGTCTTCCAATTAATGTCTAGTTAGTCATCCCTATATTAACTTTTAGTATGCATGTGAAACTATATTATTAGGTTGTTTTTAGGTCATGCATTAAATAATAAGCAGACGTCACTTTGGTGGCCATAGAACCTAGAGAGTATAATCTATTGTACTAATATTTTCATTAGATAATAGTTATTGACACAAAGTGTAGGGTTTCTAGTGAACCTATCTCTCACTCGTCTATATAAAAGAAAGTTATCCTCTCCACATCTAAATGTCAAGGTTTCCAATGACCTATCTCTCAAGTTATCTATAGAAAATTATATTTTTCTTATTATGTTGAATAACACTTCTAAATTAGCATTGTCACACAAAAGAAAACCCCTCTCTTTTGGAGAAAGTTAAAAAGATAAGAACAACTACTTGTCCCTTAAAATACCTAAAATACAGAGGTTGATGGCTCCTAAATTAACCTAAATAGAGATGGACTAATTCTAAGCACTCCAATTAATTTCTATTCAATATCATATAAAGAGTAGGGTATGTTTTCATTTTACCTTTTATTATTACTAACGATGAATCATAATGTTAGATTGTTACTATGTGCATTAATTAGTAACAAGTGGGCACCCAACACTATAACATATAAAGAGTAAGGTCGTACATCTAAATAGTAAACTATGTTTCCTATACACATCTAAATGTTAGGGTTTCCAATGACCTATTTTCCAAATCTACACAATATATTGAATAACACCTCAAAAATAGTATATATTGCATATGTTGGCGTCATTTTAGTATACAAATAAAAACTATATTCAGCTGCATGATAAAGGTTTCCGAACATAAATAACAAGTAGTAGTGATTGATTTTGCAGCTAAGTTGCTTTCAACAACAATGATAACTCTACTACATATATGATGCAGAAATTCTTGTTTAAATATGTTCTATAATATTTTATTACTACCATATTTCTTTGAGGCATTCTGTCAAATAGTAAATACCTAATATAAACATGTTTAATATAAGAAGATATTATAAAATATAAGAAGCTTATAGTGTACAACATTTGAAATGTACATGTTGTAAATAACATCAATTATTTAACTATATGACATTACTACTAAATAATATTTACTTCCATAGATGAGTTCGTCTTACGATAAGAAAGAAAAAATACTTGAAAATTTTGTTGTTGAAAAACACACTGTGTTTTTCAACATTTTTCAAAAACAAAGCTTATATAATTTTAATGTTGTTGTTCTTTATTACCTTTCATTATATAATTATCTTTGTTTCCTTTCGTTATATAATTATATAATTAGCTACTCCATGAAAACAATAAGATCTTGCAGAGAAGATGAAATTACTCCCATGGCATCTCAAGAAAAAATCAACATTAAAAGCTATTCCAAGCAACATTAAATGTATATATCCTATTTGTGGTTGTTCGGAGTTTATTTAGAGGAATTTGATCAAGATTACATAAGAGGAGGGGAAGGATTATATGTTGTAAATACGAGCATGTTGTTGAACCACACCAATAATCAATTTTTAGTAGCAGGGTACCACAATTCCATTTTTAATCACTCCAACAATAGTTGGGATCAAAGATTTTTAGTTATCAAGGAGTCAAGTTGGTTATTTTTCTCCCAATCAAAGTATAGAGAGGAGTGTTTCAACCTAGGGGAGGCCATACATTATAGATTTACATCTCTATGCATTGGAGGAAGCGACTTGTTGTGTATGGCTTATAACGCTAGCAAGAAGGGTTGTAGGGAAGTGAAAAAGGGTGTATGTATGGTTTCCATAGGCATAATATGTAGAGTATTATGCAAACTTGACAGAGGAGACACAAGGCAACAAAGAATGTCTAGCAAAAGATGGAAAGGGAAGGGCATTCATGGCTCGAGCATAGTTTGAAGTTTGAATTTTCCAAAGGAGAATCAAGGGGAGTTAACAATAAAACCTAGGTCTCATATTTCCATATCTGTCACAAGAGTATAATACTCCATTTCTTTCTTGTCATAAACAAAGGGAAATGAAGTAATGTCTGGAAAGTATTCTGTCAAGCGTATTCGTTGGAGACCATATTTAATAGACCATATTTTGCCAAACACCTCGCAGAGGCATTTTGTTAAACAATTCGCAAACCAAATAGGTGCCAAACATTTCGCAAATACATTTTGTCAAACAGTTCGAATGCTTTGTTTATTGGGAAATCGTTTCTGCAGAGACAAAGGTAAATTTAAAACAATGGTGGAGCTTCCAACTTAAGATTTTAAGGAAATGACACCCATAACTTAACAAAACACTCTTTGCCACTCATTTTAACCATTTTTACGCTTACATGCCATCAAAAATATGGATACAAAGAGGGATACACTTACTGTGAATGCTATGGAGACGACTTGAATCCATGCCTGCGTGGAATCTCTGCCTCTTCGGTGTCTCCTTCCTCTACTCGTTCCCTTTTCAAATGGACTGTTCGACCCCCAAATAGGAAAGAACAACCATTAATTGTGGGTATCTGGTAAAACTAAACAAACAAACTCCACATGAAAATGGGCACGACATATAGGTGGGATATATGGCACTTACAGTAATGGTGACCATTGTGGCGTCCTCCTCTACGACCCCCATTCCTCTGGTTCAAACAAACGACAAAAGAATACCGGCGAGAGAAAATGAATTGGTAAAATGCAAAGAGAAACTTGCGTTTTTACCCCTAAATGCAAAGATGGTGAGTAAACCAGGGAGGAACCCGTGACTTCCAAAAGCATGCGATGATGATTGCCTTGTTAATCGGTGATTGTTTGGCTAACTGTGACGAATGATTCAGAGGTATGGCTCTTGGCTCGCGGCGGCAATGACGCGCTGGGAGGGAAGACACTTAATTCTATAATTCAAAATTGCCAGCTCAACTAAAACGCCAAAACAGCTACCTACGTACCCTCCACGTCAAAGCATCCCATCGTGCGTCACCTCACTCATTTTTGGCAAAGGGCCTCCTTCCGCAAACATGAGACTATGCGTTGGCATGGCGACATGGGAAAAAACACCCACATACATAGGTACAAAATGAGTGACGCGTAGCTGCTGGCTTGGAAGAGCCGGCGGGGGTTCAATTTTGATCCGGGTTGGGTGGATTCATCCACCCGCATTTTTGTATGGCTAAAGCTTATATCGTCGGCCTTGTGGTTATGAAGGAATACTTATTGCCTAATAAGACGGGCTTGTTCATATGCATTTCCAGTGAATTTACTTTTTCCTCGTTTCCCGTAAAATTTAGAGTGTGGTCGCCTGCAACTAAATTTTTTTAGTGACATGAGAGACGATGTAAATGCGTACGAGATTTTGGGAGTGACAAACACCTGCAACGATGTTGAAATTAAAGCAGCCTTCCGGAAGCTGGCAAAGGAAACTCATCCAGATCTGCATATACATTTGCGGGCTGATTTCCTTAACGATCGTTTTGTCCGCATTGTCGCTGCTTACGAGGTTTTTCTTCCTTCCGAATTGACAATTTCTTTTCCTGTTTGCTATCATTTGGCAGAATTGGCTCGAGGTTTTAAATTTTAATTATGGATTAGAAAAATTTCAAGGGATGGAAAATATTTTGCAGATAGTACACATTAGTATTCCCAATTTTATAGAATAATTGGAGAATATTTCACTTTCAAAAATTGTATCTTTATTCTGAAGAAAAATATAAGATTTACTATTAATATTTTTGTGAATCTGATAATTTTTGACCTGAAGTAAATCCAGTGCTCTCCCAATGGTCAAGACATCCATCTAACCATCCATAGATGTTCCAGAATCACAGATCCTTCACCCCCGAGTCAAGCGCAGCTTTCCCAGTCAAGTTTGCTGAACTGCGACCTAGAGATAGGTTTACATGAAAACTTGGAGAACATTTATTTCAAAAATCTGGAAAATTTTATGAAAAGTTAGCCAGTTGGTGAAAAATAGCCCACAAAAATACCTTTATCTTGCATTATTTCAGTCGAAAAGGGCTTTAGTGTAATTTTCAGTGCTGTAAAATGAAGAGACTATGCCTTTATCAGTACTTTGAGCTGTTACGGTAGGCTGGGTCAAGTTATTATAGAAAGAAAGAAATTATGTAAGTGTCCACATATGACCAAAAGTAGGTCAATGGGACTCAAGGATACAGCAATTAGCAATAGAAAGTTCTAGGAAGAATCCTAGAAGCGAACTAAAGAAATAAAGTACAATAGACAAAATAGAGCCGCATGCCACTAACACAAGTGGCAAAGAAACCAATACAAATAACTATGGAGGGCAAACAAGAGCCCCAAAAGCATGTGCCAAAGAAGACTGGAGGCAAATCTCATCGAATGTCTCTGTCTGCGCCTTAATTATCGATCACTGTGAAAGATCTAATAATGCTCGCCAGGGAGTATATCGGGTTGGAGGAGCCAGGTTGGGGGATCCTAGGAGGAAGTAAGATACTTCCTCCAGAATCACCCCTAACATCTAAGGCCGGTGTAACTCCCGTAGTAGAAAAGAAGCTTGTAATATCTGTTTGCCCTTGTGGTTTGGGGGCAGCTAGCAAGTAGTAGATCCATGTTGTCGGATGGGGCCGAACCATGCTGACGGGAAGGAGTGGAGCCACGATGTCACGAGATAGCGGGCTTAGAGATTTGAGTAGCTTGAGAAGTAATGATGTGTTGAGAGAAGCACCACCTAACTGATCTATCACTTTTGATGTGTGATGTACCGGTGTCCAAAGGATGCTTAGTGTTGCCAATCACCTGAATGGGCCGGAAGAAAGAGGTGATCAACATGGGGGCCCAACGGCCTCTGTAATGTCCCCAAATGAACATATTTGACCCAAGTTAGATTTTAGGCAAATCCAAACCCTAGAAGCAATATAATAAATTACTTATCAAATCAAACACTGCAGATCTGAATTTTATATGAGAAGTGCGACTAGGGTGGAGTGAAATACCACCACAAATCAGCCCCTAAATCTATATCATTCCACGCAAATCTGATACCACTAATTTATAAAGCCCAAATATGTATAAAAATGCAGATTTCTGATGTAAACAAGGCTGCAATAAATTATTTAAAAACCATGTCTGCAGCATAACTTCAAAAATTCATATCTTTTGCTAGAGAAGTCCAAATGAGCTGAAACTTTGGATCTTGGGCCACAAAAATATGAAGAATAATATTCCAAAATTAGTTTTCGCACAACAAACACGAAACCCTAATTTTTCCTAAAAAGTAGGTCGCCCAGCACATTTAGGGCATCAAATCAGCTCCAAAAATTATGAAATTAATTTATTTTGATTCCCAAAATTCAATACAATAAGCAGCAATAAATTTCAGACTTGGAATGTCTCAAATACACTGCAAACCAGCCAAAAGATGGATCGCTCCAGCTGGTACAATGAACATACAATTGCTGCAATTTTATTCTTCAACAACATTGCTGAAAATAGTAGAAATCTGTGAAAGCCCAATAGAATTTCTTGAATGGAAATTCCTCTCAAACTCTTGGGGGTTTTCGTCCACAAGAGGGAAATACTAAAGGTTTTCGTCCTTAGATATTTTTATGCAAAAGCTACAAGCTTAAGACACAAATAAGAAATTATCAAGTGAATATCGAATGCCTCTCAAGCAAGTCTACTTCTCCTTTTAAAGGAAGAAGAGACCCAAAGGAACCTCCAAAATATCCAATCAGCTTGCATGATTCTTTCAATGCATTTTCCACCCTCCATTTCTCTTAGGGAGAATACAAAAGGCATTTAATAATTATTTTCTTCTCCCAAGTCTGGTTGCTTTTTCCTAGAGGGAATACAAAATAGAAATGTTTTATCCTTTCTAAGTTCCCATTATTCCCCCAAGGCAAGTCACCATTTTCCCTAGAAAATACAAATTAAATAAGTGTTTTTCTTTTTATGCACTTTTCTAGGTTCTATTTTAATGTTAAGTTTATTAATTTATTATATGTGCTATTATATTTTAATTTTTTTGCACAATATAATAAAATTAATAAAACTTAAGTCACCCTTATATTTTTCCTTTGGCCGTCGGGTTGACAAAATAGGCCAAAGGTCTTCGATTGGGAAGGGGATATTACAACCTCTAGGCTCCTCCTTTAGGAATTTGTCTTTGAAAGGTAAAGAGCCAAGGACTGCTGGTCCATATATTTGAAGAAGGTAGTTAGAGTGTTGTCGAGTCCTTGTAGAGGCAAGTGATATCTTCCCCGGATCTTATAATAAATGGGGCATCTAAAAATGAAGTGGTCCTTGGTCTCCATCTCCTGGAGGGAGCAAAGACGGCAGATCTAGTCTGACGGAGAATGTGATGATCGGTTCAACCCGTAATTGACGGGAACATACTCTTATCTAGCCAAGGGGAAACCTCAGACCGTGAGACCAATGGCACTTGTAGATAGTGAGGATGACAAATAATACCATCCACCACCTATAAGAAATGCTCGGCGTTAAAAGCAAGTTTGGGCGTGAATGGCTCATGGGGGGATCCATGTGGTCTGATATACTGTTTGTGATGTCCTCTCTAGAAGCTCTAGTGATGAAGCCCTTTGTGGGAAGGAGCTCGGGGGTGTCCAGGAGTACATGGACATCTAATGCAGCTCTTTATTATTGTAAAGAGATTAAATATATATTTAATCTCCAGCATAAGGCTTCTATTGTTAACAAACTTGGAAGATTGCAATGATTCTCTAGGGAACACAGTTCCTAGGAAATAGCCAAGGAATTGTCTTAATCAAAAGAAAGACAAAAAATAAAAATATAAATGAATATTTATAACTATTGACATTCAGTCTGTACAGTCACTTCTGGCTAAGCATGGACTTGACGAAACTCACACACTTCTTCCATAGCTTCTTTTATTGATTTTACCTCTTGAAACAGTTCACCAATGACTCTATAGCAGCAGGCATGCAAATTCTTCTTGTAAGTTGTCTTTTTCCTAATTCGCATACCAGAATGATCTATCGAGCAAGGGAGATCGTTCTCCTTATTTGTTTCCGATAGCTTGTCAATACAAAACTGTCTGACAGTGATAATACGCCCTCATAGTACATCCATGTTTCTTTCAAATCCCAACATGGAGGTTCTGCTTAGCTTCTACACAATTGTCATCACAACCGTGGAGGATATTTCTCTCAATAGAAAGACGTCTCAAAAGTCTTTCTCATCATAATGAGACTGAATATTTTGGCTTTTAGAAGGAGCAAGACATTGCCCACTGTGGATATTTTCTCCAGAAATGTGCATATGTAGGCGCTTGGATGGACCTCTAGAGCCAAGTTCGGGCTTTGCAATGATGAGAATTTCCTGTGTCACTGGACTCAGAAATATAGTAAGAGGAGGAGCTTTGCTCTATGCTTGGGCCATTAATTCGAGAGACTTGACATAGACCATAATTTTCTACCCCATAAGCTACTTAATAAATAACCTTCTCTGTAGAAACCTTGAGCCCGAGTGAGCTTGGGGGTGTCCAGGGAGTACATGGACATCCAATGCAGCTCTTTGATTGGGAACCAGCGTTTTAATATAAGATTTTTTTCTGGCATTATTGTAACGAGATTAAATATATATTTAATCTCCAGCATAAGGCCTCCATTGTTAACAAACTTGGAAGATTGCAATGATTCTCTAGGGGAACACAGTTCCCAGAAAATAGCCAAGGAATTGTCTTAATCAAAAGAAAAACAAAAAGTAAAAAATATAAATGAATATTTATAACTATTGACATTCAATCTGTACAGCCACTTCTGGGCTAAGCATGGACTTGACAGAAACTCACACACTTCTTACATAGCTTCTTTTATTGATTTTACCTCTTGAAGCAGTTCACCAATGACTCTATAGCAGCAGGCGTGCAAATTCTTCTTGTAAGTTGTCCTTGTTCCTATAGTTTTTAATACTAAACTGTCAGACAGTGATAATGTGCCCTCATAGTACATCCATGTTTCTTTCAAATCCCAAAATGGAGGTTCTACTTAGCTTCTATCCTTCTACACAATTGTCATCACAACCATGGAGGATATTTCTCTCAATAGAAAGACGTCTCAAAGAGCCTTTCTCATCATAATGCGACTGAAAATTTTGGCTTTCAGAAGGAGCAAGACACTGCCCACCGTGGATATTTTCTCCAGAAATGTGCATATTTAGGCGTTTGGATGGACTCTAGAGCCAAGTTTGAGCTTTGCAATTATGAGAATTTCCTGTGTCACCGGACTCAGAAATATAGTAAGAGAAGGAGCTTTGCTATATGCTGGGGCCATTAATTCCATAGACTTGACATAGACCATAATTTTCTACCCCATAAGCTACTTTATAAATAACCTTTTCTGTAGAAACCTTGAGCCGGAGTGACCACCTTTGATCTTCTTCATAAAGCTGAACATATTCTAAAAAGAATTATCAGGAGATTCTTTGTTATAAGATTACTATGTATTCATGAATGAGGACTATGTACCATAGTTACCTAAGACTCCGGGACGGTGGGACGTCGGGACATAGGGACGCGGTTTCCTGGACGGCAATTTTTTTGAAAATTTCGGGACGGCGGGGGGACAACTAATAAAAATATATATATTTTATTAATTTTACAAATATAACATGAATAAAGAATAATTCAATAACCTAAGACTTAAAATTGAAAGTTTGAAGATTGAAACCACTAATGATTAATCCAATTATTCATCACATAAGCCAAGGCCCAAAATGCTACAGCTATATATATTATATTCAATGTTCAAAACTTCAACATGACAATGAAAGACTAAATAGTAAATAGTAAAGCTGAAAATTTAAAACAAGTCTTAGTCTTACTCTTCAATAATCAACATGAGAAGAGTACAACTACACCCACATTACATATGCTATGAAATATTATGTCATGTCTCATAACCAAAATGACATTACATAACCAAAATGACAAGTGACAAGTACAACTCAAAAATCACTATCAGAGCCCTCCGAAGGAACAATTGCAAACCGCTCCTCCTCACTAGGAGTATCTGTATCAACGTCATCTGCATCTGCAAAGGAGATATCAACCAGTCCTCGCTGCTCCTGATCTTCATCAACCTGCCTTGCATCCTCAGGATCCACATCCCACCGCAATGTTGGGCTCTCCTTGTACGTAGGTGTCTTGCGATCCATGAGACGCAAGGCACTATGTACAACAACAAGTTTCTCTGCTCTCTTAGAGGTAAGTCTTGTTCCTCTTAAGAGAGTGGATCCACCCATATGTTGACCAATTCCTCTCAGAAGCAGAGGAACTAGAAACCTGAGAAAGAAGACGAATAGCAAGTGTACGTAGCAATCCTACATGTCCATACAATCGCCACCAACTAACTGGACTCTCATGTGCCAATGTGGTCCTGTCTATCTTTGATGATTTTTTGTAGCCATCCAGATAAGCAAACTTGAGCCAATCAGTTCTGACTCGTGAAGCATCCTCTGCATTATACATTTTTTTAGGGCTTTCAAGAAACCCTTCCTCACCTCCTCATCATCTACTGGGAGAACTCTGCCAGCCTCTCAACATACCACTTCGGATTTAGTGCATATGCAACCATGTGTAAAGGAGTGTTCAACTTCTCCCATCTCCGCTCAATGATAGGCTGAATATGGTGATGGTAGAACTCCAAGGTGGGGTCCCTTGCTCGAACAACAACCTTCATCTGGCCAAGCATACTATCAATACATTCGTATATCTCACCAAGGCTAGGGCTCTCAGAATCCCCATATTTTATCACACTGAAAACTGGAGATATTATGGATGTGATATATCTCACATCTATCCAAAATGTTTCATTCACCACAATTGCTTTCACCTTCTTCCCCTGCTCTGTCTTCGACCCATCCCACCTAGACCACTCTGATGTCATGACCATGCACTGTAATGATTCCTGCAACTCAACCATCCTATCCAACGCAAAATAAAATACGATGCAAAACGTGTGTCCACTAGCTTGAGGAATTCCTTCCTCGAAAAGCTACAGAAGAGTGCCAATGACGTATGGTGGTTGCAGATGAACATCTGCACATCTCTAGCATCAGCCACTACATTTTTGACCCAATCAATTTTTCCAATATCTTTTAGTGCATTGTTCATGGCATGCACACAACATGGGGTCCAATATATATGTCGGTAATGAGCCTCGACAAGCTTACTGTTTGGCTTTCACACATATGCTGCATCTGTAATAACCTGCACAACGTTGGCAGGGCCAACCTCCTCAATAACATCTCGCAAAATGGTGAATTGGAACTCTGCATCCTTCTTCTTCCCTGAACAATCAACTGCCCTAAAAAAGTAAGGACCCTCTCTGCATGAAACAATGATATTTATGAGTGGGTGGTGTCTGATATCTGTCCACCCATCCATGATGATGCTGCAACCGTGAGAGACCCATGTGCACCTCATTTCCTCCATCAGTAAATTAACCTTGGAATAGTTCTTATCCAAGATTGTGGTTCTCAACTTCGTGTCTCCTGGGGGCACATAACTCACACCTGCTTTGGCTATCTTAGCCACAACCTCCTTGAAATAAGGAGAGCGAGCAACATGAAATGGAATGCCAGTAGCAAAAAAGAATTTTCCAATGGCATCATCAGCCTCTTCTCTAGCCTTTGTATCATACATTTCAACAACTGGATTGGAGGCCACAACCTTCCTCTTCCCCCTACTACTACCAAAAGCATCCAATTCAGACACCTCATAAGATGCACCTGTAACACTACCGGTATTAATTCTCACAGAACTAGAAGGGGTGCCAGTGCCACTAACATGACGGCCACGAACTTCTGGAACCTTTTCCACCATATCTCCATTATACAACCTCACCATTTTTGCCTCTCTTCAAGTGATAGCTGTCCACACATGCCTACACCTTTCCCCGCAATGTGCAATAAATGTGCATTCAACCTAGTAATGTTGCCTGACCAAGATAATGAGCAAATGTTGCATTTCCATATTTTAGTGCCCCCTGAAATGTTTGATCTAGGACCTTGCATAATTTGACCAAATTGTTTCAAAGGTTTTTTCTTATCAAAAGCCCCCTAGCATACTTTTTCAACATTTCGGAGGGGCAACTGAACTTGTCCACACTCCCTTGTGAACTAGTAGCAGTATTAGGTGTTTCTGATTGTGTTCCTTCTCCTTGCACACCCATTTCAACCTCATATTCAGCTTGATAATCACTATCGAACTCATTTTGAAGCTGCAATAATTAAAATACAAAACAATATAACTATACAATACAATAAAACAATGAATGCAATTTTTGAATACATTTAAAAATTAAAAAAAAACAGCGATGAATACATTTAAAAAAAAAAAAAAAACAGCGATGAATACATTTAAAAATTAAAAAAAACAAACAATAAAAATGCCCTCCCTTTATGCTTTATCTCATTCCATCACTTGCTAATCCAAATAGGAAAAAAAATACAAGCAAATGCAATGCCTTCACTTTCAACTTTGCATTTGGAAATTAAAAAAACAAAACAAAGAATGGTAGTAAATTAGTAATGTATGTACATACCTCTGCTCTTGCTCTTGCTCTTGCTCTTGCTCCTTGCTCTTTGCTCTTGCCTTCTCTTTTTTTACTCTTGCTCCTTCCTTCTCTTTTTTTTGCTCTTGCTTGGTGTGATTAGAATGAGTATGAAATGCTCTTTTTATAAGTTTTTTTGTTGCTTTTAGGGTTAGGTCATGTTAGTTTTAATTAGAAAGCATTAAAAGTTTAAAAAATATTTAAAAAACATAAAAATGATAAAAAAAAACTGTTTTACCTTAGGCGCCGCGTGAAAGACGTTGGGGACGTCGTGACGTCCCAATGAAGCACCCAATCAATTTTGCACCCGGGACGTCCCGGTGCGTTCTAGTTTTCAGGGGATGTCCCCCTTATTTTTTGGAAAATGGGGACGGCAGGGAAACGTCCGCCCCCGGCCGTCAAATGCAGGGACGTGCTGAAAACCCCCGGGACGCGTCCTTGCGTAACACCTTGCTATTTACATATTTGAATTATCGTCCATTGTTAGGGCTTCTTCCACAAGACGGAAATTGCTCTAATACCACCATAATAATCCAAATTGTATCTGCTGCTAACTGAACAAGAACTTAGATTTTATAACCTTATGAATTTTTCCTGGCACAGTACTGAAATCTAGTCTGCTGTCTTGTCAATTTTTTCAGAGCTGAGAATTCAAAGAAAAATACGGGAACAAAGAACTCCAAAACTGGAGGGAATGCATTTGAAATCTATGAGAAAATTTACAAACATTACCTTAAGCTATTCTCCTGACGAGAGTGTGTGAGTTGCGGCTCAGGTTTACAAGAAAAGTGAGCACTATGCTTGGTGAAAAGGAATAGTCGCTGAATGCCCAACGGTAGCACCGTATCTCCAAAATTATGTCTCCAACCTTGTACAAGCTTTGATTAAATAGATTGTTATCCATCCATAGCTAAGCAGAATAACAATAGGATAAGATAAGAAAGACTATTTTTAAAAGATTCCTAACTAATTCGAGAAAAGATAGGAGAAAGAAAGAGAATTATAAAGTCCTACTAACAGAGGCCATGCAACTCTTACTAAAGCCATGCAAGTCTTATTAAAGTCCCTCATTAAACTTGCTAAAACTTGTTAAAGCTATATGCTATCTGAGACTATACAATTATGTCCATAATCGAACAATAATGAAAATACTCCAAGTACTCAAGAGAACACTGCAATTGTTGGTAGTATCGAAAGACACCTAAAGGATGATACTTAAATACACAGAATAGAATGAAATGGATGTATGATTGGTTGGATAGATGGAAGGCATTGCTTTTATATACACCGACCAACATCACACATAAGGGTAGGACAACCCAAGGTAAGACACTAACTCCAATATGAATTATAATGTAACTTACAAGGTGCTTATTACTCTATGCAAGGTACATATCACATAGTATCAAAGGGAACCCATGGTACACCCAACTCAATGGCACCCCAAAATGTGGGTGAATCAAAGGACCATCCAAGATGGGTTTTATTCTTTGACATCCTCCCCAAAACACAACTTGGGGTGCCAAAAAAGTTGCATTAACAAGCCTATTCTTCTGAAAAGAAAGAGAGGCTCTAATATCCCCCTTAATGACATTTCCCGATAACTTGAGCATCTTTAACAACTTTGGTGTGCTTCTCATTAACCTTCAAAAATTTGAACTCCAACATCTCTTGTATCTTCTCAATTTCTGTTTTGTTTTCATAACGAACCTGTTGCGTGCCACTTCAGGTCCTCTTTGATGAATCGACATCTCCTCTATTCTCTTTAGCTTCATTAAGGGTAATAGTAGCCCACTTGGGAAGGCTCATAACATACCTCCCAAAAGTAGAAGCTTTGTTTATCGGATTAGTCCTATTTGTGGCATCAACCTCTTCTAGCACAAGGGGATTATCACTCAAATTTCACTATTATGGAATATTAATTTTTGCAATAGCTTTTGGAACAACTTCATCATCCTTTGAAGGAATCTTATGAGTCATGAACTGATCTTGGGAGACTGTAGTTAGGTGTAACTTTCTCATTTATCAATTTGAATAATTGGAAAATCAATGCACTTTGGTGTCTTCAAATAGTGTTTCTGTTAAAAGATGACATCTATGTAAATGATGATCTCACTCGTGACTAGATACCACAATTGAAAAGCCTTGGATTCTTTTGACACATTTATGGATTTTAGGATCAAGCTATATTCACTTTTCATCTAGAATGTGGGAACATGTAACACTAGGGGACATGTCCTTTGCATTTTGGGTTCCTCCCAATAGAGAGGATTTTTCGGGCGCGTGGATGGATAAGAAACCTCCACTAGATGTCCGCGAATCTTTGTTTTTGCAAGAAACATCGCCTAGAAGTAAAAAAATTGCGAGGGTATGACAGGGGATGACTAGCCGACCTCTACCTCCCAATAGATTTAATTCACTTTTAAAAATAAACTCAAAAATGAAAAAGAGGATGGGGGGCCGACAAGGACCCCCACACCCCTTTACACCAACCCTAAACCTAAAACAACCACACTAACAACTAAAACCAAAAAAAAGGTCATATTTTGTGAAGAAGAAGACAAAGAAGGAGAACAATGATGAAAGAAAACAATGAGAAGAAGGCAAGAGAGAGAAAGAAAGAAAGAAATTATATTAATGTCCACAAATGACCAAAAGAAATAGGTCAATGGGATTGAAGGATACAACCATTAGCAATAGAAAGTTCTAGGAAGAGAGAATCCTAGAAATGAACTGACGAAGCAAAGTACAAAGATAAAAATAACAGCGTGCCACTAACACAAGTGGTAAAGAAACCAATACAAATAGAAATGAGGGGCGAACAAAAGCCCCAAGAGCAAGTGCCAATGAAGACTGGAGGCAAATCTCATTGAATGTCATTGAATGTGCCTAAAGTGGAGGAATCATCTGAGCCATTATTGATCATTATGAGAGATCTGATAATGTTGTCCAATGAGTATACAAGATCGAAGGAGCTAGGTAGGGGATCTAGGAGGAAGCAAGAAACTTCCTCCAAAATCTCACCTAACATCCAAGGCCTGTCTAACTCCCGTAGTAGAAAAGAAGCTTGTTATATCAGTTTGTCCATGTGGTCTGTGGGGGAACTGATAAGTACTAGATCCATGTCACATTGGGCTAGAGCCACGCCAACAAGGCACAACAGAGCCACGATGCTGAGAGATAACATGCTTGGAGATTTGAGTAGTCTGAGTAGTATTGATGCGTTGAGAGAATCGCCGCCTAACTAGTCTATCAACTCCAGATGAACCGGTGTTTTAAGGACGCTTAGTGCTTCCAATCACCTGAATGGGCTGAAAGGAGGTGATCAATGTGGGAGCTCTAGAGCCTCTAGGCTCCTCCTGTAGTAGGGATTTGTGTTGGAAGGTGACAACCTCGTGAAGATAAAGAGCTAGACACCATTGGTCTGTATATTTGAAGAAAGTAGCTAGAGTGTTGTCTCGAGTCTCTAAAGAGGCAATGATATCTTCCCCGGATCTCATAATAAATGGGGCATCTGAAAATGAAGTGGTCCTCGGTCTCCATCTCTTGGAGGGGGCAAAGATGACAGATTTGGTCCTGGCGGAGAATGTGGTGGTCTGTTTCAACCCGTAACTGGTGGGAACAAACTCTCATCTGGCCAAGGGGGAACCTCAAGCCGTGAGACCAATGGCACTGCGATAGTGAAGGCGACGAATAAAGCCATCCACCACTTGTAAGAAATGATCGGCATAGAAAGTAAGCTTGGGACTGAGTGGCTCACGGGGGAGATCCAAGTGGTCTAGATATACTTGTCTCCTCTCTGTAGATGTCCTCTTTGGCAGCCTTAGTGGGAAGGAGCTTGTGAAGGGCGTATAAGGAATACATGAAAGGGAGTAGCTTGTCAACAGAGATGTTAATAGAAAGGAGTTGCCTAGTCTTAGAGTACTAGTAGTGCCGATGTCTGTCGAGAACTAATGCAACAATCCTCTTTGAAGAGCAAAGTGCTAATTAAGGATATCTCTCATGACCAGAAGTTGAGTCTCCTAGGGGATTAAGTCTCTGTGGATGTAGAAAGTAAGACCGAAGATAGTCTCCAGGCGTAGTGAGTGGGCAACAAATTCAGCTTGGGTGATGCATTGAGGAACTGTTTGTTGTAATGGATCATGTGTTGCAACATGAGAGTTTGGACCCTCTCAATACAAGCCCAATCAACGGCTCCCAAACTAGGTCCCCAAACCTCTGAACCATACAAAATTGTAGGTTTGATGATAGTATCAAACAAGCGTAACTTGGAAGGGATGTCTTGGAAGTGGATCTGGAAACACTGACATTCCAAAACAAAAAGAGAGGCATACCCCTTGCAAAGGTGTGGTTGAGTGGCAAACTTCATGTTAAAGCATGGACCAAAAATTGGACCCCAAATAAGTGTAGGCTGATGTGATCTCAAGAAGTTCCCCTCTGTAGAAAAATTGGAATCTAGAGAGAGAGCGCTTGAGATATTGAAGATCATGACCTTAGTTTTACTAAGGTTGACCACAAGTTGTTGGAGTTCGCAGAAGCGAGCAAGGGCATCAAGTTGTTGCTGTAAGCCCTCTGCAGAGTGTGAGAGGAGGACAACATCATCGGAAAAAAGGAGGATGGCTATAAGTACCTCATGTAGAAGACAACCATCATCCATATGGGTATGTTGTCGAAGAAACTCCTCTAACTCATCAATGTATATGTTGAAGAGGGTCGGTGAGAGAGGACATCCTTGTTTGACCCCAATGGTACTCTTCACAAAGTTAGACAAACCGTGGAGGTATGAAGTTAACCCAATGACGTTCTCATAAAGCCTCCAAGCAACGGTAATAAGAGAATGGGGATGCCGAATTCTATCAACTTCGTAAAAGTAGGTGTCTCGGAAACGAGTCAAAGGCTTTCTTGAAGTTGACAAAACAACAAAAACTCGGAAGGTTTGTGACGAGCTTCTTCAATGATAGCCTGAGTGTAAAGATGTGGTCAATAGTTTGGTAGTCCCTCCTGAAGCCCACTTGCCCCCAAGCTTTGATATTATTCCTTTCCAAGTATTCTGACAGCTTGCATGTCTAACATTGTGGCATAAAGTTTGGCAAATGTATGCCCAATCATAATGGTCTTGTAGTTTCCAGGGATAGAGGGATCTCCAGACTTATGAATAGGGTAGATGATGTGTTGGGACCAAGACTTAGGGAAGCCTGAAGACACTACCTGATTAAAAAGTGTGGCAAGGAATCCACACCGTACTTGATGAACTTAGCTTTGAGACCTTCGCAATCAATTGCTTTGCTAGTGTGTAATTTCGAGAATAGCTCTCTTGTCCGAGGAAGTAGTGA
This sequence comes from Taxus wallichiana var. yunnanensis, assembly GCA_018340775.1. Taxonomy (NCBI): domain Eukaryota; kingdom Viridiplantae; phylum Streptophyta; class Pinopsida; order Cupressales; family Taxaceae; genus Taxus; species Taxus wallichiana. Next base: position 772,277,705 of record CM031244.1, read on the forward strand.
AAAAAAGGAGGAATGTGGAGGAGTGGGGACAATGGTAGTAGGATGGGTTGGAACATCATAGAGGGAACTAGCATAGGAGACCCATGCTTTGGGTGTGATGTCGGAAATGGTGGTTTCTCTCGGGAGAAGAGTACGCCAAAAGTCTTGGGAGAGTGGTGGAGATCAACAAGGAGTGAAATCCATCTAGATGCAAGAAACTTTTGTTTCTTACGTCGAAGAAGACAATGGTACTCCCTACGAAGGGTGGGTATGGAGGTAGGGTCATGGGTTAGGGAAAACCAAAGTCTTTGGTGAAGGGATTTACATTCATTATCGTACCACCGGTTTATGGGGCAAGTTTCGTGATGGGTAGGGGATCTGGAGTAATGAATAGTGTGGGGATAGGAATCAAGGGCAGCATCCCGAGGGTTTGGCGTAAAAACTCATACATAGAATTAGTGGTGGGAAGAGGGAGGGAGTAAAACCCAAACATAAGAAGGGAGAGACGAGCAACATAATCAATGGTGTAATCATCATCAAAGTGGATTGTGGTGTGATGAGTGCTAGCGGGTGTGGTGGAAGGGGAAGGTGGGGCGGAAGGGTTTGAACCGATATGAAGGGTGAATGTCAAGATGACATGGTTAGCAAGGGGGAGTTAAGGCGAGATAAGGAAGCCACAAATATGAGGGATGATGGATTTGTTGGTGAGAACATAGTCCACGATGCTTGCACCACCGCCGTGAGGAAAGCAAGTGAATCTATCGGAATTGGAGAAGCGAGGAAGCCTGTTGAGGATGTGGAGGCTATGAGATTCACCCAATTTGAGGAGGTGCCTCCCATAAGTTGTAACTTTAGCATTCTTGTCAGCAAAATCTCTTTGTAAACCAAACTCCTCAAGATCTAATTCATGAAGGCATAACTCATCCTGAGCAAGGTCATGAATAGGTGTTTGAAGATTCCCTGTACGAGCACTAAATTTGCCCAAAAGAATGCTATCACCAATAGTGGAGTATCGAAATCTCTAGATCTAGATAGAGGTCAAGGTATGGGTCCCCATCAACATGAATGGCGAATGAAGATGTGGCGGGGGAAGTAGCAGACAGCTATGAAGACATCTCAAAAAGAAGGTGAATTTCTCTTAATTTGAAGCCACATGTATCTGGAGTGGACATCAGAAGCCACAAGTGAAACTCTAGACCTGACGTTGTCCCAAATGAGGTAGGCCACACCACTTGAACCACGAACACCACCTGATTTGCATGTCTCACGACGGAAGGTCAAAAACCCCAAGTACCACGTGGATCGTGGAGGAAGGGTCAAAGCTCGGGACTCTCATGGGTCTTAGTGAAGAAGATGAGATCATGGGAAGCAATAACATCCTAGAAGGTACCTAGAGAAGACCATAAAGCACCATTGTAGTTCCAAGAAGCAATGGAGATGTTGACACCACCCACCGAGACTGAGATCATCATCATCTGACGGTCCCAGGTGTGACCACCTAGGTGGGGGAGAGTCATGAATGACAACCCTATAGTATCGTGATAACAACCCATCTGTTCTCCTTCCTAGCAGGTTATTACTTGAATACGAAGCTTTCCAAACTCTTCCACCTAGAGTTGTGTGAGGTTGACATCCACATAAATTTTTTGTGGGAGGGAAAAGAGCTTTTTTTTTTCCTTGAGAGCTTGCAAATGCTCTTCTACAGTTTGGAATCGGATGACAAGGGTGTTGTCCGACAATGTCCAAGCTTTGTTAAGGGAAATATCTTTCAATTCCAAAGATTCACGTTAGAATGTGTGACCTTCCTATAAGGGATTAGCTAGTTTACGTAAGAATGCTTGACGTGCCTTTTCTTCTTCAATTTTTCTTGGACAACAATTTCCACCACTAGAGATGCTTTCTTCCCCATAACCACTTGTACCCACTTGAGGTAAGTTTACTATCCATTGTTCATTTGCACAAATTCTTTTGCATTTGTTTTTTTTCAAAGTTTCAAACACCTAGGGAGGTTTTTTTGTTTTATGTTTGCACTTACAATTGTGGTTTTAGTTTTCAACAAAAAAACAATGAGCAACATTGAGGGTAGTGAGGGCGAAGAGATTCAGATTCAACACAGAGGCCATATAGGTACTACTAGGGGTTTTCCGAGACTAGGAGCATTGTAGGGATTGTGGGTTCAAATAATCCATTTGAATACCATTTTGAACTCTTCAAAATTATTGCAAAGGGTCCATTTAATCCTAAAAAAATCCTTTCACAATTTACAAAAGCTATAAACAAAGACAAGAAAAAACTCAGGGTGGAACTAGAGTATGGCTATGTCATTTGTGCGAGGAAGGAATATAGGGGCAACTACACAAGGATTTATTCTCATCTTTTGTGCGTAAGTGGATAAGGGGGTAAAAGGCTATGGAAAAATAACCTTAGTTGAAAGGGCTGAGGTGACTAGATAGTATATAGAGGGTGAGGCAAGAAATAAGGGAATGCCGGACTATGCAGCCTAGTAGCATGCCTACTGTGGATGTTGAGAGTCAAGGGAAAGGCTATTAGTGTTGAGAAGGATATTGAATAGGAAATCATGGGAAGATGTAGTCTTTGCTAAATTTTTCTATGCCCATGCCATACCATTTCATGTGGCATGTTCTCCCTATTTCAAACAAATGTTCAAAGATGTAATTGTTGTTGGTCTCTTGTTTGCCCTTCTGAACGTAAACTATGCACCAACCTCCTTGATAAAGAGTATACTAAGGTGAGTGTGGTGATGGAGGAGATGCGACAAACTTGGATAAGGGCGGGCTTCTCTATCATCATGGATGGGTGGACCGATATTAGACATTGGCCACTCATCAATATTATTGTCACATGTTAATTTGACTCTTATTCTATTAGAGCTATTGATTGTTTAGGGAAGAGGAATGGTGCAAATTTCCAATTTTAAAATTTGAAGGATGCCATAAATGAGGTTGGGCCCTCAAATGTTGTATAAGTGGTGTCCGATTCAGCCCGTGTATGCTACTTGGCTTGAGTATTGTAAGATGAGTTTGGTGATGGAGGAGATGATGCAAATTTGGATAAGGTGGGCTACTCTATCATCATGGATGGGTGGACCAATATTAGACATCAATCATCATCAATATTATTGTCACATGTCCAACTCGACTCTTATTTTCTTAGAACTATTGATTATTCAAAGAAGAGGACAAACTTCCAATTTCAAAATTTGAAGGATGCCATAGAGGAGGTTTGGCCCTCAAATGTTGTACAGGTGGTGGCCTATTCAACATGTGTATGTAAGCTAGATGGCTTGATGGTGGAGGTTGCTTACACGCACATTTTTGGACCCCATGTTGTGTTCATGCGTTGAACAACGCATTGAAAGACATTGGGATGATAGATTGGGTGAAGGCAGTGGTGGCAAAAGCTAGAGACATACAAATGTTTATTTACAACCATCACACCTCACTTGCTCTATTCAAGATTTTTTCGAGGAAGGAATTCCTCTCGTCCATGGATTTTAATTATGCTAGCTACTTTATTTGGTTAGAGATTATGCTTGAGGTGTAGGAGCCTCTACAATTAAGGATGGTTAAGGAAAAAATGTGAAATAAAAGATCCTTGACGATGGTTGGCGGTCAACAATAAGGTAAGAATTTGCTGATTTTATTATCAAATTTAAAGTTATTAATTTATTATTGTTGTTGGGGTTGTAATCTAAGCGGAAAACTGACTTAATAGAAACCCGCCAAAGACTAAATGGTCATGACATATCTTATATTTAAAATATAAGCATGGTGGATTCCACATACTGTGTTGGCAGTGTTTAAAGTTAAATTATAAGAGTGACGAAAACAGGGTCACTCTTGGTTGGATATCATGAGGACTTGGTGTCTTTTATATAAGCCTCATCAAAAGTTGCAGTACAAATGGGCCGGGATGCAAGCCAAAAAACAAGCATTGGAAACATAGGGTAAGGCCACTGTCCCTGAAAACATTACTAATGAGGTAGAACATGCTTTACTACCTCTTTGATATAGTAAAAGAAAGCCTTGAAGCCAAAAAGAGGGGACAAGCTTTCTCTAGAAAAGCTCGCACTATTATTAACAAAATGCATGCCCTCCAACAAATGCTCAAGGTAATATATAGGTCCATTGATGAAGGAGCATGCAAGGATCCCATAATGCTCACAACAAAGACATAAACCTATGCCAAACGTATGCTAACTACACTAGGACTGCACTAGAGGATTGGGATGAACAATTGGGCCGATTACCCCCATAGTTAGATGATGTTATTTCATGGGGTAGCCAAACTTTCACTGAGGCAGCCATGCCCAACTTATACACAGAGAATCAGGAGGTGGTAACTACGAGTGAATTCTCAGAGCAACTCAAGCAATTTATGGCCCACTTTCACAGGAATATCTCCAAGGCTAATGAGGCAAATGCTTCACAGGTCATTGAATTGGTATCCCAAGCTAGGGAGAAGATCCAAAAAATTCAGACCCTCAAGGAGTTATTAGGGTCAATTATGGCTTCCCAAAAGATCCTATTGGATAAAACTCCCAAGCTCTTTAGGATGCCCATCATTGATCTCAACAAACTTGATGGGGACTACAAAATTTGCAGAGAAACGTTGGCAACATCTAAAGCAAGGCCCACACCACCAGCTCTAACTCAAAAGGAGCCAGTTGTAAAACAAGAACAATAAATAATTACTAGGAATATTCCAAGGGCACGCTGGGCCATGTACTTAGTTGTAACTGAAATCAGTTAGGATATTTTTGTAAGAGGCCAGCTGTCTATTATATTTTCTTGATCCTAGGTAATTATAGCATTGCAAAGGCGGTGGCCTGAGGGTCCTAATTTTTGTATGAGAGGCATGTGCCCCTCCATTCAAAAAGAAGGTGAATTCTTGATTATTAATGCAAGCTGGTTTTGTCATTCCTTTAAGTTGAAGTGATCTGTTCTCATCTCCATTTTTGCATGTTTCCTTTATGAAGTGTTCTTGACATTATAATCATCTTTATGCTTTTATTTGTGATCTTTAAATTGTGCTTATGCAAGTTTAATGAAAGTGTAGTAGTATTTATAATTTGACAGATTATAATAGATGTGCATTTGGCAATCTAGATGGTTTGTTCAATTTACAACTAATCTATTACAGTTACGGTTCTAACATCCTTTGAATCTCTGCACCAGTAGTGTGTCAATTTGTGTGTAAGCTAAATTGAGCCTGTCTGGTTATTTTAAGCATACATTGTTCAATTTATATAATGTCAATCTCATAAAATCTGGTCTCTGCAGAATTTTCTTCTCTCTGCCTTATCTCCTTTTGATTTTCTTCTGAGTAACATCCATTAGTTAGATTAGACTTGGGAATACTTTAGTTGTGAATTAGGTGAGGAGGTACAAAGAGTGGCGCTAGAAGGACTGTAACATAGTCCAGCAAACACCCCTCATTGGTCATTTATAAGGCCACATACCTGCAGCTCGTGCACTGAGTCATCTTCTTGACTCTAAAATGAGGAGGACATAAGAGCCTGTCATTCTCCCTGAGGTGTGTATCTCATACGCATCAACACTTCGATTACTTTGACTTCAGGAACCTCCACTTGAAGGTGTTTGCAGGGACATCATACATTGTTTTTCCACATTATTTTCCATATTAAATGGACACTCACTAATAACATGTGTTTTTACGTTGTTGATCAAACAATATTTGCAGGACATTTGTCCTCTTTTCGCCCTTCTATTTGGCATTTTGAAAACCATATCATAGTTTTCTGCATTTTCACTTTCTCGCCTTCTTGAATCTTTATTATTTAGCAATTTGAGTTCTCTTCAAGTTTGGACTCATCATGGTCCTCTTCAACATTTTGTTTCTAAAAATATTACTTCTGCTCTGCACCTAATATTCTTTGGTATGTAACTTGTTATTTCAAGGTTGGTACTATCCTTGAGCTTGCTTTAAATACTTTAACATAATCCGTTCACAAAATTTGTTGTTTTAAATCCTCTCCTAATGGACTTTCCAACATTTGCATCTGTCGTTGTTCGACCAACATATCAACTCTTTCTTCTTGGCTTCCCTTGTGACTGCCAATAATACCTATGCTCTTCTTTGCTTTCTATTTCCGCCATATTAGCCATTTTCATCGTTGGATGGTTATAACTTATTATCATCATGGTCACTAGAACTGTATTCCATGCGTAACTTAGAAACTCCTGCTGGAACAACGACACATTCTTTTGCAAAGTGCCTCCTTTTGTTGCATTTTCTGCATCATATTATAGTTCTGTGCTTCTTATCTTGGATGAGTGTTGTTCTTGACCCTCTGAAGCACACAGAAATGAGGGCGCCAATTGAATGGCTGCCGTACTCCCCAGTGCTTACACTCACTTTCTAATGGACACACTTACAAATACAAGAACTCAGAATGGAACTGAAACACACTCTCTTTGTTGAAGAACCATAAAGTATTACAAAGATTCACACATACACAGCCTCCCCCTACTAACTATGAAGAATACATTACACTCAGTCTCATGGACTAGCCTCATTGAAAATACATCACACTTGCAGGCTCTCTAGCTCTGCCTTTTTCTATTCTGGACCTATCTCTATCCTATCTCAGCTCTGCTCCCCACAGAGTTGGAACTCTCCTCCCAACAACCACTCTCTTCCCATACTGACTTCCAGTTCTTGTTTTCCAACTGATACAATTCTTCCTTGCTTTATTTCTGACATCCTGCAAGCCCCTTGAGCTCCCTCTGTCTTAAGAAAAACGGTCCACATGTTGAAAACTTTCAATTTTTGGTAGTTACTCTAACCGTGCTTTTGCTGCAGGTTTTGAAATTTCTGCAGCAGTTTCACAACTATCAATTAAGACAGACCGGCAGTTACAAAACTGCTGCCTGTTTTTGGGAGTGGTTTCATCATCTTTCCAAAAGGGGTCATTTGACCTCATGGAGATGACTGAAACCAACTTGACTTGGTTATTTTGACCTGCTGGAATCTTGGTGATGCCTGCAAGATTATTGTCTCTCTTCTTTCACACATGCAATGTTGTTGTCATGGCTAACAAGTTGCATAAACATGAACGCATGTGCACAAAAGCCTCACCATGTTTTTGGTTGATGCAAGATTGTTTGTTAACCCAGATGCTCCTGCATCAGACACATAGGGTAAATGAAATTGTCCACGAGATCCTGCTCTTGAATCTTCCATGAGCTCTTTGTTGTTTTTTCTGTATATGGGACCTTGGATGCACTCATCCATGCTGCATCTTCAGCTGCTCTATTATTCTACTTAATCAGATACACCTTGTACTTGCTGCCTCTTGTCTTCTTGCTCACCCGGTATATCGAATACTGTCTCAACTTCTTCCCTTGACTTCTCAGGCAACTGCTTTTTCCAATCTGAACTTGAAGAATCTGAACTTCCATGCCCCTCATGGAAGTGTACAAATCTGCTATGTTGAATATAGCAGATGTTAACCCCATCCAGTTGCTCTATCTCATATGCATTCGCTGAACTTCTTCTCAAAACTCTGCAAGGCCCAATCTTCTTCCATTTGAGCTTGTTGCATGTTCCTTTATGGAAACTCTCCTTGAGAAAATGCACCAAAACCAAGTCATCTACTTGGAAATATTGCTCTTCTTGTTGGATCAGCACGCTGCTTATTTTTCATGGCATTTTTCTCCAACCTTCTCTTCACTTCCTATGCACATCATGCTTGCACGCTGCAAAATCCTTCGCTTCAGCACTTCTTCTCATATCAGCTGTGCTTCTCAACTCACAAGCACTTAGGGGGGCTGCAACGATGCACAATTTGCAAAGGACTCATTGTTGTACTCCTGTTCACTGAGTTGTACACAAACTCAGCTTGTGCCAATATCATATCCCATTGTTTAGGCTTCTCTCCTACCAAGCATCTTAGCATGTTACCAAGGCTTCAGTTCACTACCTCTGTTTGTCCATCTGTTTGAGGATGATAAGCTGAACTGAAGTCTAACCTTGTGCCCAACTTCCTCTGCAAGGTTCTCCAAAAGTGTCCAACAAACCTTGTATCCCAATCCAATACATTTCTCCTTGGCAAACCATGCAATCCTACCACTTCCTAAAAAACAAATTTGCAATTTGCATGGCATCACTTGTCTTCCTACATGCTACAAAGTCTGCCATCTTTGAAATATGTCCACAACCACCAAGATATAATCGTTACATCTTTTGAGTTCTTGGGAGCCCAAGAACGAAATCCATGCTTATCTCCTCCCATGACCCCTTTGGGATTGGTAAAGGCTGATACACACTGGTATTTTGACTTTTTCCCTTAGCATTCTGGCAAATTCTGCATCCTTGCACAAATTGCTTTACATCTACACTTGTCCTCAGCCAATAGTAACTCTCATTCAGCTGTGCCGAAGTTTTATGCACAACGAAATGATCAGCTAGGCCTCCACAATGCTGTCCCTTATCAAATTCCCCCTCATGGAACCTTGATGTGTACACAATTGTTGTCCTTCGAACATTAAATCATCTTGCAATATATATTCTAGCCATGGAGTTCTATCCAAGATAGTTGGATTCATGCATGTTGCCCATGAATCAGTGAAATCCAAATCCTCTTCATATAATTCCTTCATTGAGTCAAACCCAATGACCTCTCCTCTCATCTCATTCACCACAAGAATTCTTCTCCTCAAAGTATTTGCAACCTTATTTGATTTACCACTCCTATGCTTCAAAACAAATGAATAGCTTTGAAGATATTCAATTCACTTCACATGCTTTTGGTTCCATTTATTTATTAATGAACTGTTGTGTGTGGTGATATGTGTACAATATAGACTCCTTGGGAAACAAGAAATGCCTCATTTTCTTGAGAGCTGGTATCGTAGCATAAAATTCTTGATCATAGACAGAATACTTATGGTTTGTTTCATTCAACTTCTCACTAAAGTAAATAATGGGCTTACCTTCTTGGCTCAAACCTGCTCCTATGCCATCCCACTTGCATCACAATCAACATGAAACACCTTGTTAAATCTGACCAAGCTAACCACAGCTGTTCCGTTACTCTTTTCCTCAAAAGTTGATAACTCTTCTGCTACAACAGTTTACTAAAACTTCTTTTTCTCACCTTTCATCGTTTCTATAATGGGTGCAAATATGCCCCCGAAGTTTCTAATGAATTTTCTATAGAAATCTGCTAACCCACGAAAGCTTCTAGCTTCAAACATGTTTCTAGGTGATGGCCTCTCAACAATTGCTCTTACCTTTTTTGGTCCATTTTCAACTCTTATCGCGAGATTACAAATCCCAAATAGATCAGCTCTTCCTTCATGAAGCTAAATTTCTTCGACCCTGACCAACAACTTTTCCTCCTTCAACCTTCTGCAATATCAACCTCAAATGCTACAAATGCTCCTCTTGTTCTCCTAAAAATCTAAATGTCATCAAGATACATAATGACATACTTACCCAAGTAAGGTTTCAACACTTTATTCATGAGCTTCATGAATGTACTTGGAGCATTTGACAAATGGCATTACAAGCCACTTTGACATCCCATCCTTTTTTAAATGCCCCATTCATCACCTACTCTAATCCGAATTTGATGATATCCACCTTTCAAATCTATCTTAATGAAGTATCTTGCTCCAAGCAAACAATCCATCAAATCATCCATCCTTGGCAATGGAAATCGGTATTTGATAGTGATCTTGTTGATGGTTTGTGATTTTGTACACATCCACCATTCTCCACCTTGCTTGGGCCAATACTGTTGGAACCTCACACAGACTCAAACTTCCCCCTATCAAATCCTTCTCCAACTCATTCACTTGTGTCTTCGCTACCATATTTTGCATAGGTGTCAACTGTCAACCTATACGCCGCCTTGTTTGGCACGCTTGATCCAGGTACTAGATCTGTATGATGGCTAATGCTTCTCATAGGTGGTAATCCATCTTGAAAATCCTTATAAATAATATCAGCATAATCTTTTAACAAATTCTGTACTTCAAGTGAAATTTCAATCACCTCATATGCTGTCTCAATTTGCGTTAGTTTGGGGATGAACGCAGAACATGCCTTCTCCTTCTTTGCCTCCTTCAAGAATTGTTTATTGAAAACCAAACAAGCATGAGGACTGCTGTCCACCTCCTTTCCTCTTTCCTTCAACATGTTAAATGTGAACCTCTTATCATCCTTCACAAGTGTGTAAGTGTTTTCTCTCCCATAATGCACGACCTTTCTATCAAACTGCCATGGTCTACCCAACAAAACACGACATACATCCATGGGTATTACATCACACAACACTTCATCCTTGTAAGACCCAATCTGAAAACTCACCATACATTGTTCATTCACTAACACTTGATGTCCCTTAAGCAACCAAGACACCTTGTATGGATTGGGATGCACTAATCTTTTCAGCCCAAGCTTCTCTACCATCTGATTGTAAAAGTAGATTGTTCGTGCTACCACTATCAACAATAGCCTTACAACACTTACCTCCCGATTTGCTTATAGTCCGGAAAAGATTCTTTCGTTGTACCAACTCATCCTTCTCCTAGTTTTAACAACACTCTCTTCATCATAAGAGCTTGATCACGTTCTAGTTATTCCGTGTGAATTGGGGATGCAACAATCTTCTTATCTGAATGAGCAATATGGTTATCCTCCTACATTCGTTTTGAAATGGTTTAGGACATTCAAAACTTCTTTGTCGAAGAATTTTCACTTTCAAGCACTTACCCATGAATCCTCTACTTCCTCTTCCAAGTTATCTTCTTCCTCTAGAAGAATACCCTTCTTCCTCTTTGTGTTTGATTCTGATTTTGAGAAGTGCTAGCTTCTCCTTCATGAGTATGCTGTCCTCTAATATTGTTTGTTTTTCCCCTTCTTATTGATAACCTTCCTCTCCCTCTAGATGTATTTTGTTTCCTCTAGAGAACTTCTTATCTACCGCCAATACACATTGATAGGCCTCTTCCACTGACTTCGACTTAAACATTCCAAACTTGTCGATGTATTCTCTTGGTCATCTTCCACATGACCAACTCTAGTTGCGAGCTTGTAAAACTTCTCAATGTACTCGTTCACACTCATCTCTCTTTGTCTCAATTTTTGCAACTTCTTACATAAACTCAGCTGATAATTGGAAGGCAAAAACTTGTATTTCACCTTTGCAACCATTTTGCGCCAATTCTTGATTCTTTCTTTTCCCTTCTCTCCCTTTTCAGCTGCACACGATCCCACCAAAAGGATAGATATTTCTTTAGCTTGGTATTAACATACTTCACCCTCTCAGGATCCTCCATTGACCCAGTCAAAGTATATTATTTCCAGCCCTGTGATCCAATCAATAAGAACCTCAGGGTTCAATTTTCCTCAATAGGTAGGGGTATACAACTTTGGTTTACTTCCCATATTTGCAATAGCTTTTAGGAACCTGTCTTCCAGTTCATCCAATATCTCCCTCACTCAAATATATTGAGGCCCTCCTTCATCATCATTGCTTTCATTAGCAACTGTGGTTCCTCTCTTTTGCACAGTCTCCATGGCATTCAACCTCACTTGGATTCCTCTTAGCATCTCTGTCAAGTCTACCACTTTTGGTGGTCCTCCTCTTTCAATTGGAACTCCTCTGTGTGCCATATCTTCACAACAATATAGGCTTCTTGTTCACAACTTGCAACTGACTCAACATCACTTCCCATACTCGATGCAGTGAGGAAAACCTGGCTTTGATACCAATTGGTGCAGACGGAACAAGGATGCCAATTGAATGGCTGTCTTACTCCCAGCTGGGACCTACACTAACTTTGTAATGGACTCACATACTGACACAAAAACTCAGAATGGAACTGAACACACTCTCTTTGTTGAAGAACCATAATGATAACGTATTACAAATATTCTTACATACACACCCTTCCCCTACTAAGTATGAAGAAGACAACATACTCAATCTCATGGGCTGGCCTCAATGAACATACATCACAGTTGCAGGCTCTAATCAGGTTTTATCTTCACATATGCCTTTCCACTCCCATGCAAACGATGTGTGGTTGGGTCCTGGTTTTTCTCACCACCAAACCTTGGTGATTTGGATATCATTGATGGTTTTGTCTTCATTATTTTAATTTTTAGTGGTCTTGCACCGATTTCTAGTGCCTTCCACTTTTGTGGATGATGGGATCATCCAAGAGATCTCTTCTTATTCCTTTTTTGGTATAGACCGTCGGTCTCCTATTCTCCATGGCAATTGAGGTCTCCTCTAACCCCCTTAGAATGGTCCTTGTGACCTTGAGCCATCCTTAATGCATGTAGATAGTATATCTACCTCTGTTCCTGAAACATCAGGTTGATATTAAAACCAACTGGGTGATTCTTTGTCCACGTCCTTGCAGACCTTCTTCTCTGTCTTGCTGCTTAGTACTTTCCCTCTTGCTCAGTGGGGTTAGATCATTTTTGTGACACTTGAAACTGCTATCCATGTAGAAATAAAAACTGCTGTCATGCTGCTATGCCAGGTTAATCAATGATAACATACTTTCATTATAGTCTTGTGTACTTAACAACGTAATGCATATATCTCATCAGTTTATAACAGCAAGTAAAAGACAGCAATATGAAAGCAATTAACCCATATTGATTCAAATCAGTGAATGATTGCATTACTTCAGATTTGTACTTATAAATACAATTGAAGGCTATCACCAAACACACAATTTTTAATTCAGAGATACATGTCCAACAGCAAACTTAGTTTCTTGGTTCTAATACTTATGTAAAATTCACCGAATACCCCTTATGCTGCATACAATGAATGAGGCCAAATGGGGGATATTTATACATTTTTCTTGCATGGGGGTGTCTAACAGGTGTTTGATTTACTGGCCCTCCACGTTGATGTCTATGGGTTGGTAATCCAGCTCTTGTCCTTATAAATGGCGTTGAATGTTGAAGTTGGCGTGCTAGGAGTAGTAAAGCAGTTAACGACTTGACAAGGGTGCATTCCATGGCTAATGTGTCCTCTCTTATTCCAGTCTAAGAATTTTAAAACTTCATTGGTGATCTTAAGGGTCATCAATTACTTATGGATTTATAATTAACTTTGCAGCCATATTAATTGCATGGGCATTTATGATTACCTTCTTATGTGCATAATAACCCCTGATTTATCATCTAGCATTATGTAGATCAGCTGCTCAATTCTTCTTTTAGATTTCCCTCTCTTGGATGCTCATGAAAGAAAATAGATGTACCCCTCATGTTTGTTGTACAGCTGATTACTTTAATTATTAATGTTTTTTTGTAACTTATGTTCAAAATCAAATCTATTGTTCACATATTAAGATGTCTGTATCGATCTTCATTAAATGCATCACATGGTGAAGTTCCCTTTACATGATCCACCTTTAGGTTTGGCAGAAAATAAGTCATTACAATTGAGGTTTAATAGATGTCCATTTTTCCTTTCACAAAACTGTAGTACTAGGATGATGATGATTTTAATTTTATGTCATGGATTTGAATCCTGAGATACTGTTTGTATAGTCTGTCACGTTACTTTAAGGTTTGTCTTGATCATTAAAATTATTTTATTGGGCTTTTTTTAACATGAAGCATCTCCCCTGCTCAGCAGATTTTCGTTTCTTAGGAACAATCTAGAGCATATTGAAAGTATCATCTTTCTGAAAACATGGATGGTCTGACTATAGTAGGAGTTGCTTGACTTGGGACTGCAGATTCTTTCCGATCCACAGAAGCGAGCCCGATATGATGCTGACTTGTTACTCCAAAGGAACACTGCTGAAAAAAATTCAACAGTCATCCAACTACGTCTACACATGACATTATATTTGATGAGTTTTCTAGAGGACAACAAATGGAAGTGGTAGAATGGCTAAAATGGTATAGACATGCAGTCAATGATATTGTCTCACGGAATGAGATAGGTGAGAGGCCAGGATTACGAGAATACCTTGAAGGAGAGCTCCATTCTGCTATTAGAGCAGCATACTTTGGTCCATCCATTGAATCCACTTATATGTTGCCAGACTGTTTTGAAGCAGAGGAAAGGTCAGATTCTACAGTATCAGAGGTTTTGCATCTTGTTTCTGGTCGTCACCTTTTTGGTGTTGTCAGCTTCGCTGATAGGATGTTTATGCTACCACATGAACCATCCTCCAATGCAACTTATTTGCCTTCATATACCATGCCAATATATACTTCCATAGAACAAATTTGTACCAACAAGAAATTGAAAAATCAAATCAGCAGGTCTTCTCAGAAAAGAATGTTGAAGTTGCAAATCACCTTAAAGACATATGCCAAACACAAGTTGAGAATAAATCTCTTGAAATCAATCAACAGGATGCTTATAAAGATTTAGAAATGCATCTTTTGGAAAGGTTATTGCTAGAGCAACTAGGGTTCCTCCAGAGCAATTTCATGGTTCAAATGATGGCAAGGATTCACAAGATAGCATATCTATTTTTTTGGAGGTGGATCAAACGACATCCAATACAAAAGAGTCATACTCCATAGGCTCTGATTCCAAAATTTCTGGTTGTAGTTCACAAAAAGTTCTTATTGGTACAATCAATGGACTTGGGACAACTTCATCAGAAGGTACATGCTTTGTTCATGGTCCTGATGGAGAAAAACTCACATGATATTTCTCCACAGGACACTATTGGTGAGTAACGTTTTTATTATTGACCCATTTTTAATTACTTTTTCACCATTCTTTAATGAGAAAAATTAACAGTCCAAATTTATTTCTTCAAGTGTGCTCTGGTTGCATGATTCCTTTTTTACAGGGATTTATTTATTCCTACATGTGAAAGAATTAGCATGTAAAGTATCTTCAGCTTTTTGATCATTTCCACATCTGTTCATGTTCATCAACCAGCAAAGAATTATTCTTGACTTCATAACATCATCCTCTATTAAGAAGAAAAGTAGTTTTGACAGTACGCTGCAAAAAATCCACTAAAAACACACTTTCATAGTTTTTGTGATTGATAATTTGTATTAATTTGGGTTAGAATGACTTGGAAGGATGTGGGAATCTTAGTGGATGATAAATGTATTTGAAATTTCGTTTCTGTAATTCAAGACTTGTGACCATTAAGGCTGATTTGCAGATTAAATCTTGTGTTACCTGTGAAGTTTAAATAGCAGATGGTAGTTGTGTTCGGATGTGTGAATAATCATCATAAAAGTATCCACTTGCATCTAAGGATGTGACTTATCATATTGGTTCAGACATCAAAAAATTTATTAGCTACGGTGTTATTGTGGAGATCGGATGGTCATGGATGCATTATAAACTAATTCTTCTCTGCTTTTAGATATTGATTCCTATATAGTGACCTAGGAAAGGGAGTTTCTAGATTGTCCCTCCCGTAGCTGTACCTGATAATAATATACAAGGTTAACTACCACAAGACTTGTGCACACAACCCATCTTGCATGACTAAGTTAAATACACTTGGCTTGCTAAAGGGTGTAAGGGCTTGCGAGTTTATTTGAGCTCTAGCCTTGGGCTAGGGTTAGGATGATCAAAACGTCTTAAGACACCTAGTAACAAGTGTGACATGCATCAAGCCATGCTTGGTATTCTCAGAGATCTCATCGGAACTGCTGGAAATGGCCTCTCATATAGCCTAAGTGTGCTTGTTTGCATTCCTAATGGTAACAAGTGTTTATACAAAAGCGGTGGCTGCCCCACTCAGTAAAAGTGATTCGATTAGACGAGGTATCACTTCACTTTGAAAACGAGGTGGCCTTGATGTGTTACATGTAATGGAATTACTTATATATATATATATATATATATATATATATATAAAGCCACTTCAAGGAGGAAACCTCCTAAGTCTTCCAATAAGACAATAACTCACACTCTTCACCCTCATCGGAGATAATTACTCACCCATATATATAGGTATGATTGTGAAAGGTCATACCCCTTCATTATTATTAGTTTATACCTAATGACTAACTAACTAATGATTATCGATATAAATGTTCTATAAGCCATAAGTCGGCCCACACATAACCTTATAAATGGTATAGGTTAGGGGCATAACATGCTCCTCCCCTTCAAACAAATGTTGTCCTCAACATTTGGCATGTAGTGGAAAAACTTGTACTCAACCTTTGTCCTCCCATTGCACATCTTCATATGTTTGACATTGTTCCTTGACAAGATCAATCCATCAAGTAATCACCTTTAGCAAACCTCTTAAAATGAGTCCCGTGCCCACGAGGTAAACGGTCTAGTGCTATGATGATTATATCCGGTGGTACTTTCACATTTGAATATATATCTTGCATATCACTTGATAAATATGCCTTATCCATTTGCTCTCGAGAAATGTGCAATTGTGGCTCAACATAATTATTAAGGTTGCACATTTTATTCAAGGATGTAATGGACATTCTAGTAAAACGACCTTCATAGCCACTATATCTAAGGTTTTGACATCCAACATATGCATGATGTATCTCAGTCATCTTAGATAGGGCGTGATTAAATCTTCCATTAGTCGGCATCTAATCATAGAAAATGTTTGAAACATAGAGAATGAAAATCTATTGCTGCCTCTAATCAAAATTTGCTAAAATGACATCAAAATCAGACTCAGAGTTTGAGTCATTGGAACTATGAGGGATTCGCTCATCCAATGGAACCCCAACCAATCCCACCCGTGCCTCCTTCTCATCAACATGTGTCGCATCCTCGGGATCAACATCCCAACGTGTAGCTGGAGTCTGACGATACTCAGGAGTCTGTCGATCCTGAAGTCGCAAGGCACTATGCACGGCTACTAACTTCTCTACTCATCGAGAGGTAAGCTTGTTCCTCTTAATTGAGTGGATGAGGCCGTATGTGGACCAATTCCTCTCCGTCAAGCAGATGTAACTGAAACCTTTGGAAGGAGGCGAGTGGCAAGAATCCTCAAGTCTGGTGCATCCTTGCCATGCCATGTTCACCATCCAATAGGGTCTACTTGAGCTAATGTAGCTCTATTTGTCCTCGCCTCTGGTTTGCTAAATGTTGGACCACAGAGATTGACAAAGGATAGCCATTGTGTTTGTAGTAAAGTGGACTCCTCATCAGTGTACATCTTTCGAAAGGCCTTCATGAGCCCTTCTTTCACCTCTTCATCATCAGATGGAGGCATTCTCCCAAGCCGTGTTGCATACCATTTGGGATTTAGAGCATAGGCTGCCATAGGACGGGGTGTTCATTGTGTTCCACCGCCGTGTCAAAATGCTCCTCATAAAATCCCAAAGTAGGATCCTCACAAATGGCTTGCTTCATCTTCCCAAGCATGTTGTCAAATGTCTCATAAATCTCTCCAAGACTAGGAGAGTCTGTATCAACATAGTTTATGACCCCCACAACAGGTGAGATGATGGAGCAAACATATCTGCAAACAAGTTAAAAAAATTAAGAAAGATTATGAATTTAAGACTCAAAGAGTGAATCAAATTGTTATCACAAAGAATGAAAAATTAAAATAATTTACAAGTTAGAAAGATGGATAAAAATATTAAAAAATTAAAAAATAAATATTAAATATATAAAATCAGCAATTGTTTACCTCATTGTGGACCACCAATCATCGTCGAGGATCTTTTGTTTCACACTTTCTCCTTCAAAGTATTTTGCATCTTCATATGGCCATCGGGACCGCGATGCCCCCCATAGGTGTTATCTTGATTAATTATCATTAATTGTAGAGCCTCCTGCACCTCAAGAATCCTCTCTAACAAAATGAAATAGCTGGCATATCTAGTGTCCACGGGCTTGAGGAATTCCTTCATCGAAAAAGTCCTAAATAGAGCAAGTGAGGTGTGATGGTTGCAAATGAACATCTGTATGTATCTAGCCTCTGCCACCATTGTCTTCACCCAATCTATCTTTCCAATGTCTTTCAATGCGTTGTTCAATGCACAAACAAAACATGGAGTCTAGGAAATGTGCTTCAGTAAGCACCCTCAACCATCAAGCTAGCTAACTTACATATGGGGTTGAATCATCACCACTATGCACAACATTTGAGGGTCATCTCTATGGCATCCTTCAAAATTTGAAATCTTCCAAGGTTGCATCCTTCCTCTTCCAACATAGTCAATCAATAGCTCTAAGAAAATAAGAGCTAGCGGGACTTGTGACATCGATATTAATGAGTGGCCGATGTCTAATATCGGTCCACCCATCCACAATGATAAAGCAACCCACCCGTCCTCCTCATATCTAAGTTTTGCCTCATCTCCTCCATCACCACACTCACATTAGAATATTCTATATCAAGGAGGCTTGTCCATAGTTTATGTTCTCCAGAGGGACATACTAGGAACCAACAACAATTTCATCTTTGAACATTTGTTTGAAGTAAGGGAAGACACATGAAATGGTATTTGCATTGACAAAGGAGAATTTGGCAATAAAAGAGTCAACTACTTCTCATGATGGTGCATCTTGCCATGCATTGAACATCCCCGCTAATGTAGTAGCCTTTCTCTTTCCCTTGGTAGAATTTTCTCCCCTTTGACTTTCAACATCCATGGATTGTGTAGACAATTGTGTACCATGCATCAGAGTCGCCAATGACATCCCTTTTTTCTTGCCTCACCCTCCATGTGCAACCTAGTCACTTCGGCCTTCTTAGCTAATGTAATTTTTTGTTTTTACCCCTTTCCTAGCCATGCCCAAAGATGACAATAAACCCTTGTGTAGTTGCTCTAAAATATTTGTTGCAAATATAACACCACACTCATTAATCCCTTGAGTTTTTTTTTTTCTTTATCAATGGCTGTTGTAAATTGTGAAAGGGGCTTTTAGGATTGAATGGGCTTTTTAGATTGAATGGGCCTTTCGTATGAATTTTGAGAAGTTGAAAGGGCATTCAAATGAATTATTTGAATCCAGAATGAAAAATTACAACACTCTCACTCCCTAAAGAAACCCTATTTCTACCTCTATGTTGCATTTGAATCTCTTCACCCTCACTACCCTCACTTTTGTTTCTCATTGTTTTTTATGGAAAATGCTAAACCCAACTCTTGATTAATTATCAAGTGCTAACAAAAAACCTCCTAAGTCTTGAAGTTGGAAACCTTGAAAAAAAAAAAAAATGAAAATATCTATGTTCCACTGGGACGTCGGAAACTCGAGGTGTGACGGGACTTGCAGCCCTTGGGCATTTCAATGTAATCATTATTGTAATTAATACTTCAACCTTATGTGAAATCTCAATTCAGCTCCAATTTTATGTATTAAGGTTCTATATTTGAAATTTTGTTGTGTGATGAATGATTTATCAATGTTATCATATAAATATTTGAAATTTCCTATATTTTTTATATTTTCCTTTATTTTTAATAAATTAATAGCCGTCCCTCTAAAAAAAGGCCTAAAAAAAAATCTGTTCCGGAAACATGTCTTCCTCTTCCTGCCGTCCCCATCCAGAAAACTTGGTGGAACATAGATGAAAAATAATTTGTGTAAATTTGCAAAATGAACAATGGATGTGAAACATACCTCAAATGGTGTAGAATAATGCTCTCTTGCCTTTTTCTCACACCTTTGTTCTCTTTTCTTCTCTCTCGCTGTTTTCTTTCTTGTTTTCTCCTTCACAATATGGGAAATGACACAAATGAGCTCCTTTTTAGTTTTATTTGTAAGAGAGGTTGAAATTTTTGCAAAAAGAATTAGGTGCGGTTAGTTAGGAATGAGTGTGGGGGACCTACAGGGCCCCCAATGCCCTTTACCCTTGTTATTAATTTTAAGTTTTTTAAAAACATTTTACGTCTTGGGTAGACAATTGTGTACGGGCACACCCAATGGCATCATCTCCTCGTGCACGGGGACTCGGGGGACTTGTAGAAGTCCACAGGCCATACCAAGGACGTTTGGATGTCCCCTGCCATCCCCTTCCCAAATTTGATGTCCTAGGACATCCCCAATTTTTGCATAAATTGGGCATGGGTAGGGACGTTTCCTACCCTTCCCGCATCCCCTCAAACGCCCTCTATTTGGGACATGCCTAAAAATGCAAGGGACGCGTCCCCGTGGAACATAAGATATATACTTTTTGCCCGAATAGCAGTCTTCCACAATCTCCAATTATGCTACCCTTCTTTGAAATCCTTCAACCAAGAGCCATGACTTGGGTTCATGCAATCAATATGCCTAATGTAATATTTCAAACAGAACAACATTCTAAAGTATAAATCTCTTAATTGTCTTGAACCAATGAACACATATTTGCTTCAATGGGTCCATTTCTAAGTAAGATAACCATGCTTGTAAGAAAATAGATTGTGTCAAGAAGCATTATAAGTTTACACAAAATCTTATCTCTAGGTTTGAAAGCTAAACTCATAACATACCTTTTGAATGAACAATTTTTTTCCGAACTTCATCTTATAAATGCAAATGAGATTGAGGCTGTCATTGGGTTCATTTGTAGGTTGAGAGAGTTCACCATATACAACCAATACCGAGGGTTTAATATATTGAAAAACAAAAAGCAAAGTGAAAAGTTGCCTCCACAACCTCATTGCTCGTTTCTACTATTGATTAGATTGAATCTTTGGTAGACATGTCCAACCCAATAATCTAGCCACCTCACATTGCTTATAGTATTGTTGATGTTTTATGCTAGATATTTAGTTTTTTTGGACTAGTGTTAGTTCTCTAAATGTTGTGTCGGTGTTACTTCGTTTTGGTCTTACTTGGTCGCTATGTTTTAATTTGAATTTGGAATCTAATCTTCTCTCCGTGGTAAAGCACATGCATTGGTACAATGTTGGACAAAAGTTTTCAGCTTGTGAATGTAGGTGTACGAGGGGCACGTCTTCCACCAAGCAAGTGAGTTGTTTAATTTTCATAGAGAAAGGATAAAGATATCATTCCTTACATGTTTTTAGTGTTTAAAGGATTTGAGAAATCAATCGCGACTTTAATTAATTTAGGCTTCTTAAAGAACTAATATTTAAATGTTTTTATAAGCCATCAGCAAGTCTCTGCCCAATGAAGTGAAATACTTAAGAGGTTAGGCCAAGAAGTTACATAAACAATCGGGGACAAATAAGCATGTGATAACAAAAGATGTCTGCAATGCAAAGATAGAAAATGCTTCTAGCTACTTTGAAGATGATTTGTCCAAAGAATAGTTGACATACTTTCAGGCCATGTTGGCCTAATTGAGGCAACCCTATGTGCACACAAAACTTGATAGCACATAGTGGTTTAGACAAAATTAGGTAAGTCTATTTGTGCTCTCTTTCAAAGCTTTATTAAATTCATATCTCTTCAACCTTTTTATTTATTAATCAATTTTATCTAAGGATCAAACACAACTTGATTCAAGAGCCAATATTTTGATGTCTCATACAATAAGGATAATTTTAAACCAAAAGCATTTACATTAATCATTTCATACTTGTTCATACTAGTAACCGTTGACAATATCTCATTTTTTGCTACAAGGATTCACATTCAAGAACCTTAGTAATGTTAGAAAATGTGCGCAAGGATAAATGAAGACAAAGTGGAATGCGCACATGTTCATTTTGTGTTTTCCATTTTATTATGTGAGAGATGGTTACAAAATGGTTGCACAAGTTACAACTGTTTATTAGTTAACACTTTAACTAATATTAACTAACTACTAAATTATAAGTATCATATTTTAATACCCCCTCTTATGACTTACACTATAGAAAGAAGATAGAATTACAATCTTCATAAGCTTTTGTTTTGAACAATAATTCTTGGACCAAGTAGAACTCCATCAAGTTGCCTCCCTAACCCTCGTAAAGGTGTAGTTCCTAAATTGAATTCCCGAGTTCCCAAATTCTCCCCCTTAACTCTGGATTACATAAATCTCCCCCCTAATTGTTGGACAACCTTTCATGCTGAGCTACTCCTGAGAGTACTCCATCGTTGTCTCGTGACCCTCGTGAGGGTAAATTTTAGAGAGCCACGATTCCGAACTATCTGGACAACCATCCATGTTGAGTTGTACCTACACTAGATCATTTACTATCTTCAAAACATTAACTTCTTGGAGTACATATTCATTTTCTCCTCCAATAAAATCTTCAAAACTCGGTGGATTGTCAACAAAGGCCACATTTGCTTCTCTCGGATTATCTTTGAGTTTGCCTTTGAGAACATCATTAGCTAGAATGCGACAATTCCGGGTTGTATGACTTCTTTTCTTGTAATAATAACACTCATCTTTCCCGGTGTCTTTATCTGTTTTATCTGATTATTTCTTATGTGATATATTTTTATGTGAAGAATTACCTTTTGTAGTCTGCAAGTGTTCTCTTTTCTTGAGCCAAGAGAGCTGAAATCATATCTTCTAGGATTTGTGAAGGCATCTGATTGAGAGTAAAAATCAAACTGCTATCCATACGAAGAGGGAAAACTATTTAACAAAATGGCTTTAGAATCTTCATCATCGATTGGAGCTTTAACCTCTGCTAATTGTTTGAGAAGAGATCTCAAATTATTTATATGACTGGACATAGTAGCATCATCAACCATCTTAAATCGAAAGAGTTGAAGCTTTAAAGAAAATTTAGCGTTCACAACTTTTTCCCCAAACAACATATTCAGGTTATCCCAAATTTATGTAGATGATTTGTCTAAATCTATTTGATGGAGTTTAGAATCAGAAAGAGTAAGCTCAATTATAGCTTTCACTTTATCATTGTGGCTTTCCCATTCTAACAATTTGGCAACATCAGTGGGTTGTTTTTCTTTTCCATTAACTATACCCCACAAATTTTGTTCATTAATTGCATCTGGATTTTAACCTTCCAAGTGTGGAAATTGAAACCAAAATATTTGTCTATTGGTAAAGAAAACTCCATTCTTAAAAAAATAGGGTTTGCTTTTGCTTGCAGAAATATTTCAGAGAAATAAGAGAGTTTATTTACTTGTAATCTGTGCTTTAGCTGAGATTTTCAACTGGATTTTCGTCTTATGTTTATGTCCTTTCGCAGAATTTGGGACTATGTATTTCGTGACATTTTTATTCCTTGTTTTGCCCGTGCACAACTTTATCACATTCTGAAACTCTCTATTTTTCCCTCAATTTGTATTATTTAAATAGACTGTTTATTATCTTGATTCGCTACCGGTGCATAGGTATTATCTTCAGATCGCTGGTATATCTGGTATATTCGCGATTGTTATTATGTGTTTTCAATATTTCTTGTGCCTTGTTTATATCGACCTGCGAACTGCCCTTAAAACTTGCCTTTGAAATTCGCAATTTCATTTGCTTTGAAATGGCGGTGGATTTTCTGTCGTAAACACTATGAAATTCATGACTTTATTTATTCCCTAATCAGTGACTTCAAAAATGGAGGACTGTCTTTAGCAGAGATGAGATAAAGAGATAAATCATGCCCTAAACAGGACTGGAAATCTTTTGTGCTATTGTGGCTTTGTGATTCACGTTTTTGCCCTAGACGACTCTTGAAAATATTCTTAATATTCTTCCATACGTTTGCAGATTCCTTCAAGCACCAAGGGCTTTGATACCTATGTTAGAAAACATGCACAAGGAAGAAATGAAGAGAAAGTGGAATGCACACATGTTCATTGTGTGTCCGTCATTTTATTATGTGAGAGACGGTTACAAAATTGTTGCATAGGTTACAACCGCTTATTAATTAACACTTTAACTAATACTTGTACAAATATCTTAAATACATCTATTTGAAAAATTCTGATAGATATGAATTTCGAGGTTCTTATCTTGGATTTTACCCATATTCATTAATAATCTATTACATTTTCTTCATATTCCTCACTTGTTGGTAACAAAAATTTTTTTTGGAAAAAGGAGCGCCAAACTCTACAATATAGTCGAGATATTATTAATTTTGATTGATTTCTCAAAGTTTAATTTTTTTAAAGTGACAGTCAAATTTAATGTAGAGAATAAAAGTTGAAATCGTCATAGTACTTGATCCCACCCCTTGCTAGTTGCTTCCATTGCAGCAAGTTTTTACTATTTTTCAATTCAGTTTTAATAGTTTTCAAAAAAACTTTAAGGTGACGGTCAAATGGATGTCAAATTTAACGTAGAGAATAAAAGTCAACATGGTCACAACAATAGATCCCTTCCCTTGCTACCATTGTATAATATGCCTATCAACATAATTAACCAATTACTAAATTATAAGTCTTATATTTTAATAGTAAGTAGTAACACAGTTGTTTTAACACTTGAATTTCTAAAAATAAGTCTACCGCATGCCACAGCGGGTTTTGAATTGTTGTTATAATTATGAGTTTTTTTGGTTTACGAATTTGCTTGTAAACACTTACCGTAACATGCATACTAAAATTGATCCATTTATTGTGTGGTTAATGATGCATCTCACATTCCTTGTTTTAGATTGAGTTTAATGATTAATACGAATAAATTTTGAATGCACATACAGGATTAACATGGAAAACACTGTAACTCATCTTCCAGTAGCTGCTCCCCCTTAAATAAAATTGAAAGTAGAGCAACATTAGTTAGAACTACAAGAATTGCATGTCCGACTCCGGCATTCTTAAAGCAGCTAAAAAGGAACTGGAAGTATGCGATGAGCAGGAAATGGAATCATACATGGAACAGGGAGGCCGATTCTAATGTCGTTTGTGATACAAACCGGTACATGATTTAGGGGTTGAATTGTGATCGCAGTTTTCTCGTGGGCATTTTTCGAGTTGGAAAAGAATGGGTTAGCGTGCAGATAGGTCAGTGATCTTTTAACATTTCTGTATTGAGTGGAAGTGTGCATGTGTTTCATTTGGAGTTCTCTTTAAGAACTTCTGAGCTGTTAATATCGAGATTCTCCTAGAAATTTATCCTTGTTTGCAGGTTCTTACTTTTCATTCCTGTTTGAGGTGCTTTTCCCAACCTACTATCTTGGCGAGTCCCTGGTCTTGCATACTATATCAGCTGTTTTAGCATGATAAATGGATTATCTTGCCTGCCAAGTTGCCTTATTGTTGTGCTTTTTATACCTTCGCATTATTTGCTATCTGCAGTCTTGTTTTTGGGGCTGGTGCTTTACTAGGTTTTGAGGTTTGTGTTGCCCTTTATTGTTGGTACAATGTCTTAAGGTGAGAATGAGTCTACGGAAGAGGTTGATATGTTGAACATTCATGAAGCTGTGATCATGATATTGAAATCAATGGGCTATTAGCAGAGACTTTATATCAGTTGTTTCAGCATGATAAATGTATTATCTTGCCTGCCAAGTTGCCTTATTGTTGTGCTTTTTATACCTTAACATTATGTGCTATCCGCAGTCTTGTTTTTGGGGGCTGGTGCTTTACTAGGTTTTGAGGTATGTGTTGCCCTTTATTGTTGGTACAATGGCTTAAGGTGAGAATGAGTCTACGGAAGAGGTTGATATGTTGAACATTCATGAAGCTATGATCATGATGTTGGAATCAATGGGCTATTAGCAGAGACTTTTTATATTTTAATGCAAATAATACTCTCTTTGCAGAAAGAAGTTGGTTGTTACATAATTGCTTCAAACCACACTGGTTACCAATGTTTTGGAGCAATAGCTAAAAGGAATGTTTGCAAGATTATAGAAATGATGAATTTACATATTTTAATGCGAATAATGCTCTCTTTGCAAAAAGAAGTTAGTTGTTACATAATTGTTTAAAACAACACCACTTACCGATGTTCTGGAGCAATAGCTAAAAGGAATAGTTGCAAGATTATAGAAACAATAAGATCTATGTAGTTAACAAAATGCGCTATCATAAACTATTGACCATCTAGAGGAAGTAAAATGTGCCTATGAAAGACAACAAACATATCTGGGTTGTAAACAACTTTTGAGTAAATGCTTCTCTTGTAAGGAGGTAGAGAAAATTGTTTACATTTTCCTTAGCCATGCACTAGCTATCATGATATTTGAGAATATAATTATATGATTGAGGTAGTGGAAACTCTCCTTGTATCAAGAGGGAAATGACACTGAATTGTGGGGTTTCAATTTTTAGTCATGGTGCAAGGTTCAAAGGATTCCCTCAAGGCACTAACAAGGGATTATGTATTTTCCTCCCTCAAAACATGTTTCTTATTCCTAGGTCCTAAACCAAAGTACGACAAAAGATCAATTACAATGGTATGAAGAGAAACTGACACTGTATGAGAAGTAATTAATGTTGTTGACCCCGAACAATTGTGGGACAAGAGAACACGGTCAGCGAGTGGACCAAGAAATCAGACGGTCTACTCAATTAGTGGAACAAGAAAGAACAAGAAGGTCGCCAGAGGTAGCCAATTCTAAACATCCATGAAGAGAAGTATGAAGAAAAAGAGGAAGCTGAGGACAAAAAGTAGAAGTTGGATCTAAAGCCGAACCATGAAAGGGTTCAGCCGGAACCGTTCGACCCTATGCCACTCAAGAGTAAGGAATCAATAGAGATTGCCATAGCTCCTTTAGGAAGAAGGAAGTGCATAGCTTGCCGACTAGTTTGGGTTGGAGGTTGCTGCGAATGAGTCAAGTGAAGATTCTAGGGAAGCTTAGATGACAAGTTGGAGTAAGTAGCACAGAAAGGAGACGCGACAGTGAGCAAGATAGTGTACAAATTGCTGTTGTAGGAAGGGTTGAATATAGGGA
This sequence comes from Taxus wallichiana var. yunnanensis, assembly GCA_018340775.1. Lineage (NCBI taxonomy): Eukaryota > Viridiplantae > Streptophyta > Pinopsida > Cupressales > Taxaceae > Taxus > Taxus wallichiana. The sequence continues at coordinate 772,304,393 of CM031244.1, forward strand.
CGTGTCCGACAAAGGTGAGAGAGATTAGAGGAACATCCGACACAAACCTTGCTAAGGAGAAGGATCCTATCCAAAGAGCCACATTAGAAGAACGTAGTATCCACATCTATGGGTACCCCATCAACTCTTGAAACATGGAAGTTTTCAAAGTTCCATGGTGACGAATGAAAAAATATGATACAACATTGAATGACATGCATCAAAATCTAGATTGCCAATGGGTGGACATATGAGTGTCATTGGGTGCATTGCTTTTCCGCCACACTTGGTGGAGTGGATGTTATTGGTTCACGGATGTATCAACCATTGATAATAAAACATGGGAGAAATTGAGGAAAACATCTGAGAATGAATTTAAGCTCCTTAGTGATGAAAATAAGATTGTTGTGGAAATCTATGACACACGGTAGGGTAAACACGAGAAATTTTGCACCTATAACAAGAAACTCAAAGAATTTATTGGAAAGCTTGAAAAAGAACCCACCAATGGATTGAAGAAGCAATGGTTCATTGAAGGGTTGGTACCCTCACTGCGAATGAGGATGAATGTGGTCCCACCCTTGTCTTATGAAGATGCATACTACCTACCCATAAACACTAAAAGTGAGAATGAGACATCCTTGTGCTTGAGAAGAAGCAAAGAAGATGACATGGACTCCAATGATGACAATGAACATAGATCAGTGCGAGCCTTGAGAAATGACATGCTTTGGATGATGAACTAAAGGGAAAAACGAGAACAAAGGCAAGGATCATTGGTGTATTGATTGTAGCGTAGAATGTCACACTAAGATGAATTGCCCAAAGAAAATCTTTCATGAGATTTGTCAAGTTACAGGGCATTCAATCTATAACTGATCGTGTATTTTGTGGAATAAAAGGGGATGAAGGAAAGGGGAACATGGTAAGATTAAAACTAAGTGAGCCAAAAAGTAACTTTATGTCAGCCACTTATGTTTTAATTTTAAAATAAGAGTACTTTTCTAATTTAAGTGGGCCAACACTTAATTAGAAATTAAAAGAAAGGGAAGGATATAAAAGAAGATGGAGGGGTTCATTTGTGGACATCTATCATCTATCTATCATCTTGATTTTATGAAGTTGAGCACTTGTGCTTCTACTTTCAGCTATTGAGAACAGAAACCCTCTTAGCATCCATCACTTGAGGACGAAAACCCTAATTGTGATCAGAACTTCGGGATGAAAACCCTCATATTTTGTTGGTGGCTTCACACAGAGTCACACAATAGAGAGAGCTAATTAACATGTCTATAAGGCATGATGAATCGGATGAAGGAGTGTTGTTGAAAGCTCTTGTTTCCCTTAATGTGTTTGTCCTATGTGCAGGTCCAGGAATGGAGAAGATAGAAAAGAAAAGGCATAAGCATGGTTCAGTCCAACATGCTCATATGTATGAGAAGTAATGTAAAGAAGTGAAACAAGATGATAGTATGACAGCAGAAATTGAAGAGATGATTGATAAGGATATAACTAGTGTTACGTGGGGACGCGCACCCCCCTTTTCCAGTTGTCCCGGACGTGTGGGACGTCCCTGGGACTTGAGGGACGGGGACAAGATGTTTACTTGGCGTCTCGAAATTCCAAAAAAAAGGGGACGTCCCTAAGGTTACGGGATGCACACAGGGCGTCCCCGGTACAACAATAATTAGGGACGCCGTGATGTCCCCGGGACGGACTTCATGGCGTTCCCCATGCCGTGCAATATTAAAACATAAAAAAAAAAAAAAATTAACTTTAATACTTTCTTTTATTCTTTTTATTTCTTCTAACCTATTCTAATATGTTATTACATACCCTAACCCTAAAAGCCTAAAAAAACTTATAAAAAGCACATCTCACACTCATTGGCGGTTCACAAGTGTTCCTTTAGAGGGCTTTGATAGTGATTATTGAGTTGTCATTTTGGTTATGTAATATCATATAATGATATATGTACTTTTGAGTTATATGACTACGAGTCTATGACATAATATTTGATAACATATGTAGGTGTACTCTTCTCATGTTGATTATTGAAGACTTGTTTTTAATTTTCAACTTTCATTGTCATATTGAAGTTTTGAACATTGAATATATAGCATTTTGGGCCTTGGCTTATGTGATGAATAATTGGATTAATCATTAATGGTTTCAATCTTCAAACTTTCAATTTTAAGTCTTAGTTTATTGAATTATTCATGTTATATTTGTAAAATTAATAAATTATATATATTTTTAATCAGCTGTCCCCCCGCCGTCCCCAAATTTTAAAAAAATTTCCGTCCGAAACCCCGTCCCTACGTCCCGATGTCCCGGAGTCTTAGGTAACTATAGATATAACATTGTAAGCAACTTGCCTCCAAGTCATCATGGAGACACGAGAGAGTGGCAAAGTGATTGAACAAGGATGTTCCCAAAAGGACATGCAAGGGGAAATCCAATTGCAGCAGCTAGAGACAGGAGAGAAGACTCTCACAAGAGCAAGTGAAAGAGATTGGCAAGAGAAAGAAGACCTTCTCATTGGGACAACAATTGATAGAAAAGTATATGCATCCAATTTCCATCTTGAAAAGTGGGTAGAGGATATGAAGAACAAAGAAGACAAGGATGAGATGGAGCAGTTGAGTTTATTATCAGCCCAAGCAAATGAGGAAGAATATGAGGTTGCGGCTGAAGATGAGGGAATGAAAGGGGTGTTTCTACAAGCCTCAGAAGCACACGGGGAAGAAGTTGATACTGCAGCAAAGGTAAAGGAGTTGCTTGACACATTTGGGACAACAATGAGACTGATTTTTTGTATTGCTGTCATCACCATCACCAGCCATCGGGTTACTCCATTTGCTTTCATACAAATAGGTTTACAAGAGCCTTCAATCATGGGAAGGAGTTCTTTTCAGTTGGTGATTGCTAATATGATATTTTCAGTCCTTGCATGGCTGTTCTCAGCCCCTACATTGCCCAAGTTGTTGATTTTTGCAAGGAAATTTTATTTTTGTGCCTGTTGTACCCTTTTCATGTTGTTGGTCTTGACAATAACAGGTATAGGACTGCTGTTATCAGCTAAGGACAGTTGTAAGCTTGCACAAAATGAGGGAAAATCTTTGATGAAAGAAGTTGGAAGAAGGGTTCAGCTGAAGGAGATCTTCATGGCAGCCACATGGGTACCTAGTTGGATGAAAATACAAGTGATTGGTGGCTGTTGCAACTCATTTCCAGCCCATCTATAGTCTGATTTTTATCAAATATTGGGAGGAACAACTCACCAAGTCATGAAAGGAACCATTGGAGCCCAAGGGTTTGATATCTCAAAACCTTCTTTGCATAAAAGAAGCCAAGTGGGACAGCAGCAGCCCAATGATGTGAGCATATGGCAACTTTCAGCTTTGCGGGATTTTGTGGATGTTTTCAGGCATTTACAAATTCTGGGGATCATCTTGAGGTTGGATGGCACTCATTATCCATTTGGGATATATCACACCATGTTCTTTGGCGGAGTTATCCCATTTGACAGGTATGGGATCCAAGCTCTATAGGCACTACAGCATGACTCACCACATTGGCGTGGTGACACTTGAGCATCGCAGCTTGCAATTGCTTGAGGGAAGACAAGTTCGAGAGGAGAGGTCTGTAATGTCCCCTTTTTGAAATTAAAGCAGAACAAAGACCCTTAGCCTATTTTATTGTTTCCCACAGGCTAATGGGATGAAGGAAAGGGAACATGGTAAGATTAAAACTAAGTGAGCCAAAAAGTAACTTTATGTTGGCCACTTATGTTTTAATTTTAAAATAAGAGTATTTTTCTAATTTAAGTGGGCCGACACTTAATTAGAAATTAAAAGAAAGGGAAGGATATAAAAGAAGATGGAGGGGTTCATTTGTGGACATCTATCATCTATCTATCATCTTGATTTTATGAAGTCGAGCACTTGTGCTTCTACTTTCAGCTATTGAGGACGAAAACCCTCTTAGCATCCATCACTTGAGGATGAAAACCCTCATTGTGATCAGAATTTGGGGATGAAAAACCCTCATATTCTACTAGTGGCTTCACACAGGAGTCACACTTGGGCATATCAGAGCTAGGGCATCATCACACACCCGTAGGCATCATCACACGGGTGCACTCACATCTGAGCGAAAGAAGATTGAATCAAGGCTAGGGCATCATCTTGGAAGGTTGGCGCAGTAGCTGGAGGGCAACATAGGGTGCAACGACCTGTTTTGGGAGGGTAGCGACCTGCATTAGGGTAGATCTACAAGTTGACGTCACCCTTTGGAGGGTTCTTTGTCACCCTTGGAGCTGACTCTGAGGGGTTGTGGTGTTGGGAGCTTGAAAGGGCATCATCTCTCCACCAGTTTGTTATTTGTTGTTGAATTTGTAATTATATGTACCACTCATAGTTACCTAAGACTCCGAGATGGCAAAAAATTTCTAAATTTTGGGGACGGCGGGGGGACGACTAATTAAAAATTATATAAATATTTAAAATATAAAGATATAGTGACTAAACTATATAAATAAGCTGAAATAAAACTATTTGAGATTTAAATAAGTTGAAACTTGAACTCATAAACATCAAATACATTCCTTAATATCATAATATCAATATGTTAATGTAAGTTACATATGTCATATTTGAAGCAATATCCATGATTTCCAACTATCAATAATGAGTGAAGTAATGTTTGAGTGGATTGTTTCGGATTGTCCAGAATTACTTCACTTATTCATTCAAACATAGTCCAGAATTACGGCAGTGAAAATAGAATAAAATAAAAATTATCTCTAGTTTAGAATTTGCAAGATTAAACCAAAGTAGTTTCCCAATTAGCAGTGTTTAAATACAAAACACCTTACGCAGATAACCATCCATGTTTATATGTTTAACATTTAAACTCTGCATTCCATGGGTGACAACACAAGAACTTGTGTATTTCCATTATTACATTGCAAAAGTATAGAAATGTTATTGATTTCCAACTAAAAATATGAACTATCCATTACTTGTGAAGTAATTTTGGACTATCCATTCAAACATAGTCCACTCAAACATTACTTATCCATTCAACTTATGTTTCAACTTATATTGATGTTTATGTTTTGTAAGGACAACATGGATTTAAACATTGCTAATTGGGAAACTACTTTGGTTTAATCTTGCAAATTTTAAACTAGAGATAATTTTTATTTTATTCTATTTTCACTGCCGTAATTCTGGACTATGTTTGAATGGATAAGTGAAGTAATTTTGGACTATCCATTCAAACATAGTCCATTTAAATATAAGTGCTTTCTGATAAAAAAATAGTTTAAAGTATGTTTTTTTATTAAAAAGACGCAGAAGCGTTTCCCACCTCCTCAAACGTCTCCTAGGACATGTCCTATGACCTCTGCCCAAAGAGGGAAACGTTTCCCCACGTCCCAGGATGTCTTAGACTTGTAAATTTTGGGGGACGCGTCCCCGCGTAACACCGGTACTGCTGTAATTATTTAATTTACAACCTGGAAAATAAATAAATAAAAATCAGATCTGAAGTTGCGTGGTGCCTATACTTGTTATAAATTAATTTTATAATTTTCCAAAAGGGTTTGCAAGTGTATTTCAGAATTTGGTGAATTTCTATAGGGATTTTGGTTCATTTTCAGATTGCTGTCAATTTTGAATAAGGGTTTCAACTGAATTCCAAAATTGTGCTAATCTGCCCTAAAAGGGATATTACAAAATGATATATGCTCTCTAGTTTTAGGTTCCGATCACCTCACTTGAGTCACTCCACATCACTATTGCAACAAAATTCGAGTGACAAATAGCTTTAAGGGTTAGTAGAGAACCACTCAACTTTCCAAAAATCACAACAAAATTCAGAGTGACAAATAGCTTTAAGGGCTAGTAGAGATAACCACTCAACTTTCCAACATTTTGGAATAGTAGCAATACCGAAACTAGCAAATTTACGAAAAAATCATGATTTGATTGGATGAAGATATCACCATATATAAGTATACCATATAAGTATTCCAATTCAACATCAAAAGAACATCAATTCACCATGGCAACGGCAAATGGTGTCTTGACTCAAGGAAAACTTTGATAATCTCAATTAATGATAAATTTAATTATGCAAACATCCTTATGTTAGCATATGCAAAGAGAAGAAATAATTCAGAGAAGGCTGAATGCACACTCTAACAAGTGTGACAACTTCTATTATATAAGTAGAGGTGGTTACAAATTGGGTGAACAACTGCCTACAAAATAACTGTTATATGCTGCCTACAAAATAACTATATGCTATATAATGCTCTATATTTTAACACCCTCTCTTAATGACTAAACCATAACAATACCAAGTTTGTCTGCAAATTTCACAAATGTCCTAAAGCCCACATGTTTAGTCATTAGATCTATAGACATGTCATAGGTGGTACTTTGAAATCAGCAGTCCATTGTTGTGCTGCGGTTGTCGAATGGAGGACACAAAAAAGAAATTGGTTGTGTGAATAGATGATATGGCAAGTGGTCCACTATTCTTTTCGTTACGTGATTCATTGACCAACAATGAATTATCAATGGCTAAGAGTATCATCCCCATCTCCAGAGTGCTGGAATCAGAAGCCCAAAGAGGCGGATTGAGAAGTCTATTCCAGGTTGTGTAGCCTACTAGAGTCTATACAAAGACTTGTTAGCCTACAATCTAAGTCACCTCGATCATGCCCTTGCAACACCATGTAGTTCTCGTCCAACCTATTCAAGAAAGCATGGTGAAGTGCCTTCCAATCAAATTGAGTTGCGAAGGAGAGAAATGTGACCATCTGTGCAATGGAAGTTAGAACCAACTCTGCAATAGTAGGAGAAACAAGCATCTCCATCTCAGCAGTGGGAGAAATAACCATCTCCATAGTAGGAGTGAGAACCAACTCTTCTTCGTCTCATCTATTTGCTCATTTATCCCCCTCTGTTGGGAAAGGTCTTTCACAACACAATGAGCAAACTGGGTATGCTCTACTGTCCTTCATGCAAGTACCTCTGAGTGAGTGGCTTGGCCTGCCATCTCACCATGCACCTTCAGTGCAACCTGAATAGTGGAGTCTCTATCCACAACAAATTGTTCTTCAAAATGAGGAAATCCATCCTCCCAAGGCATGTCCGCCTCCCGTACATCTAGTATAGTGGATGTTCCCTCCACAATAAGTGAAATGCCCCCTTCTCTAAAATAACAAATCGAAGACCCTTACCCCAATTTTGTTTCCCGACGGCTAAGGATGAATAAAAGGGAAACTTAGTCATAATGAATTAATTATAAAGTGCATCATAAAATTTTATTATAAGCACTTTTATTAATTTATTAATGACAAAGTTAAAAAAGAAAAGAAAAAGTGACTTTATGATTTTTATTTTCCCCTAAGGAAAAATGCGACCCATGTGGAGAAGGAAAAAGGCAAAGGAAAATATTAAATGCGGGAAAAGAAATCTGATTGGTTGTGTTGGGTGGCAAAAAGGCCAAAATAAACTATAAAGGCAAGTCGCCATGGAAGGGAAGGGTATCTTTTTGTATCTGATAATTCTCTAAAATTTGGTACAAGCTTGCATGCTTACCATTTCAACTCCAAAGGACGAAAACCCTTTGTAGTTTGCTTGAGAGGACGAAAACCCTCTCTAGCTTTGGAAGATAAGATAAGATAAATATATTAATGTCCAACGAATGACCACAAAAGTAGGTCAATGGGACTACAACCCAAACAATATACAAAGTGCAAGCGGGGAAAACTCAAAATGAGTTCCCAAAAACAAAAGAAAGGAAAAAAACCAAAACAAACAAGAACCTCGAAGCCAAACCCCAACAGGTGGGGGCAATGAAACAAACGGGGGAGAAAGAAGGGAGAAGCAGAGAAGGGAATGAAGGAGGGGGCAAACAAGGACCAATAGTCTACTCGAAATGGTAGCCACATCCCTCCTAACATTCGAGGCCGATGAAAAGAAGCTCTGATGGAATGGCAATCCGAAGAGGGGGCGAGGGCCCCCTCCCTTGTAGAGATCTAAGACTAAAGCGACGACCAAGGAGAGACAGTGGAGCAGGGCTGTCTCTCGTACGATTGTGTGGCCGAACTTGTTGGTGGTGACCGGGGAGAGGAACAAAACTTTTCTTCCCTTGTGTTTTCCAGTTAATTCCAGCAGTGTTGAAGGTCAGATTTTGCAGATTTATGTTGATTCGGGCTAGGGTTTGAAGGAGGATAACTACTTTTTGATCCACCTTTATTTTGTTGTATTTCTATAGTGAAGCGACCCACTTCCGGTGTGTTCTGAACACCCTAGGGCATATTGAGGAAAATCTGATTGGTGATCTGATTATCAGATTTTGAAGGATCAAATTCAGCTGGTTGGTGTAATTTTTGGGCTAAGAACACTGTTTTCAAGCTTATCTAAGAGCTCTTCATCTGCAGACTTTTATAAATAAATTCTAGCCTTCATTTGCTCCAAATCTTGGTATTTTTCTCATGTTTTTGCATAAATAAAAATTGCTGATCTGTTTGGGTAAAGAATTGAGTTGTTTTACTTCAGTTTTTGTGGATTTTCACTCCTAGAGCAAGTCGCATTTTCTGTATAAAATTCAGATCTGCATTATTTATTTCAAGTACCTCGTCTATAAATTGCTATTTTGGATTGGATTTACTGCTGTTCTGTTTGGGGGCAGAAATTGTCCATTGGGGACATTACAATAAATGCATGTAGGTTGACTATATCCAAGTCAATAGATCTATGGGAAATGACTTCCTCCCAAGGCATTTCAGCCTCCTACACATCTTGTATGTTGGAGTTGTCATCCACACGTGCATTCATGTTGATCATAGTAGGATCAACAAGCCTATGTTTCCCAATATTGGCCACCTTTCCCAATACCAAGGGCAATCATTCGTCTCGTTTCACATCGTAGACAACATACTTATTCCCATAGAAATCCACATAAATATTGGGATTTTCAGTTAATTGATGAATAGATAGAAGATTATCTTGTAAAGAAGGTACATATCTAACATTCCATACCAACAATTTATGAGCATTATTCAATACAATACATAAATCTCTTATCCCTTCTGCTGCAAGTGATTCTCCATTAGCTAGTACTACTTATTCAAAACATATATTTGCATGAAGCAAACGAAACACACCAGGTCCTTGTGACATGAAAAGTGTTTGGATGTGCCGGAGTCAATGATCCAATAACTAGCACCATTGTCATGCGAGCATGATGTCGTAAGGCATTAAAGAACATGCCCATCATCCAAATCCTGTTCTTCTACAACTGCTGCCACATGTTCCTCATCACATGGCTTTTTGTTTTGTTGCAAAAGATCATACTTCTGCTTCCGACAATCCTTCTTAAGATGCCCTACCTTGTGACAGTTATAACATGTGACTTGATACCGAGTGGAGGACTCACCAGAATGGCGTCTCCACTTTCCTTTTGACTGTGTGACAAGAACACTCTTTGATTGGCCACAATTGGATTCTGCATGAATTTGTCTCCGCTCCTTTTGCAATAGGTAGTAACTCACCTTGTCAAATGTGAGTGTTTGACTTTTAGCCATTAAATGGAGTGCCTCCACTAGTGACTCATATGAAGAAGGTAAGCTGTTCAAAACAATAGCCACCATATCATTGTCATCCACCTTTTTGTTGTTGGAAGAGAGTTGGTTTCGAGGTCTTTCATTTGAAGTAGGTGCTCAGACAACGATCCACCTTGTAACTTCAAAGAAAAAACATATTCTTTGGGTATAACACTCGACTCTTTTTGATGTCCGATACTTATCCTTAAGACTGATCCACAACACATTAGTCACGGTGGCATTCCGACCTCAGGTATCAAATCATCTAATACTGACAATTTTAAAAGTAAGAGAGCCTCCTTATGACGTTTTTCATAATCTGCGAAGTTCACAACAGGTCTGCCTTCATTGCCTATGATTTATCACAATCTCAAAATTCTGCAAGTGTCAAAATCTTATGGCTCCATACATTGAAATTTGTGCCCATCAATTTTTGCGTCTCCGGCAGAATCAAGTTTGAAATATTCGCCATTACTCACAATGTTTGATTTTCTGACTTTTCCTCTGCAACTCATGTTTTTTTCCTTAGCACTTCTCTCTGACAACTTCCTTCAAAATTCCCTCGAATAGACTAATTGCCCTCTTCGCGATATTTATTATAGTGACGAATGTGCCTTCGATAGCATCTAAATGTATATATTTGCGGTAGGATTTGACTCTTTGACCTTGTTTTTGTCTCTTGTGCCCTAATCCACGATACTCAAGACAGGCATTTACGAGTCTAAACTTGTGATCTGTCTAAAGAGTCATGTTTTTTAGATTGTATTCATGACTCCTATTTATGTGTTTTATATGCCCTCATGTTAGATTAAACACATTTGGTTTTCAGACTATAATTTGCCCTCAAACTCACATTTTTCATATTTTTTAGATTGTGAATCGCGTATTTTTATTTGTGCCCTATTGGGAAGATTGTGCCCTATGAAAATCCGCAGTGGTACACAATGTGCCCTTGATGCCTGCAAATATGATTGGAAGTGCCATTTTTTTAAAACCACGAATTGGGTACTCCAGGTTTGCACGACCTCCACAGGCTTCTCCTTGTCTATACTCTTCCGCCAAGAGCTTCCTCAGACTGTGAATGACTTCTTTCTTCCTCGAACTATGAACCTTGCTTAGATACCGATGTTAGCATATACAAAGATAAGAAAGAATTCAGAGAAGGTTGAATGCACACTCAAACAAGTGTGACAATGTTTATTATATAAGAAGAGGTGGTTACAAATTGGTTGAACAGTTACCAACTAAATAACTGCATTATATGCTATATAATGCTCTATATTTTAACACCTGACATAAATGTAGAAATTGCAAAAGGTGTATTTCACATCTATCAATAATGAACCCTACTTATACAATTTCTTAAAGAGGTTGGGAAATCACCATAAGTGTATTTTACATCAATCAATCATAAACCTGAACTATGCCAGCTGGCTAAAAGAAAGATCTACATCATGCTTCAATAATTGTATAATGAGGGAGTTACAAGATTTGACAAGTAAAAGGTGACTTAGTGCTAGCCTGTTTCTCCCATGTCTTTTTATTACTATTCAAATGTTTTATATGTGTGGAGAATCTGTAAGTGTTTGAAATAACCACTAACCTCTCGTAACTGATGTCTACCAAACTGTCCTAACAAATTACAGATGATTAGACTCCTCAAACCTAAATCTAACATCCATCTCTTAAAAAATAAGGTGGGCTCTATGAGCACACAAATATAAATCAAATTCCCAAATGTCTCCCTTTTCAATTTATCAAGGGACACATTATTTAAATAAAGTGTAATTAAATTTTATTTAGATGATAATTTTGAGTCTTTATAGACTTTAGAGTATAGAAATTAAGTGTACATAGCCAAAGTTAGGAGTTCACTAATTTGCAGTGTTCCATAGGGACATGTTCCCCCTAAAACTGGCATTTCTGAGGATGGGGACGTGCCGGACTTGGAGACTTCATGAAGACATCTCCTGTTATCCCACCACCACCAGCTGACAGGGGGATGTTTCCCCCAAAGGAAATGCTTCCGTCCAATAGGGGATAGTGAGGAGACTTGGGGACATCCCTGAGACCTTGCAAAGTCCCTCGAATGTCCCTAAGATCTGCATGTGATCCCCATGGATTAAAGTGCACCCAACTGTTTTTTAAAATTAAAGGTTTTTTTATGTTTGTGCTCCCAACTCTAACGCTAATAGTTTATGGGCCCCGCCAACACTTTAACCACTTTAAAAATGAAAAATTAGCCTCACACCCTCCAAATCACAAAACATTGTGCAAGGCTATAAGTGCAAGAGTGAGAGCAAGCAAGGTTGCAAGAGTGAGAGGTTGAACTTGAGATCATTAATGAGAGGGATATTATAGTTGTATCTTCTAGCTTAAATCAATCCAAACTAATCTGAGGTGAAGGTTTGAAATTGTAAACTGTGCACAGACGGTGGTGGGTGAACGATGAGTTGTAACTTGCAACCAAAGCTTTAACTTTCATGCTTGATCTAGGGTTGCACAGACTTCAAACATCATCGAATTTAGACACAATTCAACCTTTTTGAGCTTCTTGTTTCTTCAAGCTTCATACGATTAGACACAATTATGAGTTCAGATAGAGGGGATATGTATAGTTCACTGCTACGACAAGGAATATATACCCAAATGGTGGTATTTAAAGTGGAAAATCCTAAAATATGAAAAGTGAAAACCCTAAATCGATTTAATTTACAATTTTCGACGAATTTCTTTGTGCCCTATTAAATCTCCCGAATTTCGAATTTCACCCTTGAAATTTGGCGAATGTGGTTACTCAGGTTCTAACTGCCCTCTTTTCCGAATTCAACACCAATTCTACACACTGCACTGAAATGGAAAAGTCCGCTGCTTCTAGAAATCCTATGTCAACCAAGCATTGCAAAAATCCTGACTTATTTGATGTGTGGAGTTTGTTAAATTTTTAATACCCTCGTGCCCAATCTTTGCATCATGGATTTCTGACAACTTGGTCTCCATAGTGGCATTAAGCTTGAAGCCATGATATTGGTACTTCATTTTTGAGTGAAATGGGTAGTGAACGACTTCAGCCAGTAATTGTAAATTCGAAAAATAGGGATCCGACAGCTAGAAACGAGTGGGGAACTGGGAAGAAGAAGCAACGATGGTCATATACCACGAGAATTTTCCAAAAACAATGCCATGCCCAAACAGCTAGAAGAAGCAATGTGGATGCACATCGCACTGCTCGGGGCACCTAGGGATTTGGGGCTCCAAACTTGGTCAAAAATTCTGGGTAACAGGGAATGACACTAGTGGAATGTAGAAGTGAATGACGGTCTTTGTTTGGTCTAAGACTTCTGGTAATGGTGGAAAAAGAGCTTATACATGGTAACGAGGCATGTGCTTTAGCAAAGGAGCAAACAAATATTGGAAAGTAAATCACCTAGTCAAGTATTGGAAACGAGCATGCAAATCTCTCAAGTATATGCCAAAATGAAGGGGAGAATCAATCAGAGTGAGGTGAACAATTTGGAGTGCATGTGAGAAAGAGAGCGATAGAGGCGTGTATACGAATAGCATTGAGAAGGGGTGACTGCTTTATTTGGGCTCAAAGTGGCTTATTTGAAAGTTAAGCATCTTAGGTGCGTAGGGGTACAGATTTTCATAGTGACTTAAAGCTGCAGTTGGAGGGATTGGGGTGCTGGGTGCATCTGTTTCGCACTACAAGAAGAGTTCAAAAGGGGCCCCGCTTAAGTGCTTTATTATGTTTTATAATTTTATTTATTTTCAAGCTTTTGCTGAAGTGTTTGCTTGGTCATGTTTACGAGGAAGTTCCCGTAGTGCTCTCCCGGCATGCTTGGCACCCATGGTATGTCCTCTTTGCACTTCCATCAAGCACTGAAAAAGGCGCCAGATTTTTGGGGTTTAAAAACACACTTTCACCCTTAAAATCTTAAGACAAAAAATGCATATTTTTCCGCATTGAACATGTTGAACTCGATTTCAGAATTTTTGATAACTTGAAAATTTTGTGTACAACACAACATTAACATCCAATGGTCTCCTAGTCAACAACATCCCCCATCAAACAATTGGCTCTAGCACCCCAATAGAGCTAATGTCAAGTGGCACCAACAACAGAATACTCTGGAAACAGAGTTGGAGTGCAAACAATCCACAACGATGGTTAACGAACATTTTGTCTGCCCCAATGGTTTCCCTTCATCTCCTTCAATAGTAATTGTATAACTACATGTCATATTAATCTTGCAGGGTTTGCTCCCTAATTTAGAAGATTTTATCATACATCTTTACATCTGTTTTCATGAAACTCTATACAAAAAGATGTACAGAACCAGTAATAATATTCAAAGTTACAATTTTAAATTTCTTATGTCATGTGGATGAATGATTTTGTTTATTGTGTATAAATTCATTTTTTGATCTTGTTCGCTTTGCTGATGCACTCTGATTGTTATTCATGAGTAACAACATAAACTATTTCCACCTATAACAAGGGTTTTCCCAATCTAATGTGTTGTCCCCTGGATTGTTTTACAAACTTGGATCATGTACTTGGGCATTAGGCCTTCAATAAATCGTCTCTTTTTTAGATTGCCAGCTGAGGCCTTACTCAGATCACCAATCAATTCCTTTAAACATCTACTATTCTCTTTGACCAAATCAAACTTTCCATGTTTTGTATTGTGAATATTTGCAACTATAGTGCTACTGTCTCTTAATAATTTAAATTATGTGTTAAGTGCTAATATTTAATTCGGTCCAAGTTTTGAAATGTCCTTTTTGAATCTCACATACCAGTTGATGTTGACATCTCTCAAAGGTGTCTGGAAGGCCTTCATCCAATGTGCTTCATTCAATTGACCATTGACATCTATATTATATTAAAAGTGTTGCAATGATGAACTGGATCTTGGTTGTCGCTCATAAACTTCAGTGACTTCTGTCACCTCTTAACTTTTTTGGGAAGGCCTTCATCTAGTTGACCATTGATAGTCCATGCTTTACAGTGTTGCAATGATAGATTTGATCTTGATTCTTGTTGCCCATGGAATCCGATAACTTATATCACACTTTGGGTGATGGAAAGCTTGCCATCATGTTCATTGATTTCTTCCAAGAATCCCTCTTCGCCTACTCAATTGGTCCCATCTGTCTTCCCTTCCTTGGTTGGATTGCAATACACTGCTCTCTTAGACCAAAGTAGGTTATACGCTAGAGGGTGAAAAGCCCAAAACGGTGGATTACATTCACCGTTCCTCCTCCCTACTAACAAATGCTTACGGTGTTTGTGTGCTAACTGAATCCCCTTGCCTTGTGATTATTACCTTAAACACATACGGAAACAATCTCACAATGTTAGTGACTCCTCATGGTTGTCGTCTTGAGATGACTTAAACACGCACGAGTAAAAATACCAGAAAAAATAATTATTTAATTAAACTGCTCATGAAAGCCACATAAAGGTTGTGCCTCTGTTGCATTTCTGATTTCTCTCTTTAGGATGGTTGATACTAGTCTCCTGCCGTTCAGATGCCAGGTAAAAAAACAATATCTGCAGTCTACTATTTTAAGTTTTCTTTAGGTCCTGAACTTCCATTGGCTTTTGGATTGGCACTTGATTTATATTTGTTGGGTTCCATGATTCTTGTGTCCACAGAGCTCAACCTCTTTAAATCTTCTTCCACTAGAACTTCTTCTACATCTAGCCCTTTCTCACCTGCTTTAGTTTCTTGGACTTGCCAACGTCAACAATTCTCCTCTCTTTCTCAGCCAATATCTTTGATAGTGCTTGCTTTAGAAGAGCCTGAGACAAAGGAGCACTTTGTTTTCAGCTATCCTATCTATTATGAGATGCCATGGAGATATTACTGCTTGTACACATTTTTAAGGAGGTCGCTGGCTACCTTTTTCTGCTACCCCTATCAGAGGTGCTTGACTTTTTACATCCGGGAAGCTTCAGACAGAAAAGCATTACCAGCTTCCACATTCCAGGAGATACTGACAGACAAGTGTTACCAGCTTCATCTCTAGCTAGGGATGTCGTTTTTGACCACCTCTTGCTATTCTTACCTTTTGTACTTTGTGTCCTGTTGACCTACACGGGTCATATGTGTATACTAATAATTTTTTTCCTACCTTCTAGCTTCTTGACAGTCATGTGCAACCAGTAATTCTAGTTCTTCTGACAATTGAAATTAGTCTATTCTGATGAGCTTTGAAGGAAAAATTCATTGTTGTCTCTCTCTAAAACCGGTCTTTTATAGCTTCCTCAGACACTAACATTCACTTCCTTTATGTTCCTCATGGAAATTTTGCGAAATTTTTTTGGCATGCAAGAAATCTTGTAGAAGGGTCATAAACTGTTCTACTTGCTCATTCCACTCAAGGTTATCACTCACTTGTTGTAGAATAACACGTATATTTGGCTTCCTGTTGGACAAAGTCATTGATCGTTTCTTCTAGTATGAAAGTGAAATCATTTGTCAATATATTTTCTCCTATGTTGGCTTCTTGCTGTTGGGCTTTACAACCCAATAACGACTTTTCTCCATATTTAAGTTTTTCAGCTTTTCAACATTTGAGACCAGCTATGAATGTGGGGCTATAGAGGATGATACAAATGTGCTTCAAACAGGTGGCTAGTGGATGAAATGACAATGATGGTAGCAATTTAGCTATCTATCTTATAACAAAGTCCTCATTAGCAGAACATTCACAATTTATGACAAAAAGAAATTATCACAAGATCATTTACTTGAATGAACATAACATAATAAGGGGTAAGACTGTACTCATTAATATCTTAAGTAACGTACATGGTCTCCAAAGTTTTTTTTTTTTTTTTATTTATGGGTAAAAGTGGGTTTTGAGAGGGCCAAACCCTTTTAATCATGTAGAGAATAGATAAAACGATTAAAACACACATAAGACAGCCCAGCATATAATTAGGCATTCCGAAAAGACCATACTGACATAGCGCTGTAAGCTGACCTAAAACCAGAGTCAAATAAAAAAACTGATGACAAGCAGATCTAACATCCAACTAAGAAGAGGAAAGGTCATTTAGTGCCACAACCGCCTTCAATCCTCACCAAGAAGCTGCAGATGATCAGCAAACACCCTGTCATCTTTGTTCTCCATCGCAAACATTCTGTTTTTAACCTGGTTTCTAGTCCTCTTGCTTGGACCAGCTTCCACAAAATTCCCCTTTTTGCTCCTCCACTCCTTCTGGATCATATAAATGCTAGCTGCACAGATCTTTATGGTTGTTCTGCTCATTTGAAGGATTCTTCTCAGGTCCTCTTTAACAGTGTGAAGCTCACGCTCTAATCTATTAATCATGCCCTCTTTCATCCTGGCATCTTCCTTCAATTTACGTATCTCTCCCATCATGTTCCACTGGTCCTTACTAAAACTGGGTCAAACTTGAGGTTGGGATCCACCATCATTAACCTCCTTACAAACCAACTCCATTCTCGCATTCACCCTATTATTCTCATTGAAAGGCCATTTGAGAATACCATGGTGCAGATTAACATCATTCTCCAGGGCATCAACTTTCCCCCTAGTCTCCAAAGGTATTCAGGCCTAACTCATATATGATATTAACATAGGAGGGCTGGGGTTTCCAGGAAGGCAACAAATTCCCAAATTTTGGGGATGGCAGGGGATTTGTATATAAAAGTTATATTTAAATATTTTAAACTATATTCAATGAAATTCAGGGGTTTAAATTATATTTAATGTTTTCTGGGTACTTTCGGGATAAGGGTTAATTTTGTTTCTGAAAATGGGATTTCCCCTCTAAGTACCCAAGTCTCTGAAATGTTCAGGATAACCTGGGCATCACCAAAATCTAGGGGACGTGTCCCACGTAACAGTGGTCATATTAAATGGACTCATGGATGGAAAAGTCTGAATGGAAGAATCCAACGCGTTCAGATAGAAGTGGTCCAATGGTACATCCGATGGTCGGATGCAATAATCCAATAGTATAAAACCTTACCAATCTGTCATTAATTCAAAAGTTTAATTAAGGTAACAAATGCATGCCTTTGTGAATCACTTGCTTTATTTGCAGTTACGTATAACGAAGACAACAAAAGTGATGAGAAAATTTCACTCTACACTCGGTAGTTCTGTATTGATTTGGAAAACAGAAGAAACACCATTGTGCCCTATTGCTAAACTACGAAAACATGGATGGTTTTATGCTTCTTTTGTGAACACAATCTGGGCATAGGAAGGAGAAAAACCATCACCCATTTTTTTTTAAGGTTTAGATTTTTTTTTAAATTTAAAAATTAATTTTGATTTATTTCTTCCGTGTTGACTTTAATTGGTTAATCTTTAATAGCTATATATATGTATACATAAAACAATTTTGTGGGTTATCATGGCAGATTTTGGATTTTGAACCTCGTTGTGAAAATCATGATATTGGGGGTTGGTATGTTGAAACATTTGGGCGGACCAAAAAAGGAAAGACAATTCCATTTGGAAGACATTGGCAAAGCCTGAATGACTATGATGAATCAGAGTTTATGGGAAAGTCTCCTCGTAAAAGCTTGCAAAGGTAAGTATTGTAATCACATCCTAGATTTTAGGAGGTTCTCTGGAAATGATCTCAGCAGCATTGAGACTTTTGTCCCTAGTTTAGCTTAGGTTCTATTTCCGTCATTTGAAATTGTGTTTCTCGTATGTAAGTTTTAAACTTTTAGGGGAGAAATATATTCCTTCTCGGCATAGTCAAGTTTAGAGTTTGTGTTAGTGTTAAAATATAGCTTTGCATAAAATACTATTAGATTTGTCTACATCAAGTGCCTTCTACATGTTCCAAGTCCTTTCCATACCACCGGGTTCATTTTTGATAGTCAATAGGCAAAGCTTGAGAACTGGTTTTCGGTTTTGGGATTATGAACATTTACATTTATCACATTTGGAATGATCCCCACCATTTGTTTTAAGTTTATATTGCTCTTTCATTGTACCTTTAGTTTCATCATTGTGTCCAAAGCTGTTTAAATAATAAGTCATCTTGTCTTTGATTTTGTGCACCTTTAATAAATGAAGTAATGAATTTAGTTGACTTAATGCAGGAAGCTTCATCCAGCAATGTACATCATGGCTCTTGCTTATAGAACACTTGACCTTGAAGCAGCTCAGGGTAAGAAAACATTTCTAGACGGTATACTAAAAAACAACAAAGACCTAAGATCGACGACTTCCAATCTTTTTCTCTGGTGTAAACAAAAACTGCCATTCATAAAATTTTTCTGAAAGGATAGAGACCATATTATTCTTTCTTTAAACCTGTAAAATATTTCATTCATCAGTATGTGAGTAGGGAAAGAGCTCCGGACAAACCAAGTTTCTACCTGCAATTGCTATTTTAATATAAAGCATACTTACTAGATTCTTATACCTGATTCAAATCATACATTCAAAGCAACATGAACCCTTTGATGCATAAGCAGAAAGCTCGATCTTCATGACATATTTGAGATTGTACTTAGAAATGCAAGTTAGTTTGTAACTATTATAAATGCCTGCTTTGCCTTCACCTTAAGTCATGTTTATTTCAAGCATCACTCTTATAATTGTTTCATTTGCATCTCACTTTCAAGCAGTCTGTGACTGCAGCCCATTTCACACAAATATTCATAAATTGTTTCCAATTCAAACTGTGGATAACTGCAGCCGGTTTCTACTGCTATTGTGTATATGAGTGCAAATGAGGAGGCTATCATCCAACTTTAGGTACATTGTAGTATAGACTGTAGTGGTCTTGAAAGTTGTAAATAAGGTATCTCTCATAGCTGAGCTTAACTGGAAATTTTTGGGTAACATAATGACGACATTGTATTGATTTGTAAAGTTCTTTTAGGATGTTGTGATAAAAGAACACATATGGATATGATGATTGAGATGAATAGAGCCATAACTAAGGTAGCTGGGTAGGATGTTTGGATATAATGTCATATATGTACTTCAGTCAAGCTAATGCTGAAGTTAGTTTTCTGAGGTTGCCAAATTTCACTTAGAATCGTGAGGACAAATTGCTTTGTAATAGATAGAATGTTGCATCTGATGGTTGTGCATATTTCTCATTGAAAGCAGCAATCAACTTGTGCATTGATATTGATATGAGATTTTATATGTTCCTATCTACTGCATTATGGGGGATGCATATTGTGACAGTATGGTTGTACGCCATATGACCCAGTTATGGTAGCCTAACGTCTGTCCATATGGGCACCAATGATGCATATTGTGACAGTATGGTTGTACGCCATATGACCCAGTTATGGTAGCCTAACGTGTGTCCATATGGGCAGCAATGATGCATTTATGATTGGTTAGGACCAATCCAAGAAACCTAGCTTTTGATGGTAATAAACTTCCTTTGTTCTATTTATCTGTTCCAATGTACACGGTAAATTTTTGGATTAGTTGTAAAATAGGCTTAAAGAGGTGCAATTTTCTCATTTTACTTTAAGCTCAAGTTTATTTACATTAACCCTAAGTACTAGGTCATATTTCCTTTTTGTTGAGGTCATTTCCTTGCACTTAGCTTTTTATTTTCTTCAAATCTTTTCTGGTCAATGGCAACGGATGCATATCATAAATAAAGCTACAACCAACCAATAAGCATGGACATGTTAAAATTCTATATCCAAATAAACCATAGTTACCAGGTCTGGAAATCCAGATCCGTTTGGGAGGGCAAAAATCCGAAAATCCAGAATTCTTGAAAAAGTTTGGAAAAATCCAGTCCGAAATATATATGAGTTGAATTTTACAAATATGAAAATTTGACAAATACAATGAAAAACTTTATTAATGTAATGCAAAATGTTATATTTTTAATATATAAGGTTGATGGTTGACTATTTTTTCCAGAAGACTACAGAAATTTAAAAAATAAAAATTATTATTCTCCCTAAATTAGGGCCGACCCGGACCAAATTTATCTGGGTCAGCTGAAAAATCTGGATCCAGCCGGATTTTGTGAAGATCTTTGGCAACTATGAAATAAACATCAAAAGTAATTTGATTTGGTAACTATCAAGTCAAAATTCTTACAGCATATTATTATCTAGAAAAACGAGTGATAACCCTTTGCACTGTATACCCCACTTTGCACCAATACTCTTTCACCAGTAGTTTAATAAATTAATTACCCAAAATAATTGAAAATAATTGTCAACAATCTCCATTGTGCAATACGCTCTAGACACTTGGCAATTGAACAATTCAAGAACTAATTTGTTTTTAGGTGACTGAAATGGTAAACCGTGTGATTTCACTTATCTTTATATTTTGTTTCAAGTTGTTTTTCGATATGGTCCATCTTCCATGCACTTTTGTGTGCACGTTGGTACAAGAGAGTTTTACTTAGATTGTTACAATGCAATGAACTCTTACTCGAGCACTATGGGATAGTGTTGGTTAATTATCTGATTGAACCCTTAAAGAGGAGCTATAAACATGACCATTACCAGATTGACTATATCATCATGGTGGCATCATTTGACATTCACAATCCTCACCCCCTTTAGAATTGTACTCAATAATTAATGGCTCCAACCAAGTCATCACGTTCTTCCTTAAAACAAGTCATATGCTATAATCAAGAACACAAATATTAACAAGAAAAATGATGCCAACATGTTGTTTCGCTTCCCCATTCACGACTTTGTTGGTGCCAATAAAGGAACTCTTATGAATATAACCTTTGGTAGATGTTCTCTGAGGGGAGCAAATCAAACTAAGGCATTACTCACATAATGATAACTACGGGTATCTCAGTTGTAGGATTTTAATTTTAATTTTAAACGAATATTATATTGAAGGGTGGAAATGCACCTCGGGCAACACTGCTTGTAACAAGGGGTATTGATGGTCCATAATCTACTTATGAACTATCCTTGAACCAGGATTTGTTGAATCTACTACACAGTAAAATTAGCTTCTAAATTAGAATGCACAAATTTCGGAGAAAATTTGAAAGCAAATAGCACAAAACAACAGTCTAGTGATCTTTACATGGACAGCAATTATTTAAACTAAAAGTTTACACATGATTCAATGACTTGAGTGCCAAATGGTAGCTCAATACAGTTAGTAAAAACTAATTTCCTATCATTAAGGAAGCCTATCTCTCTAACACTCTTACAAAAACTAGAAGACTACTTCTATTAGACTCCAAAACTCTAATACTCCATTAATTAGACTGCAACTCTAACACTTCTCAGTCAAAACTGTTGTTATACGTTGATCTGATAGGTAACACTTGTAGCTGCAATCTGTGACCTTCAAATTTTACTTGGGGTAGTGACTTTGTAAATATGTCTGCAACCATATTTTTTGTAGAGCAGTACTCCATTGCAATTTGATCATTCTGCACTTGATCCCAAATAAAATGGTATTGTATACCAATGTGCTTTGTTCATCCATGGTATTTTGGATCCTTAACAATCTTAATGCAACTTTGATTATCACAAAGTAACCTCATAGGTTTGTTTTGTGTAAATCCCAAATCTTCCATTAACCTGTTCAACCAGACTGCTTCCTTTGCTGCATGAGATGCTGCCATATACTATGTGTTGGTGGTGGAGATTGCTGTAGCATATTGTTTCATGCTATTCCATGACACAACACCACTATTGAACATAACACTATGTGGTTAATTTTCCTGTCAAAATATCTTGTTGATAGCAATACATCTTTTTGCTTTTGAAAACATATAGCATAGGCTAAGGTGCCTTTTGTTGGCTCCCAATCTAACACCCCTGGCAGGAGAAGGCCTGAGGTGCATGATAGGGCAAGGGAAGTAGAGAGACCCATTTGGTTTGTCATTTTGTAGCCAGGGACAGGGTCTTCCCCTACTCACCCGACTAAGCCTTCATGGGAGTGACAGGGAGGCACTTGACTGAGGTTTTGGCTGTCCACCTGCTACTTTTGTCTCTGTTGGCTCTGCCTAGACCAGGGTGAGAGAACCCAATGTGCAGCCTGAGAGGAAGAAAGGCCAAGGGCGTACTCCAGACCTTCAAACTCGGTTGGGGAGGTCAATCTGAGGCCAGGTGCAACCACTAAATGTGGTGGTCACGAAACTCTGGAGACACTTGGGAACTTAGACACAGACTACTGAAGATAAATCAGATATGGTCACAAACATAAAACTTGAAGAATTTTGTACATGACTATATGTGTATTGATGCTTGGGATATTTTACTTTGAAAGTTCAAGGCAAACACACTTAGGGTGTGCACAGTTTGTGTGTCTTGCCAACAGATCTCATGTAGATTATGCTATGGTGATGAGATCAGTAGGATGGGTAGGGTATGTAGGACAATGTTGGAGATAAAAATGGGGACGGGATAGATCTTCAAAAGCAGGGAGATGGGGTAATGTAAATGGGAAGAAGACTATGTTAACCACGTTGTCATGATACTTATGCCATGTTCTGATCTAGAAATGGAGCAAACTCACCTTCCTGAGGTCATTTGCTGCAAGGAACCTCCAAGGAAAACAAACAACAAAACAATCTCCAGAAGTCCAGTTCAGGCCCCGAAACCAGAATTTCACTTGTGAATTATGCCATATAGTCAAAGCAAAGGGATACCTAGAAGCTACAAGTGTTCACTCATAGTGGTTTGCAGGAAGGAGTTTTATAGATTCAAGGAATGGTGCCCGATAGTATCGCACAAGAGAGACACTATTCCCTTCACCACCCAAACCACACAACCACTGAATGAATGATTCTATGCAATTTATCTGTCATAATCCATACAAAATTTCTGAGGAAAATGAAAACTACTCAGATCCAGAATCTGTTCAACAACAAAGTATGACAAAAAAACTCTGGCAGATTGCTTAAATGCACTCATTCATGAAGAAAAACAAGGGAAACATATGTAAATGCTCTCAAAGCCTGCTAATAGCTGTACAAATGCAACCACCTTAGCATAAATATTAGATGAGAATATTTCAGCAGAACTTACACAAGAAGAAGAACCCCATAACAAGAACACTCGCTCAACCCTTGCAGAGCTCTTGGAAGAGCCACTTTCATTCTCTAACCCCTCTCCTTTCTTACAATAGAAGATCTTCTTATACAATGCTATCCTCAAAGGAAGCTACCCAATATTCCACTGGATCACTTATTCCATCATGTTGGACCATCATTCGGATAAGTTAAGGAATACAAAGAATATTCCCCTTAGTTGATTTCCAATTCTGTCATTTCCTGCCCCGTCACCATCATGTGAACATGCTTAAGGGAAGTTTGTTACAAGTCGCGTTTTATTTGATTTGATTTTCCACTTGATAATATATTTTGGTAGAAAAATATTGAGGAAAATAAAAACAATTAATGGATTGGACCCTTTGAGTGCATTAATTCATAATTACCCTCGGAGGATATATCTTCCCATGAGTGACTCGTCATAATTTATGCCTGCTTGTGCCAATTGATTCAGACAAGATATGAAAATTAAATACAAATCAATGGTTCACATAGACCACTTTAGGAGCATTCACTATTTAAATTCATTTCACTATCCCATGGGTCACAATCCATTGAGCATCTTCACAAACACAAGTCCTCCGAAAATTTCTCTGTGAACCCTGCTCTCATAATGGCATCACTCGAATCGGGAGCTAATCTTTCTAAATTGCCATTTGAAATTCGAGAGGGAATCCGGTCCCATTATCCGATGGTCTGATGAGGCACCCACCGAAGGTTCTTCTCGAATGTGCCCCAAACGCCTCTTTTATACACAAACTTGCCAAATGCCCCCCTTCATTCCCCATTTTCCAAGTCTTACATTTCCACCTCCTTCACCCACAAGATCACCTACATACAGAACAACTGAAGCAACTCTGGTTTCAACATCGCCCCATGATTCAAAATGGGAAGTTGTTGGTAACTAAGGCATATTTTACCCAATCCTTTCTCGAAGCCGAACTTCCACACTACGCCTTGGTGGGTATGACTTAGGGGGGGAAACCATCCATCACCCAACGGATGGGTGAGGTTGAAAAAAGGATTTCTGCTCTAGAAGCAACCATGGTGAAGCTTCAAGCTAAGGAGGCAATTGCAAAGACTCCACCCCCGAAGAAGCTACGGACTGTCCAGGGGCGACCCCGCTAATGAACTCGAATGGGTCTTTGTACTTCAATCATCGACATGCCGTGTAACAAAGCCTTACCTAAAAGGGGGCTGCAATCTCCTGGAGTGGGTCACCTCACTGGAGAATAAGGTGGAGCTGTTCCAAATTTTCAACAGACTGCGAGTCGGCATAAAGGAGCTGATGGCGAAGGGGATGTCACGGGGACTTGCCATTGACATTCAATATGTGTTTGGTGTAGCGGAGCATAAAGAATTCTAATCCCGCAAGGACAAGCTCCTTGCTCGCCTTCCGATGTTCGCCAAAGAGATTATGACCATTGGCAATTAACTAAGTACCATATGTATATTCCTCCTTTTTGCATATATCACCATGGGCAGGGGCCCCTATAGAACCCCATTTTGCTATATGTTCGAAGAATCATTGTTCTAATTTCAATTTTCTGCTTTCCTTTGTTCTGTAAAATGTTTTCTTCCAGCAGGTTTAGAACAGTAGCACATTTCAGATTCATGCATCAATTTTAATAAAATGAACCCCCACAAATAACACTTTGAATAACACCTTCAACGCCTGCAAGATTACTAAATTTTGACCAATAAGTGAGGAGTTTTACTTAAAATGCATAACTGGTTTCGAGCCTCGCCATGGAACACAAAGCACTTGTGCCCAAATCCCCAGAGGGATGCCACGTGTATTCTTCAACAAAGTGGGGAAATCGAGCTTGTGAAAACAATTTTCATTCCGCATATAATATGCGGGGCTGCATATATGCAACCTTCCTCCCGAGTCTGAAAGTGCGCCACTTGCCTAAACCAACTGGCCCTGCTTTGTTTAATCGCACTTAGCATCTTTTTGTGAACATAAAGATTGAAAATGCATGTAGCAACCCCTAACACAACTTACTTTGAGCCGCCACGTGTCTTGTTGACCAAATATACCTTGCCGGGTTTTGGAGTCAACCTTGCACCTTGCATAAGCGCATGGATGCAAAATGTAATTTGCTTTTGCACCCGTTGGTCCCGATTATCTGCCATGTGCATTCATGTGATCGAGTCTTGTGGTCGGGAATAAAATTCTCATCTTGCGCTAAAAAAGCATGCAAAGGGTGTAGAGTGTAATGTGCATTTCTCTCAAGACGGCTGGGATTCTTTGAATATTCCCTTTCACGGGCCTCGGGAGGGGATTGCATTTTGCACTTTGCATGAAATTTGTTAATCTTGCAAAACGCGACTAAGTACCCTCGCATCAATTTGGAACGTGCATTCACCATTTTCTTTATAGTCTTCAAACCAGGAATGATCTAGACAAGGACAAACACCACAAGGCCGACAAACAATATGGATAAAGTTAAACATAAGGATCCATAGGGAAGGACCATGATAACTATTAAAATCCGAGAATAGCATAAAGTTGAACAAGGAATTGACCATGGCTGGGAAAAATTCCACTTTAAACAGTGCCTGGAGTTAACATGACAATTACGGGCACCAACACCTTTGACATACCTTAATACTCTCTTTGCTGCAGTCCAATGAGCCGATCCTGAATTCATCATGTATTGACTCAAAGAGCTAATTGCATAAGCCAACTCAGGTTGTGTGCATACCATAGCATACATGAGGCTTCCGATGACATTCTTATATGGAACATTTTCCATTTCTTTCCTTCGCTGTTCGAATTTGGGACACATCTCTGTTGACAACTTCCAAGTTGCTTCCATTGGGGTTGCTACTGGATTGCACTCCAATATTTTAAAATGTTTTTTTGAATCTCTTCAGACACATGCAATCTCCTTTCTTTTATATCACGAGTTATTGTGATGCCAAGGTAATAATGTAGATCTTGATAATCTACCATTTCAAATTCAGCACACATACTTTTAGTGCTTTTCAAGAATGACAAGTTATTGTTGATTACAATTGCATCATCTAGATATAAAGCAAGAATAACAAACCATTGGTTTTCCATCTTCATATAGATGTTGTCATCAATTGACCCTCTTTTGAAGTTGTTTGTAAGAAGGTATTGATCCATTCTCTTATACCAAGCACGAGGTGATTGCTTAAGACCATATAATGATCTCTTGAGCTTGCATACCTTGCTTTCTGATTTGGCTGTGTTATATTCTTTTGCTGTGTTATATAAATTTCCTCAAGTTTACTATTTTAAAATGCATTCTTGCTATTTCTGATTTGTGCAATAGCAAGCAAAACTCTTACATAAGTAATCTTAAAAACAAGGGAGAAGATTTCAAAGTAATCAATATCTTGAATTTGTACAAAGCCATGTGCTACAAGACATACTTTAAACCTGTCAATGCTTCCATTGGATTTGAGATTTTTCTTGAAAATCCACTTACAGTCAATAGCTTTTCTTTGTCGAGGAAGATCAGTCAGTTTTGAAGTTCGATTTTCATCAAAGCCTTATACTCAACATGCATTGCTTCCTTCCACTGTTCACCATTTGTAGAGTATGAGTCTCATGAACATTTTTGGGCTCTCCAGACATAAAAAACATATAGAAGTAAAGGAATTCTGAGTGTTTTCAATACCTTCAAGGAAGGCTTTCTGATGTGTGGTGGAAGAATTCTGCATTGTATAACTGGATGAACCTCTTCAATTTGAATGTGTGGTTCGTCTTCCATCTGCACTAGATTGGGATAATACTCATCAATTTTATTTGGAGGATCATCTTCGAAATCTGCTACATAATAAGGCTCTTTTCCAATTTGTAAATCAAGTATATCATGCTCTTAATTGAACTGGGCTGCTGTAGTGATGAATCTTCAAGAAACTTATCTAGTAACAAAACCCTGATTTATATTTGGATTATACAATTTATAAGCCTTTGATTCCTGACTATATCCAATAAAAATGGCTAGATGACTCTTTGAATCTAACTTTTTCCTCTTTCATGAGGAATAAATGAAAGAACTTTGCAACCAAATACTCTTAAATCTTCCAAGTTAGATTTCTTACCAGACCACAATTCCTCTGGAGTTTTACCATTTAGAGCCTTTGAGATAACTCTATTTCGAATATAAGCAACAACAGAAAAGCTTCCGCCCAACAACTGGAAAGTTTGCTATCTTGTAGTGTAGTTTTGGCACATTCTGCCAGTGTGCGATTTTGATTCTTTCAGTCACTTCATTTTGCCGAGGATTATATAGAGCTGTCAATGGTATGGAAATTCCATGTTCTTCACAATACTGCTGAAACCTTTTAGAAGTATATTCACCACCATTGTCACTTCGAAGAACCTTTAACCTCTTTCTAGTTTGATTTTCAACATTCTTGTGATAAACTTTGAAAACATCAAATATATCTGATTTCTTCTTCAGAAAAAGACTACTTTCCTAGAATAATCATCAATGAATGTTGCTACATACCTTGCATCCACAGTGGAGTTTACAGACATTGGTCCGCATATATCAATGTGAATGAGTTCCAGAATTCCAACTGCTTTATTTAATGTTGATTCAAGAAATAGAGGCCTCATAATCTTTCCAGAGCACAAACTTCACATGGCTTTAATTCTGCATTTTTGTCAAGCTTGAGACCAATTATTAATGCACCAGTATTCATCTTGTGCATGGTTCTGAAATTCAAATGACCAACTCTACAATGCCAAAGCTCAACATCTGATTGAGTACCTATTGCAATAAAAACATATGCATCATTGAGCGTTGAGTCAAGCTTGCATAAATTGCCTACTCTCCTTGGAGGGCTACTAGTTTTTTTTCATCATTTAAAAGGCAATTTGATTGATCAAGCAGAACTTCAAGATTAATATCTGTTAATCTACTTATTGAAAGCATATTATGAGCAATATCAGGAACATAAAGGACATCATTGAATTGTTTCTTACCTCCATAGGGTGGCATGGTTTGAACCATGCCTTAATCTTTCAATAGTTTTAACATTGTCATCTCCAAGTCTGACTTCTTTGGAAATTTTGGTTAAATCAATAAAGCAATCCATTTTGGAAGTTACAAGTTCCATTGCTTAAGAAGCTAAGTACCAGCAATGTAGTGCACCCTTTTCAAGTGTTGAGGAGGCCATCAAAAGAGATGAATTTGTCTCTTGAACAAAATTTTCCTCATGCTTATTTTGATTCACATTGTCTGCAATCTTTTTCCAGCAATCCTTCTCCATATGATTTTTGATTGATTGCTAGAATCAGATGTTGATTTTGCAAACCTTTGTTTGGGCTTGTGCTCCTTTGAAGAAAATACTTTCTTCTTTGTATTTGCAATAAAGGCAACAGATCTGCCCCTCCTTGCTTCAGAACGATTCTTCATCGTCTCCTCCTGCAATAAGATATTAACACCACAATCCCATTTTATTTTGCTTTGATTGCTAGCATAGATGACCATATCCTCATAAGACTTTGTAACACTGTGCAACAAAATAACAATATTCGGTTCTTCCTCTATTTTAGATCCATCATCTTTAAGCTGATCTAATATTTCTTTCATTTTATTGATGGGTGTCGATTTTTTTCTCCTCCCTGCATCTTCATTCGTAGGAGATTTCGATAAAGAGCTAATTTTGTTGTCATGCTCTTTGTCTCATATGTACTTTTCATCTTATCATATGCAACTTTTGATGTAGCAGATCCTTTCACTTGCACTATTATTGAATTTTCTAGATTCATACCAATTGCAGATGGTGCTTTTTTATCCTTTGCAATTCATGTTTGTATCGCTTCAGCAGGAGATGTGGGGTTGAGATCCATCTACGATTCCCCATAGTCCTTTTCCCTTCAAAATGATAGTTAGCTTATAGCTCCATAGACTGACGAATTCTCCATTGAAGTTCTATCAGATGTTTGTCCGATGAACATGATAATTTAACCATAAAAAATCTTGGAAACAAAAATGATGGTGAAAAAATACAAGGTCGCTTCACTGCTTGATGGAGGCTTCACTTAAATCACTCTGGTTATGATGCCGTGAAATATTCTAGAACTTGGACTGGCTCCTAAATGAAAATGCACAAGTTTGAAAGAGAAGAATATTGAAACAAAATAACACAAAACATCAGTTTATTGAAAAACTTAGATTGATCTTTACATGGACAAGCAATTGTGTAAACTAAATACTTTACACATGATTCAATGACTTGAGTGCCAAATGGCAGCTCAACACAGTTAACAAAAAGTGATTTCCTGTCATTAAAGAAGCCCATCTCTCTAAGACTCCTAGAGCAACTAGAAGACTACCATTAGACTCCTATAACTCTAATACTTCTATGAAGTCAGACTGCAACTCTTAACATCTTATAGCATGCGAGCCATTCAACATTAAGAAAACAGGAGCCCCCAATATTAATAAATTTCGCATGAAATTCTCCTTGTTGGCATACTTGTAGAGTGAAAGAGTGCAAAACCTACGAAGTTTGTTATTTGTTCTATCATACAAAGTTCTCATGCTTTTAACATGGCGCAATTGCTTTTTTAAACACTTCTAAACATATACGAAAGCATTTTTCTCAACACATAAAAATTTAACGATTCTACTGTAAATGAATGGGCGACATGGTAGCAATAAATGGTGTGTATTTCATCAATTGCATCTTACCGTGTACATTATATCTGTACACAATAATGCGATCTTTCCATCCTCGTTCAACACCGAGCCCATAAATTTTTATATGGATGAATACGAATACGTAACACGGGTATGCTACAAAATAACCATATTAAAAACAATTCTAAATCAGATTTCATCGTATCCAACACACTATAATAATGTTTATAATCTTTTTTAAACTATTCCATAATGTTCATGATCTTTCCTTAAACTATTCCATAATGTTCATAATCTTTTCTAATACTACTCCATCACGTTTAGTTTATTTCCTACGACTCAACTAGTTTTGAGTTTATGAGATCGCCTTATTCATTGGTTTTGTCTATATGTCAATAATTGTGAATGTGAACTCAGTCCTCTATTCAATTGTGAATGTCAACTATCCGTGGTCTACATTTTACTTTATCTCGTGTAACACTACATTGCAATGCATTGCGTTCATTTCCCCCTATAACTAGCAATCACACGTGAAATGTGCGATGTGAATGCTGAAGGGGAAGTCTAGGATGAGGTTGATTTTGAGGGACCAAAACATAAAAGGAGGAAGAGGGTTGTAGAAGAGGGGGTTAGAGGGAGGAAAACGAATTGGGGGTAGATAATGCTGGGGGGACCATTTTGTGGAAGCAATCTATGTTACGAGGAGGAACATATGTATTATGTGTATTTTTTTATAATTGTTCGACAGAGAAAGAGAATACAGTGTGTAGGGTATTGTGGAAATATAGTTTGGAGATATCGTAGAAAGGAAGGTGTTGACAATGATCACTAAAAAGGCGAACTTTTATTTTTTGGTTCAATCTTGAAGTCAACATATGTTAAAAAACTGCAATTTTAAAAGGAGAGTTCATTGCATTGTTGGTTTCATGATCATGTATGATAATGGGTTCTCTATAGATTTCAAGAATTCAATTAAGGTTCCCCCACATAAATATTCGTATTGAGCCGCAAAATAGGTGTGGGACACGATGAAAGAAGTAATGAGTAACACGAGACATCAAAATAGAAAGCAATATCGACCTTATGAATAGCGGTGTATTGTGTTAATTGTAAGGCATATGGAGGGGCCACCCATTAAGTGTCAATAACTTGTCCATAAATTGTATGGCACCATAAAATCGGTTGAACACAACTAAACACAATGGAACATTTCAAAAGGGAAAATGGAAAAGGGGGCTTTGCTATTAATTTATTTTATCTTTGAAAGTGTTAAATTTTTTTGGTTGGACAACATTTAATATGCTAGACAAGTTGAAAAACATGAATGGAAAGTTGGAAATAAAAAATAGGGGAATTAAATTGTTGCGTGGATCACACCTATTCCACAACTTAGATTGTTTGCATCCAAATAAATTCGTTAATGTGTTCCATTGTATCATCTCATTCTTAGACGTTTTTATAGCAAGTGCCCTCATAGACACGAATGCTAATTGTGGGAAAAGTGAGGTTGCATGACAAGTGTTTGATGAAATGTCTCAATGCGACATGGTCTCATGCAATGCTATGATATCAAGTTATGCACAGATTGGAAACCTTGATGAGGGTCTACATACCATTCATATAATTTCCCAACGGAATGTGGCCTCTTGGAATGCCATGATTGCATGACTTGAAGAATGTGAGGGTTTGCGAATTAGGTTTCACCGGGTTTGACAACCCCGATTTTGTCTTATTCAACGTCCTCTACCGACTTATCTCCACCGTCCAAATATCTGACAAGTGCTAGAGACCCTCCGCCCCACCCAATGTGACAACCCCTTTCGGCGTAATAAGAGTAATGATAGAAAATAGTAATAAAACAAGGTTTCTTGTTTGATGAGGATGGAAACTATTATATGGAGAGGTAATGGATTGTTTTTATTTTTGCTTGTAAAATGTGTTGTCCAAAAAGAAAGGTGTAGTATATTTTACACAACACTTTATAATATAAATGATGATGTTCTCGCTACAACTAAGCAAACTATTACCAGGATATAATATATTTTATATTTTAATGAAATTTAAGTAACTTACCCTAAAGTCCTTGATCCATGTTTGGCTCGAATGCAATTTTCAAAACCTATGTGGATAGTGTCAGGTACATATACTAAACTTCAATGTTGATGCTGATGTGGTCTCATTTCATCTTTACAAAATTTCTATCATTGCAAGGGTTTGGAACTTCCATTTCATTATGTCGGTTTATGTGAAAGTGTTGGACACTATAGTGAGACACTAAACACAATGGAACAAGATGGACATTTTAGTAGCAACGTGAAGAATTTTGTCAGCTTAATTTTAATGTTTTTAAAACCCTGTTTGTCCCCATCTTTGTTCTTTAATAAACAATAATAATCCCTAAGTCAAAGTACATAGCACCTACACATATGGGGACTCGAACCAATGACCACTCGTAATGCAATAAAGCATAACCTCCAAGGCATATTCCACGTGGATAGTTATAGTGAAGCATTGTTATAGGTGCCCCTGTTAGGTGAAGGGAATTCTTTCACCGCGATGCATGCTCTTCTGTTCATTTTCATCCTTTCTAAAAGAAATTGCAATTGCGAACACCATCAACGAAAAATATAGTGCTTAAGCAACATAGAACTATTTGGACACTTGTATGGTTCAGAGAGGGTGGAGGATTTCATGAAGGTGGCGTCGGGGAGTAGGCATGCAATGAAATGGAAGGTTGAGATTATTTTGTTCAGTGTCCAAAAGCTATCTCCGCCCTTGAATCTCTAGTGGTTGTTAGCCACTAACTAGGTCTTTCCCTTAGTGAAAATGTCTTCTACGTAATAAGATGCCAACAATTGCTTGATTTTTTTTGTTGATTAAGCTCTTACGTTTCACCCCATCATAAAAATCTCTATCTTCGTTTTGTCTACACACTTAAGTACCCCCCAATTTGTAGTCTAGGGGAAAGCAGATACATCTGATGGAAGTGGAGTGGGATTTGGAAATTTGGACACAACTATAAAATTGATGACCTTTTAACATTCGAGATTAAGGGAAGTAACTTCTCTCAACAATATTTTTCTTCTCTTACCGCATGAAAGTTTATTTTTGACCTTAGGATGGGCCCACAAAGGACATCAACATTTAAATTAGAATAAATGAAATTCATTAAATCCAATCAGTTGCACTCAACTATGCCCTATAAAAGGATTAAACGAGCATTGCCAACTTCAAGGAACCAAAGATACAACACATGTAAATTGCGCGGTCACACACACACACACACCCACACACACACACGTAGATCCCACACCCACACTCCACACCCACGAACATTGCACACGCACACGCACACACACACACACGCACATGCACACACGCACACACACGCACACACACGCACGCCGTGGTTGCATGCCAGTTGCACGCACACACCTGCTCCCACACACACTCCGCCCCGCCCACACACCATCCACGTGACACTCCTTCGACATAAATATATATATTTATAACCTTTACATTTATGATCAAACAATAATAATTTCATCGCACACACACACACACTAAGCGACAAAACATAGTTAAATGGAGGGAGGAAATTCAAAATAGCGGTCACATGTGGTCTTCATCCAAAATGACCGCAACGGGAATGGATTTACGTCTACTCATTGCAAAATTAATCAATGTTAATTCAGTTATACATATGCAAATTTAATAAAACAACATTGTCATATATGAGAGACCTCAATATGGCATGAAAAAGCACCAATAAAAACTTACATTTCAAGCACAACTAAAGAAGAAAAAAGTATGCTAGCATTCATTTAGGTCTCTTTGATTACATCGAAATATTTAATGAGAATGTAAACACGTTGTTTAGAATGGATATATTTGTGAACAACACAACTTCTTACCAATATTTTGCACCAAAAACATTTGAAGGAGGCCCATTCCCATAAGGTGTGTCTTTGGTCATTTGATTGCAAAAGGCACGTAGACACGTGGTCCACATTTATTTGCGGGTTCTAGCCCATTCCCATATGGTGTGTCTTGCTTTGAAGAGGGTAAAAATTTATAACGGAAAAAAAAATTCGAGAGGACGAAAAATAAAAAATAGGAAAAGTACATGCCCATGGCTTCGCAATGATTGGTGTATTCACGAGAATTACCATGGTATTTTATGCTTTTGGGTATACTGCCAAAGGTTTCTCCAAATTGATGGTTGTAGATGGATCCACGAAGGGCGTCGATGTACTTCTAATTGCGGACCGCCGATCAACCCTTCGCCTACCAGAGCCCCCGCCTTAACCCACACAGAAACACCTTCAAATTATTTATTTATGTATTTAAATATAAATTATATATACATCTATATTAAAATGCGGTTTAAATTTCAAATCTAGGAGAAGTTGATTTCAGAATTTTGAAGATTTCTTGGAGCTAAAAACATAATTAACGTGTAAATGGTCGTTAAATTCAACCCCAATCACAAGTTTTCAGTATTGTTCTTTCATAATGCACTCAACAACACAAATATCACCGATGAAAAGTAAATAAATATCCATATGTAATATATAAATATCAACCGAAAATGATGGCTATATTTTACATCCTAAAGTTTTGAGGGATAAGGGTGTTAAATTTTACAAGTTTTGAATGTCTAAAAACAAGAAAAATGTGTGCTCAACGTTTTGCGAGTTTTCGCCATGAATTTAACAATTTTCCCACATAAATTTTATAGATTTTCCCCATAAATATTACACTTTTTCGAACCAAACCTAAGCAAAATCATAACTATTGTTGCCGATCAAAAGATGAAGAAACTAACGGGTATACTTTTGGGGGATTGTGTTCTCGAGTCTTGGGGACAATGTAATGAGTGGGATGAGAGGACCCATTCTCTAGATTGATGAGTAGCAAGATCTTCATCAAAATCCAGAAAGCCTCCTTCTTGGGTTCTCTTGATGTTGATGTCATTGAGGAGGTGAATATGATCCATTTCAGCAATCTTTCTGGCTCTAGAGGAGTGTTGGCCTTATATATTAATGATATTAATTAATTGGAATAATATTAATTGTTATATACTCCATTATTAATTATCATATCTTATCATAATAAATTTATTAATTATTATTTTTCCTTACAATGTAAACTATTTAGAATCTTCTTAATTAACCATAATTTACCAACCTAATTACATCCAACCGACATACGAATTTTGTTATGTTACAAAATAAAACAATATTATAACTATTCAAAAAATAAATAACAATATTAACAATAAAATCAAGAAAGACATCATTTGCTACGGACTACCTCCCTTATGGTGGTCAACTTGTAGTGCCCACACTTTTTATAGCTCAGTAGCTGGTTGCTTATTTGCTCATAGACATGTTTTGACAGTGATTGGTGATATCTTGGACATTATTTTTAGATGTTTGATTATATTAGACATGTGTGACATTTAGGCGTATAGCGCCAATTTAGCCTAATTTCTTATTGTCGCATTTTTCTTGTTATGACATGGAAACTAATGAATATGATGTGCTTGGAAATCTAATTATATTGATGGATAGTTGTTGCATGGTGGGATTATATGTCACTGTATTCATCTTGTCTAACTTTTGGAATGTGGAATATAATTGTGCACGTTGTCGCATCTTTGATTTCAGTAGGATTTTAGGATGGTTCAAAGATGCATTGATATCTTACTATGTCATTTAATTATATTGTATTGGACGAGTGCGGTTAATGTGTGCAATGAGTGTGCAGTGACAGTTTACAGAGAACGTGGGATTCGGTGCCAGCTTCGATTACTCAAAACTTGCACAAGCACAGTTCACCACGGCCGAGTCTCTAGCCATGTTCACTGTGTGAAGCCCTAGGATAGATGATTATTAATTTTGGGCACTTTGAGTGACCCCAATGTATGTAAAGTATTTTGCTTTGAATTATTAATTTTGTTTAGAGTTGTTAGTAAAGTTGTAAACTTGTTTTGGGAAGTTAATAATTCCACTTTCTTTTAAATTGTTGATTTTTTTTAATAAGTCTCTTAATCACAAGGGTTTAGGGTCACATGTGAGACCCTTGGGTGGTCCCCACACCCTCTACCCTTGTGCCAAAATGCAAAACCCGAAATTAGGGTATTTTGGGCATTTTTGGGGACCCCTTTGTAGCTTGGGAGTTCCCCTATCACAAAAATGAGCCCTTGGACCCTACCCAATGGGTAGGGGGGCTTGTTTTCAAGGCTAGAGGAGTTTTCCCTCCCTTTCTACCCTTGTTTTGTCACATCCATGTAAGGGATGTGGATTTGTGTGTTTATCAAAAGTGCAACTAGTTTTGTCTTGCTAACATTTAAGGGAATTTGGGAGAAGAGGGTAAAAAGATAATTTTACCCTTTCTCTCTTTGTCTTAAAGCATCTTTGACCATGAGGAGGGAGAGGGGTGACACATGTCACCCCCTCATTTGTGAGGATGCTTGGTTTCTCCTCTTCAAATTCTCATTCATGGAGAAGAAGAGGGACTTTTTGTTCTTCTTGGGATTTTCTTGCTTGGATGCTTGGGTGATTTGGAGCTTGGGATTTGCTTGGAGCTAGGGGTGGAAAACTTGAAGTTAGGAAGCTTTTTGGAGAGCTTTCCTTGAGGTAGGCTCTTAGATCTTATTGTTGTGTTGCTTTATTTTAGTTGATAGATTGATTGTTGAAA
Source organism: Taxus wallichiana var. yunnanensis (assembly GCA_018340775.1). Taxonomy (NCBI): domain Eukaryota; kingdom Viridiplantae; phylum Streptophyta; class Pinopsida; order Cupressales; family Taxaceae; genus Taxus; species Taxus wallichiana. The sequence continues at coordinate 772,341,378 of CM031244.1, forward strand.
ATTGTTATTGTTGAATGAAGTTTTAGTGTTGTTTGTGTGTTTTTACTCCCTCCATCATATGGCATGATGGAGTTTGGAGTGTGGGGGAAGAGAGAGGGAATTTTCCCTCTCAATCCTCAAGGCTTGATGGCCAAGCCTTGTAGGGTCTTATTATTTTTCCCCTCAATGGTTGAGGTGGGGAAGTGGATTCATTTGGCTTGAATCTCCTTCCCCATCCTTGGTAAGGAAACCCCTTTTGGGGTTTGAAAATCCTTCCAAGGAGGACTTGGAGAAAGGGGGAGGAATAAGGAGGGTCTTGTTGTGATTAAGGAGCAATAAGGAGGTTAAGAAGTTGTGTTCAATGTACAAGTAATATTGATGTTTAATTTTAGGAGAACTTTCTCCTCTCTTCCCCATTTTTGGAGGATGAACATGGGTTCTCCTCCTTGTAATTTGGAGTCTTGTGTTGTTGTGAACTTAATGTTTGTGTGTTTGTTTCATTGTTGTTTTACCCTTCACCTTGTGCAAGTGTTGGTTAGCTATCCTCTTTCCCATGGGCTTGGGGGAGGCTAGCATGCATCCCAACCTTGGGATAGGCATGTGATGATGCCTAAAGGTTGGGTGGTTAAACAAGCTCTTTTCTCCTTGCATGGTTTTGGAAGACATGGAAGTGGGCTCTCAGTTGGAATTGGTGGCATCTTGGGCTCTTATTGTTCTTCTCTCTCCTTGTGAAACCCTATTGCATTGTAACTCCTTTGGATATGGTTATGAGAATAGTTTCATCTCCATGTTGATTCTCATTTTTGTAAATCTTGCATTCACATGTAAATTTGAGAAATGGTGATTAAATGAGAAAGCTCTCTTCAAACTTATAAGAATCTTGTTACGTAAACTCTTGGTTGGTTGCACATATGGGAAAATATCACTCTTTTAATCTAAGCTTGTGGAAATGAAAGATTTTAGCTAATGTCCCATTTATTTGTAACTTGATGTAATTTTTTTTATTCCTTTTACAAAGAAAAAAAAAAGGTAGTTGTTGGAAAAGTAGTTGCCTTAGCCCTTTTATCTCTTGCAATGTTGATAGCTTTATGTCAATAAAAGAAATCTGTTTTTTTTTCTCTTGTGTTTTCTCTTGCATCTTCTTTTCAGTATGTGACGGTAAAGGGGGTTTGGGAGTTTATGTTCTTTAATTGAAAGCTTGTAAATTAATTTTTATTCTTATGGAACTATGGAACCTCATATTGAAAGGAAGGCAAGTTACTGGAAAAATATGGGCTCATTAGTCATAGAGTTAGTAAATAGAAATCTGCCATTTACATCTTGAAATAATTTCTCTTGTTCTTCTTTTCTTGTAAATGAATAATCCATACATTATTTGTTTTGATACAGTTGAATAGTTGCATACACTATTTTAAATTACTTGTATGAGCTTATATTATAAAACAATATAGATGTTAACAAGTTTAACTTCCAGTGATTAAAAACACACAGATATATATATATATATATATATATATATATATATATATATATATATTATGTTATTCCATTTTAATATGCACTGGTTTATATATATATATATATATATATATATATATATATATATATATATATATATATATAACATTTTTTTAATTCAAATATATATACACATTTGAAAGTTTCACAAACAAAAATTTGTAAACAAAAAAAAATCTATATACCGAATTTTATTTAATACGAAACTAAATAAAAAAAAAAATTAAAATTTACAAATGGAGTCGGCCCCCTCAAATTGTCATACTTTATAAAACAAAAAAATTCAAATGGTGGGGAGCGGGGGGGGTTCGGCCCCCACCCCTCGCGCAGGAATTAAAAAAAAAAAAAAAAAAAGTTTGGCGGGTGGGGCCGAACCCCCCCGCACCTCTCAGACACGCCATGGGGCGCCGCCCCACCTGGACACCCCGTCCCTCGCCCATCCACGGCTCCGTCCGCCGCCGCACACAAACTCCGCCGCCGCACTGCCGCCGGCCTCGGCACTGCTTGCGCGCGCCTCCTGTCCACTCCCCACACCGCCCCACCGAACCCCTAAGCGCCGCCGCGGCTGACCCCCTCCAAAGACAACAGTGCCGCGCCCCCTCGCGCCTCCTCTCGCCTTGTCCGCCGCCCAACCTCCTCCACCTGCGGCCCAAACCCAACATCACCCTTTTACAACATACATAAAAAAAAAAGATATAAAGTTAACCTAATATATATATATATATATATATATATTCTAAAACAAAGAATAATGTAGTAATGGTATGCAAAAAAAAAAAATAATAATAATAAATAACCAAATAAACAAATGTATAAACATAAATATAGGTGTAATAAAACGAAACAAAATAAATGAGTATAAATATATATGTATTTCATACAAGGAAAAATATAACAAGAAGAATAAGAATGGAAGGAAACAAAGAGAAAAGAAAAGGGAACATTTTAGGGCATCCTAGGATCATTATTTAAACCTTGCAATTTTTTTTTATCTTGGGGTCTTAATGGGAAATATATCAATAGGGGGTGACGAACCTAAGGAGAGGGTGAATAAAATAACAGAGGTTTAGAATTATTCGTTTAGGACCTTAGTAAAATTTAAAATATAATTAAGTAAATAATTTTCGAGATAGGGTTAGTGAACTTTTCGATTGGAAAATTAAATGATATATAACTAGTAGCTACTGTGAAAGATACAAAAGATGTATTAGTATTTAACCAAACACTTCAAAAAAAATTTACCCTAAATTTTCTAGTCACGATTGATGTGTTCTTCGATGTCCCAGGAGGGGGTATGACAGTTGGTATCAGAGCTTGGGGTTCGCACTCGCGGACCACTGGGTAACAAATTAAGATAATTAATGTCAATATTAACAACACAAAATTTACTAAACAAATAAAAATAAACAGTTAAAATAAGTCACCCTCTACCATTAAATTTTAAATTAATCAATTGCTCGCTCACCTCGTGCACGGATGGCGCCTGGCGAGGACGATCACCTATAGGTATGGGGCGTAGCGCATCTACGCAGGAGTCAACGACACCCGATTTTGGGCCTCTGATATATTAGAGGCCTTACGCCACCGGATAGGCGTTGTGGAGCAGCGCCTACCACAAATGCTGTGGAGACGAGGGTGGAGACACCATTGGGGCGAGGAGCCGATAGCGAGGACGCGCATTCGAGCCGCCGAGCACGACACACCGAGGCGGAGAGGTCATGCGCAGCCCTTCCGTTCTTCACGAGAGGGCGCCTTCATTCCGTCGCACCCGATCACACAGCCTCGAGGGACCTTTCGAGGATAAAGCGACTCCTTCGCCTGTTGGACTACATCGCTGTGATCGAGATACGGCGGTGTGATTCGGATCTTCTTCGCTTGCAGCCTCCGCCCACTTACACCGCCTCTGGATGGCTTTGGGGGTGAGTCATGGCTCCTTAGCTTGGATAGTTGCTTTGGCTTGCACTCTTACGAGGCAACATCAAGGCGAGGTTCGCCATACACCTCCTTCGAGACGCAAAGAGGGCGTTTGGTGGAGGAATGAGGAACGGAAGCTCCATCTGACCCGAGAGACAATGTGACTTGGGATTTGTTCGAGGAGCGTTTTAGGGCGCGATATATGTCAGAGCATTTTGTTGTAAGAGGATCGACGAGTTTCACGACTTACGACAGGATCCTCGCACAAGAGCGCAAAGATGAGAGCAGTTCTGGATCTTCTTCAGTATGTAGATTACCTGCAAGATGAGAAATTGCAGGTTAACAGGTTCATTCGAGGGCTCAATGCAGATATAGCAGGAGCAGTTAGGATGCTATCTCCTCCCACTCTTGAGAAGGCCGTTGAGAAGGCCTACTTAGCTGAGGAGAACAGGACCAAGGCACAGGAGCATCGTGATAGAAACAAGAGCAAGTTTCAGGAGAGGATACATGCATTTCGAGTCGAGGTCACGAGGTTCTCGCACCACCCCTGAGGAGGATTTTGGCCTCCGCCAAAGAACCACGAGGGCTCCACCGCACCCACAGCGACAGACACAGCAGCAGAGCCACCCGCAGCAGGGGCTAGGCAGACACAGGGATTTCAGAGAGGTGTTTCTAGAGGTGGTTTTAGTGGAGCCAGAGATAGGAGGCAGGGCACTCAAAGCAAACACACCCAACTCGTACTTAGCGATCTGCTAGGTCGGACCAAAGCAGGATCGCAGTACACCGGTAGTACGGAGGGACCCCATCTCAGAGGGGTACAGGAGGTTGTTTTATTTGTGGATCTCCAGATCACTATGTGCGCATGTGCCCGCACAAACCCAATACCATGGATGCACAGAGAGCTGCTAGATCCGAGCAGACGGTGGGTGATGTAGACGTGCCCATCGTGTTTATGCAATGTTGACAACCGCCGTGCCGAGCATCGTGCCACGGTTATTGAGACGACAGTACTATCGTGGTATTTCTGCTCTCAAGACTTTTGATTCAGTGCTTGATTCCTTTATATCACCTTCCATATTGACCGGTGTGGGCTAGTGGTGGCTAGGCAACCAGATAGTTGGCAGGTTGAGTTGGCTTTTGGAGCCAAACTCGCCGTGGACTCGTATGTGGAGAGTTGCGTACTTGATTTAGGAGTCTTCTCCACTACTCTTGACCTCTCGAGTTATCCCTCTAGGTTCCTATCAGGTAGTTTTGGGTATGGATTGGCTCGAGACTCATCGAGCTAAGGTGGATTGCAGAAATAAGGTCATTGAGTGTCAGGATGATCTTGGGAGTGCAGTTGTTATATCAGGGATGCAGAGACCTATCTCCTTGCGCATGATATCGGCTAAGCAACTCAAGCGGAGCATGCGTAAATGTTATCGCTTGTTTCGCTATCACCATCGTGATCGATCCGAAAGCATTCCAGAGCATTCACCTTTAGATGATCATGCGCAGCTGAGGGAGTATGCAGATGTTTTCCTGTGCGAGCTTCCAGGGTTACCACCCCGCAGAGAGGTGGATTTCACCATTGATTTAGTACCTGGATCAGCACCAGTTTCTAGGGCACCTTATCGGATGACGACACCAGAGCTTCATGAGCTCAAGATTCAGTTAGAGGAGTTGTTGGATAAGGGTCTCATTCGCCCTAGTGTATCTCCTTGGGGAGCGCCAGTCATATTTGTGAAGAAGAAGGACGGTTCTCTCAGGCTTTGTGTAGACTTTAGGCAGCTCAACAAAGTCACAATAAAGAACCGTTATCCGCTCCCTAGGATTGATGACTTGTTTGATCAGATGCGGGGCGAGAGTGTTCTCCAAAATCAATCTCAAGTCGGGATATCATCGATTGCGCATTTCGAGATGCAGACATCCATAAGACAACATTTCGCACACGATATGGGCATTATGAGTTCACAGTGGTTCCATTTGGCTTGACCAATGCCCCAGCTGTCTTCATGAGCCTCATGAATGGTGTATTCAGGACCTTTCTGGATCGCTTTGTCTTAGTGTTCCTTGATGATATATTGATTTATTCTCGTTTCGAGGAGGAACACGAGGAGCATTTGAGGTAGGTACTTGAGGTTTTGAGAGAGCAGTTCAGTATGGGAACTTGGAAAAGTGCAAACTTCTTTCGCATGAGAGATTCAAGATTGGGTCATATCATTTCAAAGCGAGGGTATCTCTGTAGATCCATCTAAGATACGAGCTATCTTGGGTCGCCAACGCCCACATCGATCGAGGTGAGGAGTTTCATGGGTTTGGCAGTATTACCGCAGGTTTGTACATTACTTTTCTAGGATTGCTCACCCTATCACTTCTCTTCGAGGAAAGGAAAGAAGTTTGATTGGTCGAGAGAAATGTGAGCAAGCCTTTCAGATTGCTTAAGGAAAGGTTAACCACGGCACCCATCTTAAAGTAGCCTGCACTCCGAGACCGTGAGAGAGATTTTGTTGTTTGTACGGATGCATCACTCAGAGGGTTTGGGAGCGCTTCTTATGCAGGAGCGCCGGTTATTGCTTTTGAGTCTCGTAAGCTCAAGGACTACGAGCTTAATTATCCCACGCATGACTTGGAGCTTGCAGCAGCATTGCTTCATGCTCTAGTGCATTGGCGACATTTCCTTTTGGGTAGGCCTTTCATTTTGAGGACGAGACCACCGGAGTTTGCAGCGCATATCCTCTCACAAACAACCTCAACACTCATCAACGGCGTTGATGGAGTTCCTATGTGAGTATGACATGGAGGTTCAAGACATCAAAGGGAAGGAAAATGTCAGTGCGACGCTCTTAGTAGACGACAACATGTGCTTGCTTCTTTGACACTTCAGTCATATTTGAGAGGCAGGATTCTTGAGCACCTTCCAGAGGACAGATTTTATGAGGGAGCTAAACAGATGTTAGAGTCTCAGGGTTCCTTAGAGGGCAGATATTTTGGGTGTGTTTTAGAGACAGATGGTTTGCTTCATTTCCACAAAGCATCTACATGCCTAAGTCGGAGATCTGCGTAGCTTCATCCTCACAGAGGCTCATCGAGCCACATATGCGGCACATCCAGAGTAAAGAAAATGCATGCCGATCCGAGGGAGTTATATTATTGGCGCCGTGTCTTGAACGGGACATAGCAGATTTTGTTGCACGTTGCCTTGAGTGTCGAGGGTCAAGGCGAGCATTCTCATCCCGCGAGACTTTTACATCCCCATGATATTCCCAAGTGGAAATGGGATGTGATCTCCATGGACTTCATCATTTCGGACTTCCTATGTCATCTTATCGACATGACACCATTATGGTCACCGTGGATAAGTTGACCAAGGTTGCCCATTTTTCGCCGACCAAGGTCACCTATAATGCACCCATCGCCAAGGTTTTTATGGAGGACATTGTTAGGTTGCATGGGATTCTCAAGACCATCATTAATGACAGGATACTATCTACACTTCAAAGATTCGGACTTCTTTTCAGTGCCGCTTTGGGTACCCGTATCAATTTCATTCAGCTTATCATCCAGAGACAGATAAGGGCGACAGAGAGGGTTAATCAGTGTTAGAGGACATGTTGAGAATGTATGTCATGGATCAAAGAAAGGAAATGGGAGGATTATTTTCACCTAGTTGAGTTTGCCTACAACAATAGTTATCATAGTTCCATCAGATGGCTCTTACTGTGCTTTATATGGACGACCTTGCAGACTCCTTTGAGTTGGGATAGACTAGATGACGTGGATCATTCAGGACCAACCTATCTTTAGGATTTAGAGCAGCAGGTTGTGTTGATTAGACATCGTCTTGGCAGCGAGAGCACGCCAAAAGGCATATGTAGACACAAAGAGGACTGATCGTCACTTCTCGGTGGGTGACAAAGTCTTCTTGAGGGTTCGTTCGCATAAGAGTCCTATCCAGTTATGGAAAGGGTTCTAAACTATCGCCTCGTTTTGTGGGGCCTTTTGATATTTTAGAGGTCATCGGTCCAGATTTGCTTATCGCCTAGCTTTGCCACCACGCCTTGCACGGGCCCACGATGTTTTTCATGTTTCTGTACTACGTAGATATGTACCTGATGCTTCTCATGTCTTGGATTGGTTGGCATTACAGGTAGAGGATGGAGGACAGTGGAGATTGGAGCCCGTACGCGCATCTTTGGAGCACCGGAGGTCAGGCTGGCCCTTCGGGGTCGAGACTTGACCGTGTTAGAGTACAAAGTGGGACCGGTACGACGAGACATCAGCTACTTGGGAGGATACGATACCTTTGAGGGCTAGATATCCCTACCTCTTTCAGTGACTTCCAGGAGGAAGTCTAATTTTAGTAGAGGGGGATGTAGTGCCCACACTTTTTATAGCTCGAGAAATGGTTGCTTATTTGCTCATAGACATGTTTTGTGCTGAAGTGATCGGTGATATCTTGGACATTATTTTTAGATGTTTGATTATATTATACATGTGTGACATTCGGCGTATAGCGCAATTTAGCCTAATTTCTTATTGTCGAATTTTTCTTGTTATGACATGGAAACTAATGAATATGATGTGCTTGGAAATCTAATTATATTGATGGATAGTTGTTGCATGGTGGGATTATATGTCACTGTATTCATCTTGTCTAACTTTTGGAATGTGGAATATAATTGTGCACGTTGTCGCATCTTGATTTCAGTAGGATTTTAGGTTGGTTCAGCATGCATTGATATCTTACTATGTCATTTAATTATATTGTATTGGACATGTGCAGTTAATGTGTGCAATGAGTGTGCAGGTGACAGGTTTACAGGAGAACGTGGGATTCAGGCCAGTTACTCAAAACTTGCACAAGCAGCCCATGGGCTGAGTCCTAGCCATGTTCACTGTGTGAAGCCCTAGGATAGATGATTATTAATTTTGGGCACTTTGAGTGACCCCAATGTATGTAAAGTATTTTGCTTTGAATTATTAATTTTGTTTAGAGTTGTTAGTAAAGTTGTAAACTTGTTTTGGGAAGTTAATAATTCCACTTTCTTTTAAATTGTTGATTTTCTTTAATAAGTCTCTTAATCACAAGGGTTTAGGGTCACATGTGAGACCCTTGGTGGTCCCCACACCCTCTACCCTTGTGCCAAAATGCAAAACCCGAAATTAGGGTATTTTGGGCATTTTGGGACCCTTTGTAGCTTGGGAGTTCCCCTATCACAAAAATGAGCCCTTGGACCCTACCCAATGGGTAGGGGGGCTTGTTTTCAAGGCTAGAGGGAGTTTTCCCTCCCTTTCTACCCTTGTTTTGTCACATCCATGTAAGGGATGTGGATTTGTGTGTTTATCAAAAGTGCAACTAGTTTTGTCTTGCTAACATTTAAGGGAATTTGGGAGAAGAGGGTAAAAAGATAATTTTACCCTTTCTCTCTTTTGTCTTAGCATCTTTGACCATGAGGAGGGAGAGGGGTGACACATGTCACCCCCTCATTTGTGAGGATGCTTGGTTTCTCCTCTTCAAATTCTCATTCATGGAGAAGAAGAGGGACTTTTTGTTCTTCTTGGGATTTTCTTGCTTGGATGCTTGGGTGATTTGGAGCTTGGGATTTGCTTGGAGCTAGGGGTGGAAAACTTGAAGTTAGGAAGCTTTTTGGAGAGCTTTCCTTGAGGTAGGCTCTTAGATCTTATTGTTGTGTTGCTTTATTTTAGTTGATAGATTGATTGTTGAAAATTGTTATTGTTGAATGAAGTTTTAGTGTTGTTTGTGTGTTTTTTTTTTACTCCCTCCATCATATGGCATGATGGAGTTTGGAGTGTGGGGGAAGAGAGAGGAATTTTCCTTCAACCCTCAAGGCTTGATGGCCAAGCCTTGTAGGGGGTCTTATTATTTTTCCTTAATGGTTGAGGTGGGGAAGTGGATTCATTTGGCTTGAATCTCCTTCCCCATCCTTGTAAGGAAACCCTTTAGGGGTTTGAAAATCCTTCCAAGGAGGACTTGGAGAAAGGGGGAGGAATAAGGAGGGTCTTGTTGTGATTAAGGAGCAATAAGGAGGTTAAGAAGTTGTGTTCAATGTATAAGTAATATTGATGTTTAATTTTAGGAGAACTTTCTCCTCTCTTACCCATTTTGGAGGTTGAACATGGGTTCTCCTCCTTGTAATTTGGTGTCTTGTGTTGTGAACTTAATGTTTGTGTGTTTGTTTCATTGTTGTTTCACCCTTCACCTTGTGCAATGTTGGTTAGCTATCCTCTTTCCCATGGGCTTGGGGAGGCTAGCATGCATCCCAACCTTGGGATAGGCATGTGATGATGCCTAAAGGTTGGGTGGTTAAACAAGCTCTTTTCTCCTTGCATGGTTTTGGAAGACATGGAAGTTGGCTCTCAAGTTGGAGTTGGTGGCATCTTGGGCTCTCATTGTTCTTCTCTCTCCTTGTGAAACCCTATTGCATTGTAACTCCTTTGGATATGGTTATGAGAATAGTTTCATCTCCATGCTAATTCTCATTTTTGTATATTTTGCATTTACATGTAAACTTGAGACATGGTGTTGAAATGAGAAAGCTCTCTTCAAACTTACAAGAATCTTGTAATAGAAACTCTTGGTTGGTTGCACATTTGGGAAAATATCACTCTTTTAATCTAAGCTTGTGGAAATGAAGGATTTTAGCTAATGTCCCATTTATTTGTAACTTGATGTAATTTTTTTTATATATCACTTTTACAAAGAAAAAAAAAAAAAAAAGGTAGTTGTTGGAAAAGTAGTTGCCTTAGCCCTTTTATCTCTTGCAATGTTGATAGCTTTATGTCAATAAAAGAAATCTGTTTTTTTTTCTTGTGTTTTCTCTTGCACCTTCTTTGTATGTGATAGTAAAGGGGTTGGGAGTTTATGTTCTTTAATTGAAAGCTTGTAAATTAATTTTTATTCTTATGGAACTATGGAACCTCATAATGAAAGAAATGCAAGTTCTTTGGGAAAATATGGGCCCATTAGTCACGAGAGTTAGTAAATAGAAATCTGCCATTTACATCTTGAAATAATTTCTCTTGTTCTTCTTTTCTTGTAAATGAATAATCCATACATTATTTGTTTTATTACAAATTTGAATGGTTGCATACACTATTTTTAACTTACTTGTAAAGGCTTATACTATAACACAATATCGATGTTAACAAGTTTAACTTCCAGGATTAAAAACACACAGATATATATATATATATATATATATATATATATATATATATATATATATATTCTGCTTATTCCATTTTATATGCACCTTGGTTTATATATATATATATATATATATATATATATATATATATATATATATATATATATATATATATATATATATATATATATCATTTTTTTTAATTCAAATATATATATACATTTGAAAGTTTCGAATTAAAAAAATGTTATATATATATATATATATATATATATATAAACTAACTAGATGCATATAAAATGGAATAACGAAATATATATATATATTCTGTTATTCCATTTTTATATGCACCTTTGTATATATATATATATATATATATATATATATATATATATATAACATTTTTTTAAATTCAAATATATATATATATACATTTGAAAGTTTCACAAACAAAAATTTGTAAACAAAAAAAAATCTATATACCGAATTTTATTTAATACGAAACTAAATAAAAAAATAATAAAATTTACAAAGTGGAGTCGGCCCCCTCACCCGATCGTCATACTTTTATAAAACAAAAAAAAATCTAAATGGAGGGGGTGGTTCGGCCCCACCCTGCGAGAATACTGAGGGAAAAAAAAAAAAAAAGTTTGGCGGGGGCCGAACCCCCAAGCACCTCTGACACGCCGTGGGGCGCGCGCCTCACGGACACCCCGTCATCACGCCCATCCATGGCTCCGCCGCCGCACATAAACGCGCCGCCGCACTTGCGCCGGCCCCGCCTTACACTGTTGTCGCAGTACCTCCCTTGTCCACTTTGCCCACACCGCCCCACTCAACCCCTAAGCGCCGCGCTGATCGCCCCCACCTCCAAAGACAAAGGCGGCCTGCTGCCCCCTCGCGCCTCCTCTCGCCTGTCCGCCGCCCAACCTCCTCTCCACTGCAGCCCCAAACCCAACATCACCCTCTTACAACATACCTAAAAAATAATAATAGATATAAAGTTAACCTAATATATATATATATATATATATATATATATATATATATATATATATTATAAAACAAAGAATAATGTAGTAATGGTATGCACAAAAAAGAAAAGTAATAATAATAAATAACCAAATAAACAAATCTATAAACATAAATATAGGTGTAATAAAATGAAACAAAATAAATGAGTATAAATATATATGTATTTCATACAAGGAAAAATATAACAAGAAGGATAAGAATGGAAGGAAATAAAGAGAAAAGAAAAGGGAACATTTTAGGGCATCCTAGGATCATTATTTAAACCTTGCAATTTTTTTTATCTTGGGGTCTTAATGGGAAATATATCAATAGGGGGTTGATTTAACCTAAGGAGAGGGTGAATAAAATAACAGAGGTTTAGAATTATTCGTTTAGGACCTTAGTAAAATTTAAAATATAATTAAGTAAATAATTTTCGAGTTAGGGTTAGTGAACATTTTAGATTGGAAAAATTAAATGATATATAATTAGTAGTTACCAGGAAAAGATACAAAAGATGTATTAGTATTTAACTAAACACAAAAAAAAAAATTTACCCTAAATTTTCTAGTCACGAATGACGTGTTCTTCGATGTCCCAAGAGGGGGTATCACACAACTAAGCTATAGAAAGAAACCAGGGAAAATCATAAATCTTGACTCTTCTAAATGATTATTCTTATTGTTCTTTTTGTTTATAGTGCTAGAGATATGGCTAATAGTTTCCATGCTTGGCATGATAGAGTATGTAATCCAATATTTTTATCAATATAAAGGATGACTGTTTTTAAAAAAATAAAATAAAATCAAGAAACAACAATATCACAAAGATGAAGTAACCTTAGTATTTTTATGAAAACGCTAATAATACATAAGCCGGCTAAATCTAGATAAGGCTTAAAATACCCCAAAGTTATTGTCGATCTAAATGGAGTTACCACTTTAGATCTCAATTTTGGAAGACAACCCAAAAATCCTTTTCAATGACAAATTACAATGACGAGAATCAATCCGATAAACTAATAAACAAGAAGCACAAATGACAAAACACAAGATTTAACTTGGGAAACCCTTTCGGAAAAAAACCCAACACAATAACTTCTCTCTCTTATTGCATTAACTTAACCGTTTACAATACAATAATGTACTTCCAAGTTCTGCTTTACCCTACTGCGTCTCTAGTTATTTATAAGAAAAATAGTAAGAAACCGTCAAAGCAGTTCTACAATACAATGAGTACGAAAACCATGGGCTAATAAACACCCATGATGGTTCCCCATAATTAATGGATTATGACACCATCCATAGATATGTATAGATAAAAATAACATATCTATACTCCCGAAAAAATAAGGATTCTTACTAATGTTAGTGGAAGAGATGTACAATACTCCTCGGTATACAGAATACAAAATATACAACACATTCTAACATACAATAACAAACTTCATAGACTAATTACAACCAACACTATTACTTTTTTACATCAGACATCTTTAAAATGCGTGTAACCAGAAAAATTAAACATAAAAATTGTACAGAATAAGGAGGAAGGGAAACTAAGAACCCTGATTATCATGTTTGTTTTGGACGACAATATCGATCCTGGCCATCCCTTGCGTGGCAGCAAGGGCTTTAGCGACTTCCACCGCCCTTGTAACCATCTCCTCTTCCTAACGCCGATGTAGTTTGGGTCGTTCTCGTCTATAGTGGCGGGAGAAGGATCCTCAATAGCTTGTTACGGATTGCCTGTCCAGACGTTCCACTCCTCTTCTGCTGCAAATGTGCTTCCAAGTGCGGATGCTGATTAACATCTACCAGATCTTTCGTTCTCCTTCGCCTTCGTCTTTGTTGTTGGTGTTCCACTCATTTTGGGCCCACTAAATCTTAGCAATGAGGACGGGTGATCCAGAAATACAACTAACCAGAACTGTAACATTCACCGTTTCGTCTGTCTCTTTGCCATGCGAATATCCTTGTCCAACGATCTTGTGCATTGACGTGGATCAAGGGCTTGGCCTTCAACATTCTGATGGCTATGGCTGATCCATCACATGACCGACACAGAGAGAGGAAACATGGACAGTGTAGATGTTTCAGAGAACGTTGATACGGTTTAAGCTATGAATGCTCCAGATTAAATCAGGCACAGACATGTTGTCAGAATTGGCTCGCCTCATTCTAACTTAGAGACACCTCGGCGTAAATATAGTAGAGTATGAGTGTTTTAGATTTAATTAATCTAAGACAGTCATTAAGAGTTATATCCAATGTCCCGACCTGTTTGAATAGTCATATACTAAAGGGTTACATTTGATCACATGTAACCTTTGAATAATGTATAGTCTTATTCACTGATCCATTTTTACCTTTCCATATTTTAACCATTCACATTATACGAGTATAAATCTGAATGTTAATCGAAAAAAACCATGAATTTTTGCATATAACATACTGTAGTCCACCAAAACCAAAAAAATAATATTGAAGCCAAGTCAACGTAAGGATTTACACGGGCAATTAACTTTCTCAAAATGAGTATATTTTAACAATCTAATAAGTCATTGATCTAATTTTGAAAAATTGACTTAAATTAACAAATACAGCTTTGGATTTAAATAAATTACGGAGTTGGTCAATTTATAAACATTGTAAAATTAGAAACAATGTACAACTCTTACATCTTTAAAATATTTAAATTTTGACATTTTTAAGAATGCAATACTTTATATTAAATTGCATAACAAATACCCAATTATATGGAAGATAAAGATATTGGGGTAGAAATTGCGAAAAAGAAGTTCAAATATGATGGGATGTCGAAAGAAGGAAATAAAAGAACGATGATTTTGACAAGGATTATTTTGAAGAAGGATTTGAGGAAGAAATCAAATCTTGAGATCTTAATGAAGATTTCTCTTCTCTAGTTTTGGAAATGGAGAAAAAACTTTGGATTGAAGTGGGTCATGATCGAGTATTGGTCTTACATATGGAGACATCTATATCTTAAGAGAAGAATTTAGAAAATAATTTGATGATCTCCAATCTAATATTTTGAGGAAACAAGTGAGTAAATACAATTGTATTTGCATCAGTGAAAGGGATAGGGTGTCGTGGTGGATATTTATGCTAACTCAATTGAAAATTATATTAAGGTGGGTAAAGGGGTGCGGTAGAGGAAGCCAAAAGTTGGGCATGGATGTGAAGGAAACAAGAGGCAAAAGGCCCCTATATTTGATCACTTCTTTTCATAAGAAGGTTGTCATTAAGTAAGTTTTAGTCGTAGATAATCGATCCAACTTCACGAGTTTTGTTGTTATTGGAAGAAAAATTGAAAAGTCAGTGGAAGGAAAAACATTGAAAGAGTGGTATTTATGAGAATGAAAAAACGCTAAACCGACGCTACTCGGCGAACCCTCTGCAGAACCCTTTGCATGAACCCTTTCATAACCCTAAATGGTTAAGAGAAGACAAGGCGTGATGGAGGTAAGAATAACGAAAAGACAATCTTTGGCAGACGCGCTCAGAACAATCGCGAACCCTCAATCAATCCTTTCATGGCGCACGGGCGAGCAAGTCCTTTCGTGGATTGATCGGGCTTTGTGACTCTAAGGCGGCTTCTTGACTCCCAACCCTGCTAGTTCCTCTCATGGGGACGGATCTCATTTGATACCTTTACTGAAGGCTCAATCTCCTGTCTTTGATCACTTTCTTTGCTCATGGTGATTGCAAGTGGTAGAAGCCCAGTGGCGGCGGGTCTCCAATGCAACCTCGAACCGCTCTTCTTCGGTGGATTTACACCAAGCTCACTATGACAGTGTCCCCGATACTGGGTTGATGCGAATCATGTCCGAATAATAACTCAAATAGATCGACTACATTTAAGGATATTTTACAGGCGGGAGTCTCGCGCGAGGATGAGTCCCATCACACCTTTGACCATCCTTGCATTACTAACCCTAGCGTTTTATTTGGGGATGAAGTCCTCGACTCGAGGTTTCTACCTAGAGCATGCCCTGATCGGGAGATTCAGCGGGCTCTGGAAAAACCTAGCCACCCTTCATGACTGGATTACAAAGCACTGGATCCCGATTCTATCTAGTAAGTTAGATCTTTATCCATGTGCGAAAGGTACATTTATTGTTGCTTTTTCCTCAATTAGGGATAAGGAAGTCATAGCTAAAAAACTCTAGGCTTTGCAATCCCACTACCTGGTTTTGAAACCCTGGTTCCCATCTTTTAACCCAATCACTGAATCCTTTGCCTGCAAACCAGTCTGGATTAGATTGCCCCATTTACCGCTCCAATTCTGGGACCGTACTTGTCTAACCGCTATTGGAAATACTTTGGGTCATACCCTTTTCATTGACCCCCAAACCACTGATTTCACGCACACAACCTTTGCTAGAATCCTTGTTGAGCTTGACACATCCAAAAATCTCCCTCGCTAATATAGAGCTTATAGTCCAAAATGAACTTGGACACAATCATTAGATTATGAAGGCTTGCCCTTTAGGTGCGAGAAGTTTTCTTTCTGGACACACTTTGTTGATGTTTCGGAATGGAAAAGAGAAAATGGAAAAAACAAGCTGGTGGAAAAATGCTCTCCACGAACACCGATTTTGAAGCCAAAGAGGAGTCAAATACGATATCTTGAAGATGATTTTGTCCCGAAACCCCTCTTCGTAAATTCCAGGTTGTTGAATGCACCAATGAATCTCATTCCGTTGGTGACAAAATGGAAGATACAAAAGAAGATAATGAATCCGTTGTCCCATTTGGATCTAGGGAGGATAAGAACAATACACATCCTTTATTCAATCCTCTAATTATGGAGGCTTCTACAGTGCTGGATAACGGTGCGTAAAATAAAAACTATTCTCGAAGAATACCGCTTCTTCGCCTTGCTAGTGTCCCAGTCTTTCAGTTTTGCTCATCAATGCTTCACTTTCTTTGTCGAAGCAAGCACTGCTTGGTCGCTGTATCAGTTGTTTTTATGCTGATTTGCTATTGGTCTTGGGTTTTATTCTATGCGGGTTTTCTTGCTTATGTTCTTGTTCTTGTTCGTTGGGCTTTATTTGTTCACATCGCTTTTTGAGCCTTCTTGTATAAGGGTATAGTCCCTTTCAAAAACTATTTACCCTTAATAAAAAAACATTGAAAGAGTGGTTGGAAATGCATTGGAAAGGTGTAGATGTAAGGAAACTATTTTATTTTTGAGTGTAATTTTCTAAGTTAAATTTTAGAGTCATGATAATTGAGATGCTATTTTGGAGAAGGGTTTGGGGTTGGTTAAGAATAGAATCATCTAGGTTTAAGCTTGGCATGAAGATTACCACTTTGGGATCC
The DNA here is from genome assembly GCA_018340775.1 of Taxus wallichiana var. yunnanensis. Taxonomy (NCBI): domain Eukaryota; kingdom Viridiplantae; phylum Streptophyta; class Pinopsida; order Cupressales; family Taxaceae; genus Taxus; species Taxus wallichiana. The sequence goes on from CM031244.1 coordinate 772,358,302, forward strand.
TTCTCAAAGGTCTTTGAGGGAGGTTTAGATTCAACTTTTCTCCCTCCTCTTGAGTATTGGAATTTTAAAGTATTCAAAGTGATTGTAAATTTTATTAGTAAATTTTGCACTATTGACTCTAGAAACGAGGAGAAAAAGTGCTAACTATGTTGGGTTGAAGGTTGTTGTGGATATGTCAAAGCCATGAGGTAATTTCATCTCATTGTTGGTGAATAATAAGGAATATTATGATTTTTTTATGGAGTTCACCTAAAGAAATGTTTCTCATGTTTGACTGGGACATTTGGCAAAGGGTTATCTTTAGTCATTAAAAGAAACATATTTGGATTCCTCTTTGGTTGGGATTTAAGCTCCTACAAGGGTAATGCTTCCAATGGGAATTTGTATAGGGATTTGGTCCCTTTTGGCAATAAAAAAATAGAAAACCAATTTGCAATAGGAATGGAGGAAGAAAAAATCTTGTACGACTCCTTTGGTGATTGAAGATCGTGGGATACAATCCTTGAGATTGGTAGTTTCAAGGATCAATTTTTTTTTTTTTTGTGAGATTGGTAGTTTTCAAGGATCAAGAAGTTTTTGGTGAGATCTAGGACTCGAATAGTTGTGGAAGTTTGGTCTTTGGATAAGGGATTGGTGTTGCACAAAATGAATGAGAATAAGAATGAAAGTGTTAAGGTAATTAAGAATGGTGACTCCCAACTTGTTGGCTTGGAGCCTTTTGAGGTCCCTCGATTGATAGGGAGATTTTGACGGGTCCTTTCTTGTTTCCTCTCAAAGCAACTCATGTGAGTGTGGATCTTTGGAATTTGAGGAGAATGATTGTGCTATTGAGGGTATGAGTGATTTGAGTGATGAATTAGACAAGAAGTTGGTTTTTCGGATTTCCAAGTTAGAACATATTGCCCTTGCTTCCATGGGTGAAAAGACAAATAAGTGGAGGAAGTATGAATCTCAAAGATTGTAGTAGGATACTATGGAAGAGATTTGGTATGGGTCCCAAGACACATTGGATAAGACTTTTACTAGGTCTCGAAGGATAGTACCCAATGTCCCCCTCCCCCATTTAACCCGTTGTTTGTTTTCCACTTTCTCATGGAAGTTGTCTTGAGTTTCCTACTTGGTTTGATGGGATTAGTTTGGGGTACTCAATTATGTTTCCTAATCTTAACCGTTCTAATGTTTTCTTTGGGGCACGATGGATTAATAAAGACGATCCTTTTTGTGTATGAAAGATGGCTTTTGTGAGCTAATGATTAATTATTTTAATGACGAGGATGTAGGTTAAATGATCATGATGCTTTTAGCTTGCAATAGGCTTCTTGGAGCATGTGGCATGCCTAATTACTAATTACTACTTAAGTGTTGTGGAACTTTGATGGTATTGTTTCATGAGATAGTGATGGGGTGAGTGTGAGTTTCCGGTGATTGTCTTCATTTGGTTATTTCCTTGTCCTTGGCATTTCTCTCTCTTCTAGCTAAGTGTTATTGTGTTTGTCTTTATGATGCGGGGATATTATAAGGTGGGAGTTGGCTGAACATGACAACCTCTTAAGTAATGGGGTGTGTTGACATATTTTTCCGAAGCATGTTGGCTTGTGTTCTTTGAGAAATTCTCAAGGCATGATGTGAACAAAATAATGGAATTTGTTTTGAATTTTACGAATGAAAGTGGTCACCATTAAAGGTTTAACCACGGAGGTGAATGAGGGATTGATTTATAAAGCTTGAGGACTTCTAATTCAAGGAAATATGTTATGCGATAAAAAATAAAGGAAGCCAATGCAATAATTCCTTCCTCGACATTTGTGAGTTGGTGGTGGATACTTGAAAAGGGGTTTATAGGCCTAAGCCATGGTTTATTACTGAATTCAATTATTTAGAAATATGTTAGTTGTGAGAGAAGGTAATACTTGATTTTTGCATATCCTTTTAAATTGTTGTCTCATCTTAGGCATAATTGGTTGATCAATGTGCCTTTCTTCACTCCTTAAGCTTCTTGAGAGAATTGCCAAAGAGGTTTAGGGTGGAAATTAAAAGCTCTTGCTCATCATGGATTGATAAAATTGTTTGTTCTTGAGGCTTTTTGGAAGAAGTACCCGAATATCATATGGGAGTCTTTCTATTCATGTACTAATATCTCTAACCTTATTTCTAATTCTAAGAAGAAAAGTTGAAAATTAATCTTACAAGTTAGTAATTCAAAAAATTTGAATTTGGGGTCGGTGTTGTATTGAAATCAACCATAAATTAGATTTGGGCATTGATATTATGGTAGGTGTGAAGGAGGTTGACCTAGTTGTGCCTAATGCTAATCACTCTCAAGTGGGCTTTAGAGATCATTGATCTGCGCAAGATAGGAGATTGGGTGTCTAACAAATAGTTTTCCTTTCCTTTTTATGTTATAACTCCTAAATTGGACACCTAGTGAGGGTTGTGGATGTCTTCGATAAGGACTTGGTTGGATGTGGGGGAAACATCTGCGATAGTGGGGAAGCTTTGATGTTGACTAGATGAGGTAAAAGCAAAGACAATGAAAGAGAGTTCAAAGAATAATATTATAATGGAGCCAAGTCCTCTTTTGCCCTTGCCTGTGACTATGTTATATAGATTAGAGACTACATGCACCCCCACTAGGGTTTATGCTTTATTTTTAAAATGATTGTGGTTTTACTTTTGCTTAGGCATTTGACTTCTACACTTGCTCTTGATTTGAGCAACCGTGGTAAAATTTTTTCATAGTTTTATTTCTCCTCCTAAACATAAGAAAAATATGTTCTAGGAAGCATACCTTCATAATATGGTTATTGCAATCTTAATCCAAATGTTGGAGTTATAATGATCCAGTGTTTAGATCCTATCTCGAGAATGAAACCACGACTTAGGAAGAAAATAACAAATACTTTGAGGTGGAAAAATGTATTCCTTTATGGATGAGAGGGGAGCATTCGAGGTCTCCAAAGATAATTAGGATTAAGGAAGTTTTCTTATAGGATGAGTATATAAGTTATAAAACTTTTAGGACAAGTATATAAGTTCTAAAGCTTATGAGAAGCAAAGATTTGTTGTAGATCGAAAAGCAATGTGGTGGAGCAATTGACTATTCCCCATAAATATAGGGAGCCTCATTTTCCCTTTAACCTAGTGTCATCTTTTGCGAGGGTGAATATGTATATCCTTTCGATGTTGAATGTCAATGTTAACTAGATAGGCTTTTAAAATTCAACCCTCTCCTCCTATGGTATCCCAATGCTTGGTGGTGGGTGTTTACTCCTCTCAATGTGGATTTATTTGTTGGAGTAATGATTGCTTATGAAAATGTCGAGAGACTTCTTTTCTCCTTTTGAGGTTCCTTCCACCCTTCCTCCCAATTTCAACAAATTTTACGAGAAGTTGACTAAAAATCTAGGATTTCTTGGTACTTGAGGGTGTTCTACATATGATCTTTGTAAATGTTGGTAAGGACGATAATAGTATCGAGGTTTCGACATCATTATTTTGATGTTGTATTCATTTGTTGAATGTTAACTCTTTAGATCTCCCCGCATGAATTTTGGTTGGGTTATTGGGACTCGATGCACCCTAATGGTTAGAGAGTTTATGAATTGGCTCTGGATAGGCATTCTTTTGATGAACTTTATTACGAGTCTTCACTATTCTTTTGTGTCGAAGCCTTTCTAAACTTTGTATATGGATTTAAATTATTATCAGTAATAGTATATGGGTGAGGGACTTTCCAACCCTATACTAGTGATTAAAAACATGGTAAAATGTATAATTAAAAAGTTGTCAATTTTTTGTGATTGTAGATAATTTTAGAAGTTATATTATTGGATTGATATTTTTTTGTAGGATTTTATTTATGTATATTTAAGTTGTCTCAAGATGACCTCCATGAGTAGTAGTTTTTCTAACAATTATTTTTGTGTATTTTTGGTAATAATCACAAGGCAAGGGACACACTTATCACACTAAACCAATAAGAATTTGTACATAGGGAAAGGAGTGATGAATGTAATCCACCACTTTGATCACGCCTTCTAGCCTCATTTTTGTAATAATCATAAGGCAAAAGGGCACAATTAGCAAACAAGCACTTGCATCGACATGTTTTAGTATTGAGAGGAGGAATGATGATTGTAATCCATTGCTTTAGGCTTTTCACACTCTAGTGGGGAAAGGGGCTAGAGGGCGAGAAGTCCAAAGTAGTGGATTGCATTAATCATTTCCCCTACTACTAAAAAAAGTTGATGACGTTTGTTTGCCTCCCCCACATTGCGATAGTTACCAAAAATACATGAGAAATAATGTTATTAGGTAATGATTACTTATGGAGGTCACTTTGAACCGATTTAAATATACACAAGTAAATACCACAAATATTAATTATGTAATTAAATGACTTACAAAATGCCTAAATTTCTTATAAAAAACACAACTAAATTTTATTATGTTGCGATTTACGAGAAAAGAAGATCTAAAACAAAGGTGAGCCAATTTCATAAACATTGGGAAAATGAACTTGTAAAGGCCTCATGGTTTTATTTTCTAGGTATGTGTTTAAATTATGGTATAATTTATATTAAGAGTTTCACAATAAATTGACATGGTCTTAGTTAGGATTTAATTTAATGAAAAGATGGTTAAAACCATAATATTGAGGCCTATAATTGTGTAAGACTCGAAAAGCACATTCTAGGCTTGGATTTGTGCTTTAGGCAAAAAAAACGGCAATGACAAAAAAACAAAAACATGCTATCACTTATACATGAATTCAATGGAATGTACTTTATAGCTCCATAAACATTACTCTTTTCATTACTGAACATACATGTTGGAAAGAAAAAGCATGGACCAAAAATAACATAAAGGTAATATAATGGCGAGAGAGCTTAAGGTTTAATTTATTCAACCTGCATGAAGTTATGCAATACAAAAATATAAAGGTCACACTCAATACACAAAATTGAAAAACATGGGAAATGATCAATAGTTAAATAAAACCACACACACACACACGCACACACACACACACACGTACACACGCACACGCACACGCACACGCACACGCACACGCACACACACACACACACACGCACACACACACACACACACACATGCACACACATGCACACACATGTGCACATGCACATGCACACACACACACACACACACACACACACACACACACACACACACACATGCGATGCCTTAGGGAGCATCAAATCCATCTTTGTAAATAGATCAAGATGACATCAATTTTGGCTTGTAGGTGTGGTTGTAGGTCCTAGGGGTCCATTTAAGTCATTTTGAGGTGCTAGTTAGTGTTTAGGTTCTTCAGAATTCAAATGGAGATTTTCCCTCCATTTTTGCAATATTTGAATTCTTAGTCATTTTGGATTAGTTTGAGAATTGTAAGGTGTTCTTGGAACTTGAAAATCATGTATAAGGGTAGAATGGGGTAAATGTGGGGTGATTAGAACCTTCTAGGTCACATAAGAAGAATTGGACTTACCAAACTTAGGCCTATCAAGAAAAAGTAACCCCTTTTTGAATAAAATCTCATTATAAGACTATTTTGTAACTAAGCGACCCAATGAGAAGAATCTCAAGCAAGAGGGGTGTAAAGACTATAAAGTGCATAATGTAACTATTTTCAACCATTCTACCCGGTATGAATCCAAATGTGAAGTTTCGGAAAGGTAATACGAGGAGAAAAACTCTGTTATGATAATCTTTGGATGTTCTTAGTGTTTGTTGTTGTGTATATGAGAGATCCTTCATCTTAGAACTAAATGATAATTGGTTGAAATATGTGCATGCTTTGTTGACAAGATGAGAATACTAAGGTGATCTTAAGGTTTCCTTATGAAGGTTGAGTTTTGTGTATACTATTTTTCTTATGATTGTTGTAACATCCGATGCAAGGTGAGTAAATCTTGTGAATTTGTGCATGTAGTGGCAAGGTAGAGACCATGAATGCCAAAAGGAGTGTGATAAGATTTACGGTGAGACTTGGAAGGATTGTTGTTTGTATGTAAATGTGTGTGTTTGATGGAAATACAACTCTGTTACTATGATGTGTTTCTCTTTAACCTTATGCTTATTTAAACATATTTGCATAGTAAAGAATATGTATTATAAACTATATTGAACTTGGTTGTGGTGATCCCTAAGCAAGGAGATGATCCTGATATCTGAAAACTTGAAGGTATGCATTTTTGGTATAATATCCTACATGAATGACACCAAGAAGAGATTGACTATGCAGTAGTGAAGGATCTTGTGACAGATGCATGAAACTCTCTAATGACTAAATAAGAGTTTGAGAATGGGTAAATAAATATATGAAGTTGTAACTACTTAACTGTGTCATCTTTGCATGTTAGGGTTTCTAGAGAATACCTGAATTAGAGAGTGGCTTGATTGTTGATTTAGGTGAATCCTTCCTTGACATCATAAACCACGAAAAGGAGTTTAAAACCCATTGTGGAAAGAATATGAGGAGGGGATTAAGAATATAAATAATATCTCCTTCACTTTGTAGTACCTTTGTTTTGCAAAATGTGAAGAGTTCCATCTTTATAACGTGTTCCATCTTTATAACGTGTTCAAAAAGGTGTTTTGGCTTGGTTGAAGGGAATAAGCTCATTGTGATGAAGCATCGTGGTGAGGAAGTATCCTTCACATTAATGATACAGTTCTTATTACAAAGATTCAGGACATTGAATAGGTTTTTAAGAGGAGTTATAAACAAAGAGAACCTCTTGGGCTTTTGTAACCTATATGCGAGTAGTCTTGCTAGGGCACTTTGAATTTGGAAGCCTTAATCATTGACTTGGGCCTTGAAAATATGTAGATATTTTTAAGGAGTTCATAAAGTGTTTCATAAATAATTATTAACTTCCATTGGATATTTCTCTAGATTTTCACGTAAGTCTTGGGAGTAAACAGATTGATCAAAGTGAAGGACTAGAAGAATAAGTCTATCTAACAAAAGAACTTAGGCCATAAGGAGGAGTTACTTCTTGAAATTTGAAACATAGATAGAATGCCCTAATGGGTACTTGAATCTACCTTCATTCTATCTTGAGTTTGATCACAACACAAACTATGCATGACTGTATTTCTTCTAAGACCTAGTCAGGGTTTAGAAACAAAATTGAGAAAGGCAAACCATAGTAAGTTGTAGAAGGAGTTATGTCTTCAAAGTTGGGGTACACATCATAGATGGTAAGAGGATTCTAAGGAAACTTATGAGGTCTTATAGTCACCTCTAGAATCATATACCCATAGGTGAACCAAGCATGTATTGCCTCAAGGATAAGAGGATAGTTTTGTGATAAGAGGGTAGTGTGGAACTTTAAAGGTTTTGAATGCATTTTCCCATTGACCTAACAATGTTTGAGTGTTGAGACATGGAAAGAGAACTAAGGTGCATCAAGAAGCAATAATCCAAAAGTAGCAATCTTGAGTAATAGATATGGAGAAGTAGACATGACAGTATAGTTCATTCTTGCAAGGTGAAGTAAATCCCCACAACTAATCATTTTAGTAAGTGATTTACGACTGATAATAAGTTGTGGAGAAGAGTAAAGGCTAAGGAGTTCTCAAATTAGCAAGTTGGCCAAAAATTGTTTGATTGAATCAAGATTCTAAAGGCTACTAATGGAGAATAATGGTAACATAATGTAAATGACCAAGTGTCGATATCGTGAGCTATGCATCATTTGAGATAAGTTACACTGATATTGTTTGAGATTTGAAGAGTATGTTATGATACAAATGAAACCCTTAAGGAGGTATTAGTCAGTTTGCAATTCTCAATCATTGTAGCCTTATTGATGGTCCTCAAAATGCAAAGTAAGGAAAATTCATTATTTGTATCTTCTTGGTTGTTGAATTTATGAATGATTGTCTAATTTGCTCTACATGTTTGGTATCGTAGATTGGATTTTGTTGTGATTGGGTTTTGAAGTTGAATGAAAAGTTGTTGCTAACAATGTTGTGTGTAGTGGAAGTGACATAAAACATGAGTGAAAAGAAGAGAGTGAAATCAGGAATTAACCATGGGTACATGATGCCACCATGGATGAAGAAGTCAGTAATAGAGAGAGAGAAGAAGCTAGGATAAAGAAAGTGCAAGAGAGGATAAGGGAACAAGAAAATATGAGAAAAATAACAAGGATGATGGAAACAAGGAAAACATGTAGAGAAAGAGAGTTGAAGGCTATTAGGCCTCATGAATCAAACTTGATAGATGGTGAAGATGAAGAGGAACCAACAACAGAGAGGTGATTCAGTGGATTGATAGAGCCGATAATGTACAAGAAAGAGAGAGAGAGAGAGAGAGAGAGAGAAGAGAGAGAGAGAGAGAGAGAGAGAGAGAGAGAGAGAGAGAGAGAGAGAGAGAGAGAGAGAGAGAGAGAGAGAGAGAGAGAGAGAGAGAGAGAGAGAGAGAGAGAGAGAGAGAGAGAGAGAGAGAGACCCCTTATGGGATACCACTTAAAAATGCACAAAATATATGAAAAATGCGGTAAAGTAAAATACCGATTTATGTAGATTTTTACAGTAAGGACATCAAACTAAATAAAATCTATATCTCCCTAAATATTCATTTGAATTACTTGAAAAATTGAAGAGGGTATGATATTATTATAAGGATATAATAACATTGTTTTAGGAGTTTTACATAAATTACAATTACTGCCGTAAAAACACAATATGCCCTAGATAAACTGGAAACTTCGAGAGGCTCGTAACTCTCCAAATCTTTGGAGCATAAATTAAGGCTGTTTGGTAATAACATTAATAGATAAAGGAAATAATATTTCCACCTTCAGATCTGGGAATGGCCGACTGAAAACCCTCCAAATAAAGGCTACACCTTCATATCTGAAAACGGCCATCTAGAAAACCCCCAAATAAAGGTTGCAAGTCACCTTGCTTGGAATGGGGTCAGAAAATGATGGAGGCACCTTCAACGTGCTGCCATGCCTAGCCCAAATGGCTGCCATGAATATGATTTGGAGCCCTCTCGCTTATCTTCCCCAAATGCCCCCAAGACCCTCGAGATCCTTCCTCTGAAACCTCTGTTAATGTCTCTGCCGCATGGCCTTGAAAGCGGCTCCAAAATGACAGACTAGGGTAGATCTCTCACTATCGAAGAATGCCCTGCTAGCTAGGGATGGGTCTCTCACCACCGAAGCTAGGGTCCCTGTGGGATTTGACTCCACAAGCTGTAGATGTGCAACAACAACTGCATGAGAAGGGGTCAATAAAATGTATATCAAAAGTGCCTTTCCTTACTCTCCCCACTCCTTATATACTTCTCCTCGGCAAACGAGCCCCAATAACCCTAGGCGCATTTCATTCCATGGAGGGGCCAATAAAATGAAAGTAACTAAAGTTACTTTTTCCCTTTTAAGTCGCCATGGTCCAAAAGTGACCCCCAAGCACAAAACGTGGATATTAGTACCATGCAGCCCCTTCACAATAGCCCCCAGCGTCCACAACCCCTTGGGTATGACTGACTTGGACTCGACTTGACCCTTAGGCCTTTGGCGTAGAAAAGGGGACATTATAGTCCTCCCTTCCCGAGAAATGCTTGACCCCAAGCATTATCCTATCGTGCTGTAGAGGCTGAATACCACGCCGCAAGTTTCTCCACCTTGCCATGCAGTCAATTGATGATCGGTGTGATGCGAAGTAACCAAGACACCCCATGTAGTGATCATGCTCTCCATGCCATGTGAGAACAATGTTGCTCCTAAAGTAGTATGATGCCCACACCGACTCTCCCCTGGTACCCACGCCGAAAGTGCCAATCTGTCCAATCCCTGCCGATGCAACACTATCATCATGTGATCACTCACTGCCTCTCCAATCGACTCCTAGGTATGAAAGTTCACTTTGGATCCCGTAGAGTCCCCTGAATCCACCTATGAAACAACCTGTATACGTGAAAATGGTGCTAACTCTCCCACCTGACTTGCACTCGTGTGAGAGAAAGGCTCCTCATAATGTATCTTAATGTGTCCCATGGAGGAAAATTCCCAAGAATCTAGTAGACACTCAACCGGTAATATCGGCTCCACATAGTCCACCTCCTACGCCGAATGTGGACCTACCGAATGACCATGAGTCAATTCCATCCCTCCACTAACTAACATGTGGGTGAAGTGCTCACCGCATAGAAGCAATAAAATACATAGGAGTGTTATCCAATGTCGATTCAAAAAATGATGAACCCGCAGGCTTTGACTTGTCACAGTGACAAACCGTATATGCCTGTATAAAGTTGGGGATATCCTCCCTCAACCTATGCCATATGAACCTCTCTGACATGAACCTGTAGGTCTCATCGCAGCTCAAATGCCCAGTCACGGAAGGACAATGCACATGTCACAATATCTCCATCCTCAACCATGAATCTGACACAAGGCTCAATCTTCCCTGATAGAAGATCATCTCATCCTCAAATCTGTAGTTGTCATCCTGTATGTGACCATCCAGAATCTCACCAGTGTGTCGGTTCTTGGAGTACTCAACAAACAAATGAGGTCTCCAGTCTACCGAAACTTCGGATAACCAACATAATGATAAGCTTAGATGATCTGAACATGTAATCCCAATCTTAGTAACAGTCTCATGTGCAACATTGCTGGCCACACCTACATCCATCATACTCCACATCGATCCGCAATAATAAAAATCCTCACCATGCCGGATCGTCCTCTCCATCCCCTCAGCTATAACCATCCTTGGTGCTCCTGTAGATACTCCCCTCAAAATCACATTCCTACCCTCGACTTAAACTTCAGCTCTATCATCTGAAAGTTAGTCTAAAACTCACCAAGAGAGTGAAGCCACTGCACTCCTAGTGCTATGTTGGTCACTCCCATTCCAACAATGTGGAAATCATTGGTAGCTATATAGTTACCCATTGTGATGCTCACTTGGGAACCTGCAGGTGTGCACCTCAAAGACTCTCCATTGGCTACAACCCCGTTGAGGCCCTTAAAATCCTTTGTGCCGTAGTCTTCGCCTCTCAACCAATGCGGCATCAATATAGTTGTGGGTTTCCACGCTATCTATGAGTACCCCACACGTTCCTGCATAACTCCTTTAATCCTAAATGTCTTATACATAAGAGTACTAGGCAATGTGGCTATAATCTTTGGAGGAAAAGTCTTCCTCCTCCTACCGCATCTGCACTATCTAACGCAACCCCATATCCATCATCCATCTCGCGAGTCTCTAACTCCTCACCTCTATCACCCTTGCTCTCCTCAAAGACTTCAATGAATTGAGCCTTCCCTCTACCTCTGCAATCATGTCCTGGGATCTAAGGTGTGTGGCAATCAAAACATAGTTTCTTTTGCCTCAACTCATCTTTGTGTTCTCAGGAAATGATTGGCTTTTTAACCACCTCCTGCCTCGGCAGAGGCTCCCTCTTCTGACATTCGTTTGATCCAGATGGAGGTTCCCTTTCTTTGAACGCGTGAGGTGGAGCCCTCGGCTTTGGAGTGGATAACTCCAAGTCTCAAGCTTTCCTAATAGCCTCGTGCAAAGAAGAAGGTTCAAATGCCTTCACAAATCTAGCGAAAGCATCAGTTAAACCTACTATGAATAGAGAAATCAACCTCCTCTCTGTGACATCAGGTACCATGACTGGTAATCTCTGAAAATCTGCGATGTACTGATCTAGGGGACCGGTTTGTCTCAAATGAGTCCACTCCCTGAAATACCTGTCAGGGTCCCTCCTATCAAATCTACTCACCAGCCTCTGCGCAAACTCTGCATGAGTCGTAATGTGTATGTGTCCCTGTGTAATCAGCCCATGATGCCACCAATCATGAGCGTCTCCCTCAAGATGTGAGCTTGCAAACTTAATTGCATCTTCCTCCTACATAGGATTTGAGTTGGAGTATGTCTTTGACTTACGGACCCAAGATTGCAGCGCAATACACTTCTTAGAACCGTCGAAGTGTGGAATGGAGATTTGTCCCAATCTCCTCTATAACTCTAGTACATTTCTGTTGATCTCTCTTGGGTCTATTGCCAACCTTCATTTTGCAATATTCCTGGAATGACATGTTGTTACGAAGGCCTTCACTCAAGGTTTGGCACCTCTCCCAACAAGACTCCTCATCCAACATATCTACGGGCTGTGCCTGGTTAACTTCCAGATCCTTCAAGAAAAATGTTTCGTGAAGCCCCAAAGGCCTCGACAGAAAAATGGGAGGCTACTGCCCCAAATGTCCACTCTCACCTCTTTTCCCTGTTGTCCCATTTTGCTATTTTTCTCCTCTCATTATGATCGCATTGTTATACACACCCAACAAGTTGAAGATGATTAAAAATATTCTCTTACCCGCTTTTGCAATCGAAAACCAATGCTAGTACCTTAAGAGGTACTCTCCTTCTTGCACTGAGTCTCCAATGAAGAAATCATGCTTTCCAACACTTGTAATCCCAAAAGACACATTTGAATTCTTTCTTTGGCTTATGAAATCACAAAATTGATAGTTTTGGATAACTGCCACATATTACCAGGATCCCATAGCTTATAATGCCCCTAAGCCCTTGTATCATGTAAGGTCTGCCATCTTTTCTTCTCTTGTATCTCCTCATAAAGAAGATTATCAAAAGGTTCACCTTCTATCGCTGCTTTAGAAACCTCCAAAACAACACCATCCCTATTGTGATTCATGATTTTAGATGGAGAATAAGTGGAACAAGAATCAACACCTTTCACAATTTTATGCTCATTACTACTTGGTAAATCCATCCCATATGATAATGACTTATTCTTTGGAGGATTGATAGGTACCTTTTGGATTGAAATATCTTTTTCAGTTTTGCAACCAACCAACCATGTTTGTTCATACCTTTCAATGCCATCAATGTCCTCCGTGTGTTCAAGATAGACATATGTTGAGCTGCCCCCAACATTGTTGCCTGAGTGCCTTTCAAGGCCATCAATGTCCTCCGTGTGTTCAAGATAGACATATGTTGAGCTGCCCCCAACATTGTTGCCTGAGTGCCTGTTGAAAGTATCTGAAAGCTGATCAAAAGTTGTTGGTTTGGAAATTACAGCAGGCTGCAATTTTACACTAGTGTCCATGTGAGGCTCCTCCTCATGTGCCAAATTGCCAGCATAGAGTATTCTCTCGGGGTGTAGTCTTTCTTGCATTAATTGCCCTCATCGTTTCCTTGAAATATTGTATGTGTTTTCTTGCTTGAGTCACTATCATTTAGCGGCTCTAGCTCTGCTATTCCCTTCCTCACACTTCTTAAGAGTTTCCATTACATCCTCCTTGCTTGCGCACAAACAAGTTTCTTCTCCCGATCTCGGAATAATTTCTCTAACAAGAAAAGTTTCACTAATGCAATTATTTTGCTCAATGGAAATCATACCCTTTTGTCTAGAGGCTTCTTCTACCAATGAGTTCCTTTGTAATTCAGGTAATCTTGGTATATGATGACCTTGTTTGGGCTCGCTACCAATCTTCATCATGCAATAATCTGAAATGGCATATTATCTCTGAAACCCCTACTCAAAGATTGGTACTTCCTCCAACAATAATCCTCATCAATCACCTCTATTGGCCGCCCTCTATCACTATTCTCACCATGTTCCTTATTGTCCCTAGGTCTGCTTTGATTCACATTCTAAGTGAGCTGGCTCAAATAAAGGTTAGTGGCTTCCTGTTGTTTCACCATGTTGGTGAACATTTCCTTCATAAAACCCACATTGAGATCTTTCCAAACTACCATATTTAACCCGCGCGAGTTGGAGGAACAACTACTTTGATGCCACCGAGATATCCCTAATGGGATACCACTTAAAAATGCACAAAATATATGAAAAATGCAGCAAAGTAAAATACTGATTTATGCAGATTTTTACAACAGTAAGGACAACGAACTAAATAAAATCTATATCTCCCTAAATATTCATTCGAATTACTTGAAAACTTGAAGAGGGCTTGATATTATTATAAAGGACATAATAACACTGTTTTTGGAGTTTTACATAAATTAAAATGCTACCAGAAAAAGCACAACGTGCCCTAGATAGCTGGAAACTTCAGAGGCTCGTAACTCTCCAAATACCGGAGCAAAAATTAAGGGTCTTTGGTAATAACATTAACAGATAAAGGAAATAATATTTCCACCTTCAGATCTGGGAATGGCCAACTGGAAAACCCTCCAAATAAAGGTTGCACCTTCAGATCAAAAACGGTCATCTGGAAAACCCCTAAATAAAGGCTACAAGTCACCTCACTTGGAATGGGGTCAAAAATGATGGAGACACCTTCAACTTGCTGCCACGCCCAGCCCAAATGGTTGCCATGAATATGATCTGGAGCCCCTTTGCTTATCTTCCCGAATGCCCCCAAGACCCTTGAGATCCTTCCTCTGAAACCTCTCGTTAATGTCTCCCGCCGCACGGCTTGAAAGCGGCTCCAAAATGCTATACTAGGGTAGATCTCTCACTACTCGAAGAATGCCTGCTAGCTAGGGATGGGTCTCTCACCACCAAAGCTAGGGTCCATGTGGATTTGACTCCACACGCCGTAGATGCTTAAATAGCGGTAGGCACGAGAATGGGTTAATAAAATGAATATCAAAAGTGCCTTTCTTTACTTTCCCGCTCATTGTATACTTCTCCTCGGAAAATGAGCCCCAATAACCCTAGGCACATTTCATTCTATGGAGGGGCCAATAAAATGAAAGTAACTAAAGTTACTTTTTCCCTTTTAAGTCGTCATGGTCCAAAAGTGACCCCCAAGCGCAAAACATGGATATTAGTACCATGCGGCCCCTTCACAATAGCCCCCAACGTCCACAGCCCCTTGGGTATGACCCGACTTGGACTCGACTTGACCCTTAGGCATTTGGCATAGAAAAGGAGACATTACGAGGCAAGAGGTAGAGCAACCGATGATGCTCATAGAAAGAAAGAGAGAAGAGCATATACAAGAGACACAAATGATGATGAAGAAGAAGAGAGTCAAGTAGCTAGTTAAACCGCTTATGGAAAAGAGACAAAGGAAGCAACTAAGAATGATGATAAAGCAAGAGGAAAGAAGACAAAAAGATGAAAAAGAGGATGACTAAGCAAGAAAGAGAGGTGGTTAAAGAAATGGTATTGGTAGAGAATAAGAGTGAGGATGATGAGATAATAAGCATTTTAGCTTTTCTTGTCTTTGGATTATTATAATGGAAGTAGTTGGTATGCGAGATATGGCGTAAAAAAGTTCAAGAAAGAACAAAATGAAGTGATGTCAAGAAAAGAGGAACCTGAAGGGGCAGCCAAGCCTCAAAATTGTGAATGTGCGTTAGTGTGAGTGTGTGTTTGCAGGTGTGAAAAGTAAACAAGAAAGTGCATTTGTTTATGAGAGTTGGGAGAAATTGCAAGAAGAGATAGCAGCCTTGGAGCATGCTTTATACAAAGAGGAATCATGTGGAAGAGAAATGGAAATCAGTTCTAGGATAGAGAAAGAGTAGCAACAACAAGAGCAAGAGGGAGATGTGAAGAATGAAGAAGAAGAAGAAGCATATGAAGTACTAGACCTCATTCTTAAAGATGAAGAGAACCATGAAGATCATGTAAAGCACAAGATAGAAGCAAAAAGATAGAGGAAGCTGATGATGAAGATCAGATTAGAGCAAGAATGAAGACACCAAGAAATTGGAAGAAGAAGAAGTAAAATATGAGCTATGGAGTACAATCTTTCGTACCCTCTACGGAGTATCATGCGAAACATCAACTTCATCTTTGTAAATAGATCAAGATGACATCAATTTTGGATTGTAGGTGTGGTTTTAGGTCTTAGGGGTTCATTCAATTTATTTTGAGGTGCTAGTTAGTGTTTAGGTTCTTCAAAATTCAAATGGAGCTTTTCCCTCCATTTTTGCAAAATTTGAATACTTAGCCATTTTGGCTTAGTTTGAGAATCGTAAGGTGTTCTTGGAACTTGGAAATCATGTATAAGGGTAGAATGAGGTTAAATGTGGGGTGATTATAAACTTTTAGGTCATATAAGAATAATTGGACTTACCAAACTTAGGCCTATCAAGCAAAACAACCCCATTTTGAATAAAATCTTATTATAAGACTGTTTTGTAACTGACCCAACGAGAAGAATCTCGATAAAGAGGGTTGTAAAGACTATAAAGTGCATAATGTAACTATGTATTCAACCATTCTACCCAAGTATGAATCCAAATGTGAAGTTTCAAGAAAGGTAATAGAGGAGGAAAACTCTGTTATGATAAACTTTATATGTTCTTAGTATTTGTTGTTGTGTATATCGAGAGATCCTTCATCTAAGAACTAAATCATAATTGGTTGAAATCCATGCATGCTTTGTTGACAAGATGTGAATACTAAGGTGATCTTTAGGTTTTCTTATGAAGGTTGAGTTTTATGTATACTATTTTTCTTATGATTGTTGTAACTTCTGATGCAAGGTGAGTAAATACTATGAATTTGTGCATGTAATGGCAAGGTAGAGACCATGAATGCCAAAAGGAGTGTGATAAGCTTTATGGTGAGACTTGGAAGGATTGTTGTTTGCTTGTAAATGTGTGTGTTTGATGGACAATACAACTTTGTGACTATGATGTGTTTCTCTTAATCAAGGAGAGGTTTAACCTTATGCTTGTTTAAACATCTTTGCATAGTCAATAATATGTCTTATAAACTATATTGAGCTTGGTTGTGGTGATCCTCGAGCAAGGAGATGGTCCCGATGCCTAAAAACCGAAGGTATGCATTTTTGGTATAATATCTTACATGATTGAGACCAAGAAGAGACTATGATTGTGAAGGAAATGAAAGATCTTGTGATAGATGCATGAAGCTCTTTAATGACTAAATACGAGTTTGAGAATGGGTAAATAAATATATGAAGTTGTAACTATTTAATTGTGTTGTCATTGCATGTTAGGGTTCTAGAGAATACCTTGAATTGGAGAGTGGTTTGATTGTTGATTTAGGAGAACCCTTCCTTGACATCATAAACCACGAGAAAGGAGTTTGAAACCCACAATGGAAATAATATGAGGAGGGATTGAGCACACAAAGAATATCTCCTTCACTGTAGTACCTTATTTTGTAAATTGTGAAGAGCTCTATCTTTCTAACGTGTTCGAAGGTGTTTTGGCTTGGTTGAAAAAAATAAGATCATTGTGATGAAGCAATGGTGAGGAAGTATCCTTCACATTAATGATACAATCCTTATTGCAAATATTCGGACCTTGAACAGGTTTTTAAGAGGAGTCATAAGCAAAGAGAGCATATCGGGCTTGATTGTAACCTGCATGCGAGTAGTGCTATGGCATTGAATTTGGAAGCCTTAATCATTGACTTGGGCCTTGAAACTTTGTAGATATTTCCATAAGGGAGTTCATAAAGTGTTTCAAAAAGAATTATTAACTTCCATTGGATAGTTCTCTAGATTTTCATGACAGTCTTGGGAGTATACAGTTGATCACAGTGAAGGGCTAGTCTATCTAACAAAGGAACTTAGGCCATAAGGAGGAGTTACTTCTTGAAAATTGAAACATAGATAGAATTCCCTAATGGGTACTTGAATCTACGTTCATTCCATCTTGAGTTTGATCACAACACAAACTATGCATGACCGTATTTCTTCTAAGACCTAGTCAAGGGTTTAGAAAAAAATTGAGAAAGGTGAACCATAGTAAGTTGTAGGAGGAGTTATGTCATCAAAGTTGGGGTACACATCATAGATGGTAAGAGTATTCTAAGGAAACTTATGAGGTCTTATAGTCACCTCTAGAAGTCTATACCCATAGGTGAACCAAGCATGCATTGTCTCAAGGATAAGAGGACAGTTTTGTGATAAGGAGGGTAGTGTGGAACTTTGAAGGTTTTGAATGCATTTTCCCATTGACCTAACAATGTTTGAGTGTTGAGACAGGGAAAGAGAACTAAGGTGCATCAAGAAGCAATAATCCAAAAGTAGCAATCTTGAGTAATGGCTGTGGAGAAGTAGACATGACAATATAGTTCATTCTTGCAAGGTGAAGTAAATCCCCACAACTAATCATTTTAGTAACTGATTTACGATTGATATGAAGTTGTGGAGCAGAGTAAAGGTTAAGGAGTTCTCAAATTAGCAAGTTGGCCAAAAATTGTTTGATTGAATCAAGATTCTAAAGGCTACTAATGGAGAATGAGGGTAAGATAAGGTAAATGACTAAGTGTCTGATATCAGGAGCTATGAATCATTTGAGATAAGTTACATTGATATTATTTGAGATTTGAAGAGTATGCTTATGATACTGAAAAACCCTTAAGGTGGTATTAGTCAGTTTGCAATTCTCAATCATCAGTCTTGTTGATGGTCTTTAAAATGCAAAGTAAGGAAAATTGATTATTTGTATCTTCTTGGTTGTTAAATTTATGAATGATTGTGTAATTTGCTCTGCATCATATGCACACATGCACACACATGCGAACACATGCACACACACAACACATGCACACACCGACACGAACAAACACATGCACACACACAAACACACACACATGCACACGTACGCGTGCACACACGCACACACACACCACACCCAACACACACACCCCCCCACACACACCCGCATACATGGGTAAATGCACACACGCGCGCGCACACACACACACACACACACACACACACACACACACACACACACACCCACCACACTATCACACAAACTCACACACACACACACACACACACACACACACACACATGCATAGACATGAACGTTGACACACAAACACATACAAACCCATACACATATACATGCACACACACATGCACAAACACCCACACACATTTACAAACACACACGAAATATAAAGACACGTACAGGTGCGCGTAGACACACACACACACACAAACGCACACATGCGTGCACACACAAACATACATAGAAACATTCACACACAAACACACAAACACACACACACACACATACACACATGCACGAGTGCACATGCGCATACACAGTCTCACACACACATGCACGCACATGCTCACACACACAAACACACATATGCACACACATGCACAAACACACACAAACACATAGACTACACATGCACACAAACACACATGAATCTCTCTCTCTCTCTCTCTCACACACACACACACACACACACACACACACACACAACACGCACACACACACACACACGTGTACACACACACACACACTCACATACACGAAATAGACACAAAAATAGACACAAACACAAACACAAACACACACACATACACACCCACCCCCACACACACACACACACATGCGGACACCGCGCACAAAAACCCACACACGCACCCACACACACACACACACACGTGCACACAAACATACATGCACATGCACACATGCACACGTGCGCATGCACACACATGTACAAATAGACACACATGTACACACACAGACACACAAAAAAGTTACATGTTAGCTGAGTTGAGGCCTCAAAACTCATTGGCCCTCAATTTAAGTGATAAAGAAATCCAAGTTGATGATATGACATTAAATTTGTATAATCTCCAAGTTGATATTATGAAATTAAATTTGTAAATTCTAGTCATTGCCCCAACAAACAAAAAAGTTGTAACTATCGATCAATGAGAGATTAGGAAACTTTAGCGAGTTCTTCATTATCATCAATTTAAAACATCAAAGTTTTACAAAATTGAACCATAATTTGAAATGAAACATAGAGTTTTAGTTAGAGAAATGTAATTTATCCAAATATAAATCACAATTTGCGATGATATTTAATGTCGATAAATGTCGATTTGGGGTGGATTGGTTTAGTTTCCATGTGACGTTATTGTGTTGATATTTCTATGAGCACATCAATGAGATGCATTTTAAAAATGGTTTGAGGATTAATTGTTTCCAACATGAAAGGGAATGTTATAAACATAATTAACTTAGTTACTTATGAAAGGTTATGTCTTAATACTTCATTTTCTTGAATAATACACACTAAAGGGTTATGCATCTTCTCATCGTAATCTTTTAATAATATATATTTCTATTCATCTCTTGAATCTTTCATAACTTTCCAATATATGAACCAATAATGTGTATTTCAATTTCTTGTATGGATCCAACAAAGTGGTCACATGTGTCAACTTTATGAATTAAAATGTATCATATGACTTGAAGAGTATCGAGAACATTTTTGGGGCATTTAGGGATGAGATTTTCAAGTTTCGAGTTTTGAAGAGGATAATGATTTTTATCTATCAATTTACTTTTTGTGTTCTCAAATTTTTTGAATTGGAAGTCTTAAGCTAAATAAGGTTTCAAGATTCTTGAGTTTAGGTTTTAGGTTTCAAATAAGATAAGAATATTTTATATCAATGCAATTTTTTTGTTTTAAGGGTTTTGGGTTTAAAGTTTATTAGTAGTACATATTTTTAGTTTTGGGTTTCATATTTTAGATTTTGGGGTTTTAGAGCTTTTGAGTTTTGTTGTTTTCTCATCATGTATTACAATTACATCATATATTTTTTAACTCGTAAAATTTAGTGTATGCTTGCACCTTGGGATGTTATTACTAGTAATTTCAGTCTTCACGACCTTCCAAATTCACACCAAATGATGTTAGAGAAAGTGATTCATAATTGACGATGGAAATATGCTTCCGTGTGTGATTTATACTAATAATAGAAATTGCACGTGAGGTGTGCGATGTTAATGCCGAAAGAGAAATATTGGTGAGCGGAAAAGGATGTTGAAACAGGCCAACAAAGGACCATATATAGATAAAATATGTTGACGACAAATAAATGCAACGCAAAATAAAGTTACATGTTAGCTAATTTGAGGCCTCAAAACTCATTGTCCCTCAATTTAAGTGATAAAGAAATCCAAATTGATGATATGTCATTAAATTTGTATAATCTCCAAGTTGATATTATGACATTAAATTTGTAAATTCTAGTCATTGCCCAACAAACAAAAAAAAGTTGTAGCTATCGATCAATAAGAGATAAGGAAACTTTATCGAATTCTTCATTATCATCAATTTAAAACATCAAAGTTTTACAAAATTGAACCATAATTTGAAATTAAACATAGAGTTTTAGTTAGAGAAATGTAATTTATCCAAATATAAATCACAATTTGCGATGATATTTAATGTCAATAAATGTCGATTTAGGGTGGATTGGTTTAGTTTCCATGTGACATTATTGTGTTGATATTTTTGTGAGCACATCAATGAGTGTATTTTAAAAATGGTTTGAGGATGAATTGTTTCCAACATGGAAGGGCATGTTATAAACGTAATTAACTTAGTTACTTATGAAAGGTTATGTCTTAATACTTCATTTTTCTTGAATAATACACACTAAAGGGTTATGTCTTCTCATCACAATCTTTTAATAATATATGTTTCTATTCATCTCTTGATCTTTCATAACTTTCCAATATATAAACCAATAACGTGTATTTCAATTTCTTGCATGGATCCAACAAAGTGGTCACATGTGTCAACTTTATGAATTAAAATGTACCATATGACTTGAAGAGCATCAAGAACATTTTTGGGGCATTTGGGGATGAGATTTTCGAGTTTCGAGTTTTAAAGAGGATAATGATTTTTATCCATCAAATTGCTTTTGTGTTCTTGAGGTTTTGAATTTGGAAGTCTTAAGCTAAATAGGGTTTCAAGTTCTTGAGTTTAGGTTTTTAGGTTTCAAATTAGATAAGAACATTTTATATCAATGCAATTTTTTGTTTTAAGGGTTTTGGGTAACTTTCATTATAAAAATGCGTCGAGGGTGGATGCTTTTATTAATGTTTTAATGCTAAAAATTCTTGTAAGTGTGCTTTATACTAAGTTTGGTTCCCATCCCTATCCTCATGTGCACTTTTTCCTTTACTTAGTTCCTAACTTTCCTATAAGGTGCACTTTTTGTATTGAAATTGGTTCTTGATGACAATATAATGTGGACTTTAAAAATTATGAAGTTTTAAACCTCTTCCATATGAAGATTTTAACTTTACATGGTTCTTGAAGCATGCTCCATATGCACTTTGGTTGAGTTTTCCTTTTCTGCCCCATATCTTGATATTTAAGTGATGAAAATAGAAGAAACCTCAATAAGTATCAAGCATTGGAATGAATGTATGCAAAGTGTTTGACCAAATGCCTACATCATAATTCATGGTTCTACTTTATCTCTCAACCTCTTGGATGTGCTACATGATCATATTGTTTGAATTCCATCTCTCTTAACGGTTCCAGAATGAAACAATGTCACATTTATACAAGTTGGATAATTTATGCTTATTTCTCTTTGCAACCAAGAAATTATTCAAATTATGAAATTGTAATTAATTAATTATAATGTAATAATAGATTATAAAGTGAAATTAAGTGATTTTAACTTGAGTCAAGGGGTGGGTTAAGTTATAAAGTGGTTTTATAACTACTTTTTGGGATGTGCCTATAAAAGGCTTGATCACAATTGTAAAATGGCTAACCTTTTCTCTCTTTTTTTGTGAATGAAGAAATAAACTACAAAAACTGTGTGTGTATCTATTTTGACTTCATTCTATGAGATATAGAATGTTAACTCGTGAATGAGAATCAATTTAATGTGATTATCATCTTTTGATTATGAACTCTATTTGATATTCATAACTAGAGACACATTTTTAATGTTAATTCATTGTGTGTGCCATGTTAATATCTAGACCTTGTGTTGCATATTCTGCATGAGGACTTTGTGTCATATACACATAATTCCCTAACCCAAGAGAATTTATGCTTTTGATTGGTTTCTATCTCATGTGCAAATGTTGTTGAGTTCTATTTTCCATGTAAAAGAGAGAGGTTTTAGTTTATGTTTTCTGGAATTACTCAAGTAGTTTTATGCATTTCTATTATGTTGCGAGTTTCTTCCTTTCCCCTTTCTTCTCTCTTTCCCTTTCCCACTTTTGTCTCCTTTGTGCTTTTCGGTTAAAAGAACCAAAAACATAAATACACCCATCATATGAGGGAATTGCCCCTCTCAAAAGAAAAGGAACTTCACCCTATCAATAGGTGATTTTCCCTAGTTATTGCAGATTTTATAGGGTCTCCATTAGGCCATTCTGAAAATATAAAGTGACATAAATTTTTGTCAAATTTTTTTGTGACTCCGTTGGGAGTGAAATTTTTGTTAGGTTCGTTTTTCCACATCAAGGAACCTCCCCTTAAATAGATGCTAGTAATTTTGCATGCAATTGGTACACAAAGTCATAATACTAGTGAAGATGAAGATGAAGTGATTGTGGCATTGATGAAGATGAATAAATTGATCTTCTCTCTCGAGGCATGCAAGTTCCGAGATGGTCTTGAACATGCATATTTTTTTGAAGAAGCTCTATGGAGACATGGAAATCAACCCAATGAAAATGTATCCCGCTTTCATTCAAACTCGAAGAAAGTTGAGAAAGAAGAAGGAAGAAGTGTCTTCTCATTATCCCACCATCATAATAACCCTTTTACAGTGAAGAAAATAAGTTACCTCCTAAGAATTATGATGCTCCACATAGAAGAATTAAGGTTCTTTGACACATCCCTACAAGTTGCAAAAGAGAACAAAAAATGTAGGTGAAGATAACCAAACTTGAAAAAATTACTGCATCTAATGATCCTATCATCAAATCCTTGTGACTAAATTCAAAAAGAGTGTTAATAAATGAAGAAAGATGAATATTTAACCCGTTGATGATCATAAGTCTAGGCATTTGATGAGATAAGTACAACAAAATATAGAATCGTGCGAAGCACATGAGAAGTCAAAACAACTTGAAGATGAATCCTTGGATGAGTTATGTGATGATAAAATATGTTTGGAGAACATATTTTTTAAAATTAATGTTTTGTATGTTGCATGACTTATTGTAGATCTCGAGAACATTTCCTTTTATTTGTCTTCCCATTGATTCTTTTCTTGCTTATGAAGATGAGGAGATGAATGCCCTAAAGGAATACATGCAAAGGATTGTGAGAATGGTAGAAGGGATTTTAGATCACTATGCCAATCTTGAAATCTTACACTTTTTGGAGCTATGTAGAGGAAGTTTGAACAACTTGAGATACTGAATAAGGAAGAGAACAACAATCTGTCAAAAGTAGTTCCTTAGGATCCTTCACACTTTGAAATATTTATTCTTGATATATACCTTCATGCCTCTGGTGACTACATTCTTTGTGAATCTTCTCACTCCTTTCAAGTTGACATCATTGAAAATAATGAAAATAACAAGGAATCTGAGTTGTCATGCATAAATTCATTTCATCTTGAGACATTTTTTTTGAAGCGTTTCAAGGAAAGTAAATATATTTGTCTTGACAAGAGTGATTTGATGCTTGTTGAAGTTGTTGCTTATCATGAAGATATACCAAAGGTATCCTGGATTAGAATGAATTTATCTTCTCAACCGGATACCTTTCGGAGAGTGAAGATGAGGTAATTTTCAATGATTTCCATGCAATATTTAATCCTCAATCTGATGTGCATATTTTAAAAATTGGAGAAGAGAACTTTGAAACACCCAATATTCTTTCTATGAAACTTGTTGATAAGCAAAGAACACATACTCATGTGAATATTGTGGGAGAGTCTTCTTGCAAGTTTTTCTCTCATTTTACACAAAAGGAAGCAGTCAAGATTGAAGATGACATGATCCTTCTGGAATGTTGAAAATGGAGACCCCAAAACTCCATTCAAATATATCAAGTGGATAAGTAACCAAGCTTGTTGAAAGAGGAAAATGATTCATGGAGAAGGCATATAACAGGCATTCCATGATATTGGTGAGGAAGTGAATTCTCTACCTAAATCACACAACTGTTTCAATTTCACAATTATTATCACAAGTGAGTTGATAGAGACAAATATTTTTGAACAAGAAGTTTCTAAATGTGTCAAGCATTATGAAGAAGATGAGAGTCTTGCTGAATTTTCTCTTCCTGGTGTCACTAGTGTTGAAATCAAATAATTTTAACATGCTCATTTTGAAGCTCACAATCTGGTGGAAGTCAAGGACAAGGAGGTTGGTGAAATGTTTATTGAAAATGTGAAATTTGTAGAAAATGAGGAAATAATTTAAGAATTGATTAACTCTTCTCAATTGAGCTTTCTTGTTGATAAACTCTCTCGACTTTGAGGTCACTTTGTTTTTGTGCACTTTATTTAAAAATCCTTATTTAGTGGTAGAAGAAGTGAAATATGATAATGATGATTCATGCATTGATGAAATTTTCCCCACTTTGTGTCAAACATTCTAACCACTCCTAAATCAGAAATCGAATCAAACTTTATTGTTGTTTCAACTCATGAGGAGGTGCCTAATATTCACCCTTTGGATGAAAGCTTTCATGTCAATCCAAGATGTAACGAAGAGGTAGAAATCTCACCTAAATGGATCATTGTGGAGTACAAAAGACAAAAGCATAGTGACACATATGATCAATATTCATACAAAGCGATACATAAAATTGTGCTTGATTTAACAAAAATAGAATTATTGCCAAAACCTAAGATATTGTAGAGTCACATCTTGATAAATAAACAATAAAGTACATATCGACACAAGCAATAAGCTAAATAAATATGAAACCCTAGGTGAAAGAGAGAGTAGAAGACTTAGTTGATTTCACAATTGATCCTGAAGTATGTTGGATTGGAAGAGTGGTAAAAAGAGGAGCAGGACTATTGCAACCGCACCCATAAAATTTTGTAATCGCCAAATGAGCCTGAGACTAAGGCGCTTGGACTAGGTCGAAGGTGTTGGAGACCGCTTCAGGTGCTCATGACTGCGAACGGCCTCGAGAAAATGATTTTTGTTGTGTTGCAGCAAGATGGTTTTGGCTGTCACCTTTGATCACCTATGTGTTGCACTATGTCCGCAAAATTCACATGTAACCTGCAAAACAAATGATCTCCTGCAAAACCCCAAAACACATCAAAGAAAAAGATGTAAATAGGGATTCAAATCGACTCGATGGTCACCCGACGAGTGAACTTATGACTGAGTGTTGTACTAGATCTCATACTCTATGTAGTTTAGTGTGCATGTGTGTAGAATCATGTCGTAGGAAGCTCTTGTGCAAGATGCACTTGGTAACGAGTAATAGCTAGATGTAACAATGTAGATAGATGTGTAGATGTCAAAATGAACTTCTCCTCATATGTGTGTATGTAGAAAATATAGTTCTTTGTCCCATGAATGAAGCTAGATGAATGCCTTGATGCTCTTAGAATGACTTTGGATGCAACCTTAGGTGGTGATAGTAGATGCTTAGAGCTTGGTCCTTTATTATGGTCACATAGCTTTGTATTTATATGATTCCCTTGTTTGAATTTTGTAATTGACAACTAAAATGAACCATAAGAAAACAAGATGCCCAAATGATAAAAGAGGCCTAAAATAGGCGAGTAAGATATAAAGAGGTCGGGGGCGCCTAGAGGGGGGACAAGGGCGTCTCGGGTGCTAGCACCTTGGTTGGGCGCTAGTGTCTAGAGAGTCAAGAAAGATAAAACAATGAAGATCAAAATAGGATGTGGGGTGTGAAAGACCAAAGAGGAAACCATAAGACATAAGAGGCCTTAAATAGATGTCAATTACTAGTTTTTTCGCATAGGAATCATATGAATAGTGGTATGTGATGAAGACCTAGAAATGTACCCAAGTGCGTGATTTAGAGTCTACATGGTGCCAACCATGAGGATGTCATTTCATATCTCTTCCCACTGAAATGGGAATTGTAGAGTTGGATAACCATGAGAATGAGAGTGAGGATCATTATGGTGAAATATGTATTCTCTTCATTGATGCAATGACAAGATTAATTGGTGATGAATGTGTTGTTGATGAACTACTTTTCCTTGACTCATCTACGGAGGAAACAAACAATGTTTGGTTCAATTGTCAAGCATGTGATGAGGATTCAGTGATGATCATGTCTTCTCATGAGAAAATTTTCAAGAGAAACTAGTTTGCAAACATCAAGTGGATGGTGATGGATGTTCGTGTTGTTCGAAAGCCTAGTGTGATGCAAAAGGAAGCTCAAAAGTTCATTTCAACACTTTCTTGTTGCAAGAAGAGTAAAATTTGTGAACAAGTGTTAGAGTGTTTATTGGATTTGGGTGAATTCTCTGTGAAATATCAATTTGAGAATAATTTTTTTGTTTCTATTCTTCTTCTTAGGACAAGTGGAGCAGTCATGAATCCTTGGTATGATCAAAAACATTTTCAATCCACCGGAGCTTCATGCTTTTAGTCCTTTGCATCGTAAGGGTACCTTTTTCTCTCTCAACTTATTGTTGGGTTTGTGTAAACTTATATATTCCCGTTCTTCCCCTTGTACATAGTTTACCCCCCTTTTTGGCTCATTTTCCTTTTCATTTTCTTGCACATGTTCAATAATGTAACTTGAGAAAGTGATCTCTTGTACATATTTGTGCTAAGTTTGACTCTATTTCCCAATGGATAAGAATCTTGTTTGTTGACACCTTGAGATTTTGAAGTTTGAGCTATGCCTTATTTGTGCTTCACCCAATCCAAGTCATGTCCCCGAAAGAGCTAGTTTGTTGTCACAAAAATAAGACGATATGAAACATTGTAAATTATGCTTGAATGCATTAAAATTCCCCTAAAAATGAATTTTGAGTATAAACACTCGATGCTAATCATTTCATCTTCACTAGTCTAGTTTTGACCCAATATTATTTTGTTGCTTCGTTTGATTGACAATTTTCAAACCATCTCGGTTTATCTAGTTTGTGTTTCGTAAGATCAAAATATGCCCTCCATGGTCCTATCTTGCAATGAATGACTACTCCTTGCCTTTTTGTTCTATGAAATGATCTTACCTTTGTACTTGTTTGACCTTGCGGATCCACCTTGGGAGATTTTGTTATAAAAACACATTGAGGGTGGATATTTTTGTGAATATTTTAACTCTAAAACATGCTTCCAAGTGTGATTTATACTAATACTAGAAATTGCACATGAGGTGTGCGATGTTAACGCCGAAAGAGAAATATTGGTGAGTGGAAAAGGATGTTGAAACAAACAACAAAGGACCATATATAGATAAAATATGTTGATGACAAATAAATGCAACACCATTTACAAGACATGTTTCATACCACAAATTTACGCAAAAGCATGATTTTCTCGGTTGACACGAGGAAAATTTTGTGTTGCAATTGATCCATAATCAACCTATCATGAGTTAGTATGCCCAATGTTCTAAGAAATGGATCCGGCAACAAGAGAGTAAAGGGCTTTCAAAAATTGAAGGTTATGGTTGTCCATCGTCATCAAGTGCTATCGGTACTTTTAAGCTGTTAGGAAAATACGCAATTTCTTTATTTTTGGTTTTTTTTTCTTTACGGGCCTTAGATGCGACATTGCTTAGGTAACTGCTTTGTTGCTCACTCTTCATTCTCTTTCCTTAAATTAATCTTTTTTGCAGGTTCATCACCCCTTCATTTGTCTGCAAGCGCATGTGATTGTTGGGCATGGGGTCTGAGGGGAAGCTCAAAGCGTCCATGAAAACCATCAATGCATTTACAACGTAATGAGGTGATGTAATAAATGCCCTTGAGGAAATCTATGGAGAAAATTTTTCAGAAAAAACCCTAAATGAGGAAGATGAAGCCATGTCAAAAATCTACAAAAATTTAAATCCTAACCCAGGAGAGGCATCATCATCATTGTTTGCTCAAGAACTCATTTGTTCAACTAATTTTATGTGCAAGCTTTTGGGTTCGTTCCCAGAGTGCATTCGCTAGGACTCGTTGAAATGAATATAGCCGCATGAGGACCGTGTTTGTGGACTTCATGCCGCCAATAGTTATTGTCCTCATTGCCACAATTAGTTGAGTAGTAGAACAAGATGTAGAGCCCACGACGGTCTCCACTTTTTCTTTAAAACCCCTAATCGATGAACTTAGGAAAATATTCTAAAGCGGGTACATGCGAAAAAATGATTTATTTCTTATTTCGGGAAAGATTTAATTGTCGAACCATTGGCTGCCACGTGAAGGGCATATGCGAGTCTTTGCTTCATCAACCAATTCATCTCTCACATTCTTGTCCTATCGGTTGTCGAAAGTGGAGGAGCATTTTGCATGTGCAAATGCCTTTCGGTGTAATGAAATTTTAGGATTTCAAAGTTATAGATGTTTTATATTTATCCTCATGTTGTATGTCATTATCAATATTTTCTTAATAGGGCAAGTTGTTCGACATGTGCAAACGCCTTTTTGCGTAATGAAATTTTAGGATTTGCAAGTTATAGATATTTTAGATTTATCCTCATGTTGTACGCCATTATCAATATTTTCTTAATAGGACAAGTTTAATGTAGGAAAATCGGATTTGCAAAGTTAGTACACATTTTAGATTTGTTTTTTAGGGCATTTGATATAGATATTCCTTAGATTGATAACATTGTGGTTGAAAAGATATGATATGAATCGTATAGCTTCAAAAGTATCGTATTTGTTGTTTGTTTCTCCATGTATTTAACAACAAAATAAAAGTTGAATGGGAAAAATAGACCCATGTCAAACAAACCCACCACCCCAGTTAGGCGCTCTTCAAAACCCAAAGCAGAACATGGAGAGCGACGCATCCTAAATGACCTTTCAGACTTGTCATTTTCCTTGCATAATAATACAAGCACTTTATTTCAAAGGCGTTAACCGCTATATATATAAACAAAGGCATTGACCACTGAAATCCACGTTAACCAAGGTGAAACAGATGTTATCAGTATGTGACGGGAACTACGCTAAATGGAGCCCTCACAAAAAAATCGCGTGACAGTCCTTCCATCTGTGTATGATAATTCATGGTTCATATGTGACATTTGGGGGTGTGCTTGGAAAGGAATCTCAATATTTACTTGTATTCATATTCTGATACTTGCGTTTGGATCTGGAGTAATGCGCTTCACATGTACTAACTCTTGAATTCTTTCCCCACATATGGAGATATGATCATTGGTTTTGAATGTTTATGTTTTTGACCATGCATTGGGAGGAGGCCCTTCATTTATTTATTAAGTTTATCCACCATGACATGCATTTGGAGTTTCAATTGGCCAAGTGGCATTGGTTTGGAGGCATATTTTAAACCATGTCATTTTTGTCCTTTTGTTGTCTTTCATGCATGCGCCAAAGATGTATATATGAAATGAAATAATATTTTTTTAACGTCCACGAGACTAAAAATAGCCTTTGAGACAGTAAAACCAATTTTTTTATTTTCATCATTTCTTATCTTCTTATGTTAATCTTGATGATGAAGTCCCCCATTTTAGCTATCAACTCCTCATCGAACCTATCAATTTTCACCGAACTTATATAGAGGAGAGATGATTTTTGAAGTTTCGTTTTCAAAGATGCCAAGTGGCATGTTATGATGCTTGCATTATATTGAATCCTATTTACATGTGATGATCCACCATGAGTTTATTATTGGTTTTGAGAAGTGTGCTATTGGTTCCCAATCGAATAAAAGATGAGCCACATGAAGTTTTTAAATGATTATTTTAATCAAACATACTTTTCTCTCCACATAGCTCAAGGTCTCATGCTTCTCCTTTGCTTTCATGAAGATAAATTTTATTATAACTTAGAGTTTTACTCATCCAAATGATTTGAAATTTTAACCAGATGCTTCTCTCCTCGGCGCCGTCGGGATGAATGTGATTTTGCTTAGTTTGGTGAACTATATTATTTTATTGGCTTTTGAAGGGTTTTCTTGATTTGTTGGCACTTGAAACCATCTAAATCTACTTCTTCTCCTACATTTTCATGGTCACATATGCCTTCCAAATCAATGACATGAAGATTCTATTCCTTGCTCGATCATATCTGGATTCATGAAGCGGTGAAAACAAAAGAAAACTCAAGAAGTATATAGCCTTGGAATGGATGAATGCAAAGTGCTTGACCAAATGCCTGCATCATAATTCATGGTTCTACATTGTCTCTCAACCTCTTGGATGTGTTCTACAAGATTATATTATTTGAATTCCATCTCTCTTGACGGTTCTAGATGAAATAGTGCCCCATTTTTGAAAGTTGGATAATTTCTTCTTATTTCTCTTTGCAACTAGGAAACTATTCAAATTATGAAATTGCAATTAATTAATTCACTTTTTTAAATTATTAAATATAATGTAATAAATAGATTATAAAGTGAACTCAAGTGATTTTAACTTGAGTCAAAGGGAAGGTTAAGTTATAAATTTGTTTTATAACTCTTTTTTGAGATGTGCATATAAAAGGATTGATTATAATTGTAAAATGGCTAGCCTTTTCTCTCTTTGTATGTGAATGAAGAAATAAATTGGAAAAAATGTGTATCTATTTTGAAGCCATTCCATGAGATAAATAATGTTAGCTTGGGAGCGAGAACTGGTTTAATGTTTTTATCATATTCTGATTATGAACTTTGTTTGATATTCATAGTTGTAGACACATTTTTAATGTTAATTCATTTTGTGTGCCACGTTAATACATAGAATTTGTGTTTCCTATTCTTGCATGCGGTCTTTGTGCTATACACACAAAGTTGTTAACCCTAGAGTTTTGTGCTTCTGTTTGGTTCTAATCTCTTGTGCAACTCTTTTAGTTAAGTTTTATTTTCCATGTGAAAGAGAGATTTTATTTTATGTTTTTCTAGAGTTACCCAAGTAGTTTTTGTGTTTCTAATCTATTGCAGGGTTTTTTCCCTATCCCCTTTCTTCTCTTACCTTTCTCCTTTATTTCCTTTTATCGTTTTGTTCTCTTTGTGCTTTCCATTCTGAGCACCAAAACCTAAATACTCCCATCATACGAGGTAACCACCCCTTTCAAAAGTAGAGGAACTTCACCTGTGAGTAGGTGATTTTCCCTAAATGTTGTAGATTGTATACTACCTCCATTAGGCCATTCTGAATATATAAAACAATATAAAATTGTGCCAACACATTTATAATTAAAATGGTTGTATTTAGGTGTAAAAAGTTCCATTTATAATATATTTGTATATATTATGTTCATTTTAGAAAAATAGGGCATACATATTATGCATAATTGAGAAATCCAGGTATACATATTGTGTTAAATTGAGGAGGGGGACCATACATACATGTGTTGAATTCAAAAAAACTTGTGCATACATATTGCGTCTAATCTATAAAAGTATGGTAAACACTTTTTTGTTCAATACGAGTCTTGAAGCAATAAAATGAGGATGAATTGAAGTCATACTTATTTTATAGGTACATAATTCCATTTTCCTAATTTTATTATATATATTTTTAATTAGTCATTGTTGTATGAGATTAAAAGTGTATTTTAGTTTAGGCCATCTAGGTTTTATAGAAACCTAAATAAGTGCATTTATATTGAAACATAAATGTATGACTATGGAAATTCATAAATGTTAATATATATTTTAATTATGTGAGAAAGTGATTTGAATGATAATGTACATTCTCGCATATCCTTTATAGAAATGTGGCTCGATTATCTTCCAAATCCTCACTCAATTTCTTTTATAGATAGCCCTCCCACGACTCCTAACAACAACTCTTTACACCATCATGCAATTTTTTTTAAAATAATGATTTAATATATTTTAGTTTATTCAATCTCTCATCTTCTCTCTTTCTCTCTCACACACAAAGTAGGGGCCTCCATTTTGGTGAGAATAATTTAATTTTTGAGGTAAATCCCATTAGGGATATTGATTTTGAATCTTTATATGTACCCTCTATCATAAGGTCTAGTTCTTTAGTCGATGCACCAAAAAAATCACCTTGTCCTTCCATTATAAGACCTCTGATGAAGAAGAGGAAGTATAAAGTGGTCAACGAAAAAGTTAGTATTCAATTATGTTCAATAAATTGATCAAAGAAAAAGGGTAGGTACCTTATAAACCTTATGAGGAGAAGTCTCAAGGTGATTTGGAACTTCCCGGATAATATATGAAATTCTATGATGCGAGTTCAAACATTTTAGAGCATTTGATGCATGGCCTATGAAAGAATCTCTTTCTCATGTGTATAAAACATTTCCTAGCTTTTGGGGGAAAAAATATATGATATAACCATCCACTATATTTGATGCAAGTTTAGGTCTCTTTATTTTGACCCCTATCATTTTTGGATCAAAACCCCATCAAGGTCATGAAATCACCATATTACCATTCCACAAACCCGAATATTCATTCAAAGATTGGAAAATATTGGTTAAGTATAAGTTTAACATGTTAGATTATGATTTATGTTCAAATGCACAAACAATTAATGAGAAGATTGAGAATGGGAAAATAATGAATAAAATGTATGATCACACATATATAAATGGGTGTGTATGCTTATAAGAATATTTTTGGTTTGATAAATAGTTCTAAAGGATAGAGGTCATGGTAATCTAAATTTCAATTTATGAAGTGCGAGAATGATAGAGAGGACTAATACATGCCAAATAAATTGTATCACTATATAATAGTTGAAGAAATTAGGGATTTTAGAGAAGAGGAAAAGTTGCTGATTTATTACAAATATAATCATCCCACTCTTGTAGAGATAAGAAAAATTATATTAAAAAGGGCCTCAAATAGATGATCTTTCATTAACCTTTCAATTATGGTGTTTAGTAGATGGATTTGTAGAAAAACTTGGAGACAATTTTAATTAATATTTACTAATATTCAATGTTATTATTCACATTATATTATACATTTATGAATGATTTATGTATTTTGTGTTGAATGAATTGAAATTTTATGTGATTATTTATTTATGTTCATTTGTTGATTTCCAACATTGTAGATCAATGATCAATACCCTCGGTTGAAAACGAGATTGTGTAAATGTTGTGCAAAAATATAAATGGCCCATTTTATACCCTAATCATCCCATACGAATGTAAAAATATGAGAAATTGAGAAAGAGGAAATTTGAAAAAAAAAAATTCCATAATTCTATAAACAAATAAGAAGATGCTCAATTCTAGAAGGTAGTGCAAATACATGAACTTGAAGGTAGTGAAATACATGAATCATAAGCTAGAAACAAACAAGATGCAAGATTTGATTATATGCTAACTCATTTGTTTTCTTATCCTTTTAGTCATATTTATGATCATGATCATATTGAGGAAGACAATAACAATGAAAATGACCATGATGGTGTTAATAAAATGAATGAACTTGGTAGCATTCCTATTTAGGAATATCCATTTGATGGTGGAAAAGAGGTAAATGCGAGAGGATGAGGTCATTAGTTATATAAATACATCGAAAAAAACTCCATTGTTTGAATATGGGAGGCTAGAACAATAATGTTGAATGCCACACTAGCATTGATGGACCTGAAAGTTAGATTTGGATGGTCAAACATTAGTGTAACAACACTACTAAAATAAGTAAAAAAAATTCTATGTCAAATAATTATTGTGTTATGAACACTCTTCTTAATAGATACATTAATTCTTAAAAATATGTAGCTTACTTAAAAATACTTGTACATGTGCAAGTTACTAAAACATGTCATTTTACATGAAGAAAACACAATTCCTTCATCATATAAGGCTACACACAAAATATAATCTTCCTTGGGCATTTCATATGACAAAAATTATGCATATTTCAACAACTATGTACTATTTAGGAAGGAGTATGAAAATGATACGAGTTTGTCCAAATCATAAGTGCAAGGAATGTCAATGTATATAAAATTTCAAGGAAGGTTTTGTAGCATTTTCCATTGATTAACAAATTACAACATGTTTATCATTGCAAGTCACTCACATAGCTAATGACATTGCCTTACAATAGTACACATATTGATGGGGTGATGCACGTACCAAGTGATTTCCACAGTATGAAACGCAATGAGTATAATTGGCCTCACAAATTTACATTCATTACAAGAGGAGTATCATGCTAGGTCTTGCAATGGATACCGGTGTTAATACATATTCTAAATTGTCCACAACATATTCAGTTTGGCTTGTTGTATTGATAAATCATAATATTTTCCCATGGCTTATGCTACAAAAATAACATCTATTTCTATCGCTATCAATCCATGAAAATAATCGGGTGAATAAAATGGATGCCTACTTTGAACCTCTTATCTAGAGTATATTTTATGGAATGGGGTGCATATTTATGATATATTAATACCACTTGACAACAATGTATTCAAATTCTATGGAATTATCTGTTGGAAAATCCATGATTATCCAAGCTTACCGGTGAGCTCCATATTAACTATAAAGGGATATCATGCACTCCTAAGGTGGAGATCAAGTTCAAGGTACTCTTATGATTTGAGAAAATATGTTTATAGAGGACAAGTTTTTTAAAGATGGACCATGAATTTTCTAGTGCAAAAAAATGAAGTTTATTGGTCAAATGAAAATGAGAGAACCACCAAATTAATGTCTCTTGGAGATTGGTTGTAACATTATAAGTATGTTTACGATGAAATGAATATTTTTTTACCGAAATATGATGGAGATTAGAGTAGGAAAATGAAGATGGTGTAGGTAGGAATACATCTATGTAATTTCTAAGGGAATGAAAATATTATCTACATTATACAAGCTTCCATATTGGAAATAGTTTCTAATAGTCCATCTCTTACAACCGATGCATATATTTAAACAT
Organism: Taxus wallichiana var. yunnanensis; assembly: GCA_018340775.1. Taxonomy (NCBI): domain Eukaryota; kingdom Viridiplantae; phylum Streptophyta; class Pinopsida; order Cupressales; family Taxaceae; genus Taxus; species Taxus wallichiana. The sequence goes on from CM031244.1 coordinate 772,394,038, forward strand.
GCTATTATAGCAATGTGGTTGCTTATTGAAACAAATGAAAAATAAATTATAATCATAGAAATGCCTCAAATTTTTAAACCAAAAAAATCTAGTCCAAGAATATTGGAATATATGAAAAGGCTTTGTGGATTTTAAAATAAACCACATGTTGCAAAAGTCACCAGGTCATGTGTAAAATGTGCCCACCTCAATTTTATGCGCCATCCTCAAGAGAGTGTTCACTATTGATGGAAATATTAAAATGTCGAAAACACATATTTGAAACAAAATTTTAAAGGTATGTCGACAATACCTATAATAAATGTAAATTATCACACACACACACACACACACACACACACACACACACACACACACACACACACACACACACACACACACACACACACACACACACACACACACACACACACACACACACACATTTATATATCTATTTATGATGTTGTTGAGTAAATGTGTTTGACATAGAAACACATATTTCATCTTGGTTTAAGGGGAGGATGCACTTCCATGGCATATTAAGAATATCACTTTGATACTTTCAAAAATCCTTAGATGGTTGTCATCAAAGGAGATCTACACCTCTAATATTGTTTGTATTTTTGAAAAGGAATTACCAACTTCATTTTTTGAATCCAAGTTCATCCACTAGTCCAATTACTCAATGAAATTGAGATGGTATGTATTATCAACACTAGATGGATTTTTGGCTTGAGAGGTACATGGAGACATTGAAGAGGCTTGCCAATAAGTTAACCTTTATAGAGGGTTTCATTACGAAGGATATACCATTAAAAAACATTATTATATGTAATTGAATATATATAATGCCTCGAGATGCCTCACATATGGGATGTTGATCATGGTGATGTACACTTGGAGGAAAAATTACAAGGAAAATGAAAGGGAAGAATATTGAGTGAGTATATTATATTAATCTTGTTATTTTAAAATATGTATGTGTTTGTATATTGTATAATTATATGAATTTGTATTGATGTTTGTTGGTGAAGTTGAAGAATATGTCGTCAATGTTTTTTTACTCTTTAAATTAAAGAAAATGAATGGGTGGGTTGATGTTTACAAGATGAAAAAAGAGGAGCATGACATGGATAGACATGTTTATAGAAGGCGATATCCTTGGAAACATTTTCCGAAGACTTATGCATCGATTGGACAAATAATTTTACTATGAATGAAATGAAAAATATTTAAAATATATTGATGATAAAGTTGTGGAAGCATGTATAATAATGCTTTAAACAATGCGTGTAGATGCGAATACCGAGTAAGAATCTTAAATCTTCTAAATAATTATGAGATTTTTTACTTAAAGTTTATTTATAATAATCATGTTATTTTAGGTGACAAATCATACTGCAATGTAGGTGGATGGTAAATATTTTTGGATCAAGAAAATTGAAAACAAAAGGAATACTGCAATTATGGAGGATCGATTCAATTTGATCAAGAAAATTGAAAAGTGCACGTGACAAAGAATTCTTTCAAGGGTGGCTTGATTATGTTAGAAATATTCAAGAAATAATTAATGAGGACTTTAGAACTTTTGAAATTATAGTTTTTCAATGCAAATGATTCTCATCCATTGATAATAGATATATTAGACCTAATATGCACAATGGTCTTTATATGGTTGACTTGTAAAAGGAGTTGTTGGATTGTAATGAGCCTAAGATGTTTTTGCAACATTGAGATCTATATAATTTTTATGTTTGAAATCAATGCCTAAAATAAAAATCAATGATTAATAGTTATCTTTTGTTTTATATTTTTCACATGTTTTATTCTATCCCGATTTGAGATGCATGGATGTGAATTTATAATGCATCTTAACCCAAGGTAAAGACATATCTTCTAAGAAGAATCTCCATATAACATAAAAAGAATACGAAGATGCTATGATCAAAGAAGAATGTTTTATTAAAGATGAAAATGGTAAAAAGTTGAAGAAGTTACGCAAGATGAAAATTTTGCACAAGAGGAAGACCCTTGACAAGATTAAAATCTATTTATCTAGAAGATGAGGATCATGAATAATTAAGAAGTACAAGTGTTCTTACAAATACATAAAGATGATCATGGAATAGGTGAAATATAACAAATAAACATAGGGATATTCAAATGTTAGAAAATAAAAATGTAGATGTGTCACATGATACATCAAATGACGTTGAAAATGATCAAAATAAAGAATCATAAACTTGTAATTATACCTTCACGTTACAAAATAACTTAAGGAAACATTATAAAAGTAAATTTTTCTATCGGCACATAATATTTAATTTATATTCAATGGTAAACACTATATTTGGATTAATTTGATGTTGAAGGAGAAAGATTTGAAAAATTTATTGGAAAGGATTTTCAATGTATCATGAACAAAATGTTTTAACTCTTTTTGTTTCATATTTCCTCAAATATTAGAGGTAAATTAGATGACATGCTCCAATAAGATGAAATAGGAGATACTTAATACTCATTGAATACACATAAATTGGAATCTTGCGATTCTAAATTGATGGACATGGAATGGAATTAATATTTTTATTTCTACACATTTCTTGGTAATTTATAGAGATGTCTTTAACTAATAAAAAACATGGAAAAAATTAGAGAGACTGAAACACAACATCAAAGAAATATATTAGCAAATTCAACAAATTCAAAACTCTTCTCCGTGACGGGCTTCCTTATGAGAGGGAGTCAACTCTTCTTCTACTACTAAATCCTAAATTTTAGTGTTCTTTTACAAATAAAACCTTGATTAATTTTTTGACAATATGTGGCGGTATAATTTGTTCTATATGAGCCTACATTTAGATAGTTGACCTAATTTGACCTTCCTAATTTGACATAATTGGCACGATTTGGCCTCCCTACTTTGATTTATTGACCTAATTTGGCCAAATTGAGGCATAATATGATCTAATTTGGTGCAATTGAACCTAATTTTCCCTAATTAGACCTAATTGGTTAACATAATTTGACTTAATTGATGCAAGTTGTTCTAATATGAGTTGAATAACACAAAATACATGTTGACCAAAATAAGCTCACACTTATTTTTGGTCAACTAACACCATTTTCCCCCTTTTTGTGCTTCAATATGAATTTTTATATATTTTAAGCACTTAAGGTCCCCTAAAAGCATTTCCATCAGATAGGAAATTTCTTCCCCTTTCCAGAAATATAAAGAAGTCCTTCTAACTCATATTTTGCAAATGGCGGGCCAACGGGCCTGGGAAGGATATTTTGCCAAAAGCGGGCAGCGGGCTTGGGGAAGACTTTTCACCAAATGGGAAGATTACGGACCGGTGGGGTAGTGGGAGATATTTTGTCATTTTTACACTTTTCGTAAAAGGCACAAGTTATAATTACGAGGCCCGCGGGCCCAGGAAGGTTTTCTTTTGCTAAAGTGAATATGCGGGGCCACGAAGGAAATTTTGCCCAAGTGTAAATGCGGGCCGGCGGGTTTGCGGGACATTTAGGAACTTTTGCACTTTTTGCAAAATGGCACAATTTTCAAGTGCAAGCCCGTGAGACCATGGATTTTTTTTTTTCCAAGTGCAAAGTCATGAAGTTGCGAGCCGCGGGCCCGGGAAAGTCTTTTCACCAAATGTAAAGTCGCAGACTGCAAAGGTGCCACGTGCCTCAATGGCGCAACTCCAAATGTTAAGCCCAGGGGGCAGTCTCTAAACAAGCGCGTGATCACCACGTGGTCAGAGTAAAAAAGAAGATAGAGTCGGTTGTTGAAGAGTCCAAGAGTGGCGGAAGTAGCCACACATCAACTTGGCGCAACTTTAAGGTTAAAATCCAGTGAGTTCCCAAATGTGCGTGGAGCTTCCACGTGTCCCAAGTCTAAAAAGGGATAGAGCTGGTCATTTAATTAACTAAGTATAAAAGAAGTGGTGGAAGCCTCCACGTGTCCAAACGATGCACCTCCAAAGTGAGACCCAAAGGGGTCCCCAAACAAGTGCGAAGCTTCCACGTGTCCTAGGTCCCAAATGGGGATAGAGCCAATCATTGAATCGAGTTAAGTATGGGAGGGCTAACGAAGCTTCCACGTGTCTCATCGGTGCAACTTCAAAGGCACAACCCAAAGCGGAGACTCAAACATGCGCTAGCCCACCACGTAGTCAGGGACCGAGAAAGGCAATGCAGGCCCAAATCGGCTAAGTATAAAGAACGAGCGGAAGGTGCCACGTGTCTCTTTGGTGCAACTTCAAAGGCACGACCCAAAGGAAGTCCCCAAACAAGCACTAGCCCTCCACGTGTCAAAATCCTGAAAAGGTAGAATCAGCCATTGAAAAGTCTAAACAGAGGCAGTCCCAACGGAAGGAGCCACGTGTCAGCATGACGTAACTTCAAAAGTAAAATTCGGAGGTAGGTCCCAAACGTGCACTGAGCCTCCACATGTCCTAGGTCAGACATATGGCCCCACCAAACAAAAGGGACTTAGCCAAAACACAAAGAAGTAGAACAGAGCTGCGGAAGGTGCCACGTGTCTCTTTGGCACAACTTCAAAGGTGCGACCCAAAAGGTAGTCCCCAAACGAGCACCAACCCACCACATGGTCAGAGTCCGAAAAGGTAAGGTCGGCCATTGAAAAGTCCAAAACTGCGGAGGCCTCCACATGTCTGTCCACACAACTTCAAAAGCAAAATCTGGGGTAGTTTCCAAATGAGTGCGAAGCCTCCACATGTCTCGGGTCGGGCACAATGTCTCCACCAACAGGAGGGACTTAGACAAAAGACAAAGGAAACCGAAAGCGAGGCCCGTGGAGGCCACCATGTGTCGGTTTGCACAACTTTAGGAGTGAGAGGAAGGGGATGAGTCTTCAAGATGCACGAGGCTGCCATGTGGGTCTTGCACGGATGGACTCTTTTAAATATTGTGAGCCCGCGACCCTGATATTTAGACAACCATATCTTTCGATTGGAAACTCGGATTTGGGCAGGGGAGGAATTTTGGAAAGCTCTCGGTGCTGCTACTCACCTACCACCATTAATGTTTTGGCCCACCATTTTTGAGGTTTTCAAGTCTCCCACCTGCCACCATGATGAAGAATGGGTCTCTTTTCTTGTCTAGCAAGGAATAACGCATGGGGGCATGGGTCTTGCAGTAAAGCCCATCATTGTATTAGGTGGATTTCAATGCTTTCTAGGGTGGTTGGAGTAGGTGAATTCAATGCATATCTAGGGGTGGTTGAAGCAGGATTCAAATTCTTCCCTCTCTCCTTCTCTCATTCTTCTATATATTGTAAAGGAGGGGCATTTTTCAAAAGGTTGGTCATTGTTTCTCTTCTTCCCCCTCTCTCTTTCTTCCTTAGGGTAGAATGTGGAGTCTAAGCCTCCTCTCTTGGCTCTGTAATGGAATTTTCTTGCCTCTTTCCCACTGATGATGTATTGTGTGACTCATGGAGCAATAAAATCCATTTTGTGATGCATCTTTTCCATCCTTTACTTATTTTATTGTCTCTTCTTGCCTCTCATCGTTGCAGGGTATATCATGTATACTATGATGTATCTATTGTGTTTAGGAGATGTGTTTAATGGGTTTTGAAGTGGTGTTCTGTGTGAATCTATCTCTAGTCTGTGGTGCACCTTGTCCACCCTCTCCTTTTCTCACCTCTCTCCACTTCAGAATTTGGATTTGTGATCAGCCACTTCCTTTTTTGGTGTATCACTGCTTAGTGTAGGCTCTCTTTCCTCTTTCTCTCTCTCTCCCTATCTCCTTGGAAGGTTAGATTAGGATTAGATAGGTTTTGCTTGCACTAGAGTAGCTTGTGGTAGGTAGTTTAGGAAGCAGGAACCAACCTTCTCTGGAGGTCCATCTCAAGTTTGCAAGTCCCACAACTTGAGAGATGGTCCCATGTCATGTAATCACACCGAATGCCCCACTTAGATCCACGGCCATTCGGGGTCTCTTGTGATTTTGCTACAACAATACCCTAATAAGACATGATTAATGTAATTTGACCTAATTGATATATTGTAACCTATTTTGACAAAATTCAACTTAATTGACACAATTGACCTAGTTAACACAAGGTGTCTTAATTTGACCAAATTGATGCAAGTATCCCTTATTTGACCTAATTGACACAATTTGACCTAATTGGCATAATTGATATAATTGACCCAAGTTACTCTAATTCAACATAATTGATGTAATTTGAGCTGATTTGAAATAATATGATTTAAGCTGACATAATTGACACATGTTTCCCTAATTTGACGTAATTAATGTAATTGAGATAATTAACCTAATTTCCCTAATTTGACCTAATTGTGCGTGAAGTTGCCCTAATATGACATGAATGATGCAAGTTCCCCTACTTTGACCTAATCTAGTGTAATTGATGAAAGTTCCCTAATTTGACTTGATTGATGCAATTTGACACAATTTTCCCTAATTTTACATAATTGATCTAATTGATGCAAGTTGTGCTAACTTGACCTAATTGATGCAATTAACATAATTGGTGCCCCTAATATGACATAATTGTCACAAGTTTCTCTAATTTTACCTAATTGATGCAATTGATCTAGTTGACATAATTAACATAGTTTGACCTAATTAATGTAAGTTACCCTAATTTGATATAAGTAATGCAATTTAACCTAATTAATGCAAGTTTCCTAATTTGACCTAGTTTGACTTATTTTACCCTAAACACTAATAACAAACCACAAACACTAATGGGTCACCCTAAACAATAATACAAGACCTAAACAATAATGTGATAACATAAACAATAATATAACACCCTAAGTAACACAACAGGATACCCTAAACAATAATATGACACCGTAAACACTAATTCTACTCCCTAACACTAATATGAAACCCTAAACACGAAATCAACACCCTAAATACGATATGGCACCTAGAATAACAAAATTGGGAAACCATAAACACTAATGTGATTCCCAAAACACAATACATCACCCTAATTAATACAACACTCTTTTCTACAATCATTTTGGTAATTCATGTCTCGCATGACAATACAAATTATACAACACTTTTACACTAGCCCACACTCACTCAATTTGAGCTATTATGATATCCATAGCTATATCTCACTCATTTTTGCTTACACATAACCTATTTGTTTGCATAACGATTACATTAATAGGGATGGGAATGTAGGAATAGTTTTGTAGAGTTGTACAATATTTCCCTAGGTTAGTTTGTAGTCATAGTTCCAATAATGAAGCATCACCATTATTATATCTCATAGTTATACTAGTCTACACACCATAATTTCTTAGATTCACTCGTAAAAAAATTATTCATAATCAGTCATTCACAAATGTGTCAAGCTTATTCATAATCAACATGTTTTCATAACTGTAGGTTCTCTTTGAGGCTCCTTCTCCTAGTTTGCATAATCATTCTTATATAATTTATATTCCTAGGTACCCCTAGTGTATCTGCAAACATGTATTTAGTTTTATATACCCTCCTAGTAGCTCTAGCCCTCATATGTTATTTCTTAGGACCTTGGTTCTACACATTATCTCTATCATATTTATCTATCCTAGGTCTTCCAAAAGGCCTTTGGTTGCACACACCGCCTCTTATAATAGGGCCAAAATCTAAGTAGGTCCAAGACCATATAATAGGGCCAAGACTCTAGGCACAATCATGTAGAGTTGTACAATCTTTCCCTAGGTCAATTTCCAATCATAGTTCTAGTAATGAAGCTTCACCAATATTATATCTCCTATTTTTACTAGTTTGCACACCCAAAATTTCCTAGATCCATATGTAAATAGATTATTCATAATCAATCATTCACCAATGTGTCAAGCTTATTTATAATCAACATGTTGTCATAACTAGAGTTTCCCTTTAAGGCTTCTTCTCCTAGTTTTCATAGTCACTCTTATATAATTCATATTCCTACCCCTAATATATCTAAAAACATGTCTTTGGTTTTATATACCCTCCTAGTAGCTCTATCCCTCATAGGTTATTTCTTAGGACCTTTGTTCTACACATTATCTCTATCAACTTTATCTCTCCCGGGTATTCCAATAATACTTTGGTTGCACACACACGCCTCTTATGGATCTAGCTATCCTAGGTCTAATGATAGGCCTTTTTTATTTACACACAATTCCTCTCATGTATTTAGCTCTCTGAGGTCTCTTGATAGGACTTTGGTTTCACAAACTATTTCTCATGTATATCACTCTCATAGGATCCCGCATCTCTGTCTAGTGCACATGATATGTCTACAATTTCTCATAAGTATTCTAGTGCCCATGGTATGTCTATGCGTACTCACTCTACTAGTTCTCCACACATATATTCTACTTCACACACTCCTCATACATCTACTTCATTCAATTTTCCTATTACGCCTTCTTTGGCATATATCACTACTCTTTGTCCCACTTGTATTTGAGTCACACTCTTTGGCATAATTAATGCCCGAGCCTTCATCTCCTTAGATATTTAATCCACCTATTCAGTTGGTTCTCATTGGATATCCAAATTCTACCCCTCTTCCTTGTACACATCTCAACATGAAAAAATACAAAAAAATTAGCATAGTCTCAAAATATAAAAACATTTGTGTATTTACAAAAATACAAAATCAAGACTTGTATACTTCACTTGATTTGTTTGCACTTTACATTATACATGTTGTTTGTCACTTTGGTTTGATAGATAATATATCTCTTTACTCTTTACAAACATGTGTTCATGTGGTATATTGAGCTTGACGCATGACACACATATAGGGGTACATGATGATGGGTGTTGGTCAACCCTTTACCTAGACTTCTTACACATCTCGTGGCATCTATTATACACTACATATAGGAAATATTATTATATTTTAGTTCCTTTATACTTCCTCATTATGCTTGATTACATATACTATGTATATGCTATGTTTTGACCTAACAATACTAACACATGTGTCTTGTGTATTATTGAAACCTCTTTCTTCACATGCATCTTTCTATATCAATTATTGTATAAATTCATCATGTCCTAAAAAATTAATTTTTGTACATATTTTCTTGTTTTGTGTTCTCGCTATTTGCTTGTGCTATTGAATGTGGCTTGAGTGAATTTCTTCTCTTGTGACAATATATGGGTGTCCCATGTATGTGGAATTATGAATATCTTGTGTTATTTGGTTTGCGAAGCCTATGGGACTTGATTATCTAGTGAAAACATGGGTGTCCCATGTTTACGACTCTATGCCTTTTGTGTGACATTTTTGCATACTTTTGACTCTGAATTTACTATTGTTGCACTTATTTTCTTATACATGAATCATAATTATTGTTTATATTTTCTATACTATTTATATTTATTACTATTGTTTCTATTGTTACATGTCATAGTTGCTTGAACATGAACAAAATCTCCTTATACATGTATAGGTTCTTTAAAATGGCCACCTCTTCAACATCCTACACTCTTTTATAGCTTATCAGACATCTAGTGCATGGACACACATATATTATTTCAAGCCACATGCTCAAAATTATTTTTTTCATATGCTTTAAAAGAGAGGGGAATTTGTTTGTATATATTCTACACCTACTACAAAAAAAATTTTTTTTGGGATAATATACAAGTACAAACAGGGTATAGATACTCAGGAACAACTTCAAGCATATACATCCATAAAACTAGGCACATGTTCAAAAAATATACATCATTTTTAGAATGTGTGGATGGTTCTAGCCTCTTTATACAGTTTTTACAAAGGGAAATTACATCAAATTTCTCAGCATTTTCATATTTTCACCTGTAGGTACATTTTTTTTACATAATTTCATATCTACATCACTCACTCCATATTTGTTACTGTGGGCATGAAATACTTCACTCCTTCACCAAGAAACTTAGTTTTAACTACAATTTTTGGAATCTTGGGGAATAAGTCTCCTTTCTTCATCTATATTTCAATGCATTACAATTTCTACTCAACTATGTGACACATGTGAAGAGCATGGGGAACTCATTCTCTTGTCTATTGTGTGTCCTTATTTACAAAATTAGTCCTAGATTTTTCTTAAATGGTGTGGTTTGTGGGGTTATAGGAAGTATTGAATTAGATAATTTCTTTGTAGGCACTCCTTCATTTCCTCTTACATTAAGAGGGGAGTATATTAAAGTTGCTAAATGAATCGATACACAATATTCTTCCTTCGTGGGGTGTTTTGGTACTTCACTCTTCTTCTCTCTCTCCTCCATTTCTATGTTGGGTTACATGCACCTAATGTTCTAGCTCCCCTCAACACGATTAGGGAATGATCACAAGCTCAACAAGGAAAATCTTCAAGTGCAAGAAAATAATGATAAATTGTCCCTCCACAAAATAAAAAGGTGCATCCATTCCATGTTTTACATATCTTTATTTAATTTTGTGTAAATAAAAATCTTTCACATTATATTTTACATTTGAGTTAAATTTCAATTCTTTACTATGGACATTGACTACACTTTGTGTTGCAAGTTTCATCATGGAGCATGCCAACACTAACACAACAAGACTTTGTAAAACAAACTTTGAGTGAAGGAAAAGTGTGTCTAAAAATATTGTATCTTTTCCTTTAAGCATGTAATTTTATTTTCATACTTAAAGGGGGAAATATAAACAATAAAATTTGGTAATTTACTCTTTGACATTGCTAGTTTTGACAATGTACTCTTGTTAAGATAAACACACCCTTTTTATTCCCACTTAGTACATCCCGAGATATCTTTTCTAGCTTTATTAGTTGTACAAACCGATATGGTGATATAATCTAAGATATCAATGAATAAAATACAAAGAAAAATCCCAACCGATAAGATGCAAAATCTCAGGTTTTTAGTTTTATCATCCTTGGGTAAGGCCTTGGGGTTTAGTTATGAATTTATATATGTTCTTAACCTATTTGTATGTTTTTTCACTTGCATATCCTCCATATTTTCTTTTAGTTTTAAATTATTTGATGGGTCATTTACTCTCTCTGGGATGACCTTTCTTTAATAATTTACCTTCAAAACCATATATAAGCAAGTCAACACTACCTCATTTGCTAACCTATAAATCATATGGAACTACATTGATACACCCAATTTCTACTCTTACAAAAGGAACCGAAATCTCCTTAAATCTCACAAAATCTCATGCATAATAATTAGGAAGTAACCAAAATAGGTATGAAACCTATTCTTGGGTTAAGGAATCAACCTCTCTCATCTACAAGTACTCAAACATCCCTTCTCCAAGTATTTTAACAAGAACCAGACTCAACTCAAGCATTTTCAAAGAAGTTTCCAAATCTAGTTGCAACTATTCGGATATGGCATGGTAGGTAAAGAACAACATGCAGTTTGAGGCCTCTTCATAGTAGTATAGAGGTTCCCACAACCTAAATAATGTCTATTTTTCATGGCATCCAATCCATGTATAGGGTTTTAGATCTTATTAAGAATGTTCAAAGGGATTTTTCATTATGACCAAGAACTAGCGTTTGATAGTGACAAACATTTATAGAAAGTTGTAGGGAAAGAATTCAAGTAGGTCCAAGACCATATAATAGGGACAAGACTATAGGAACAATCCTATAGATTGTATAGTCTTGTCTAGGTTAGCTTTCTAGTCATAGTTCCATTAATAAAGCATCACCGGTCTTATATCTTCTATTTATACTACTTTGCACACCCATAATTTCCTAGATCCATCTATAAAAACTAAGTGCACTCATCTCTTTTGTTTTAAAGATCATATCTTGTTTCACACATTAGTTCAAAGTATTAATGCATTTTTATATATTGGATAATTAATGTTGGAAGCTAATTAATCAAAGCAACTTTTGTAGCTTCCCTTAAATCCTGTAGTGTACTAGAATTAATAGGCTAAAGGTGGAACTAGAATTATGCCATGTGGTTAAATCCTGAGAATTTGGATGGCATAAAGTCGAGCCAACCACAAATAAATATTGTGACATGACATCCATCAGATATCCCATAGCCAATTAGAGATCACCATGTAACATCCATAAAAATATCCCATAACTAATTATATATCACTACATGACACCCATCTAGAGATCATGTAACCAATCATGGCCTTCAATATGGAACCCATTCATATATACCATGTCCAATCACATCTGCCATGTGGCATTACTCCCTTATGGTCGGATGTTAAGGAAAGTAGGTATCAATCTTATGAAAAACATGAAGATTAGAGAAAGAGAGAAAATATTCAGATCCCTTAACTAATCAGAAGTGGCCATGTGACACAAAGTAGAAAACCAATTACATCCTAACATGTGCCCCAATGAGAAAAGGGGGAGAAGGCTAGAGTTTAAAATCCAAAATTTCATCCAAGTTTTAATGGTGTGGATAAATGATAGATCTCTAGTTTTTACCCATATCTTTTGAGTGGGGCCATCAAATTTAGAGAAATTGGATCTAATGGAAATCTATTAAGAAAAAATTTTCAATCTAGTATATCTTGGAGCCTAAACCATGGTTTTAAGCGAATTGAAAGTAATCAAAGCTTTGGTGGATGTTTTCTCAATGAAAGAAATTTATAAGTAGATTCGAGCTCAAGGGAGTTCATTCCTTGATCCCCCCACTTTAATGTTTCATGCAGACATGTTCTCCATCAATGCACCACCTATTTTAAGAGAATTATAGACTTGACATTCTTTTACGAGAGGATTTTATATTTGGGTGTCACATGTGTAATTTTTATTGTCTACAACCACAATTTTGTGGGATTTATGCGTTCATGGTTAAAATTTCCCTCTCTTCTCTTCTCTATAAAATGTAGTGTTTTCATTGTAAATGGGTCCTCTCTTTTGGATGTGGGGAAAGTATAGAAATTTTTGAGTTCTCACCATTCTAATGATCCCTAACCTAAATATAAAACTTGCAATGTGTCTAATTCCTCTCTCACCTCTATAACATATTGTGCATTATTATAAGCTTAATATAAGGTTGATTATGACATGTACATACCCTTAAATAGTGTGTTTTGTCTCTTTCCTTTTGTTTCTCTTGTGGTACACTATGTGTGGCTTATAGGTGTAGGATTTTATGTACTGTATCTTTCAAGATAAGGAGAGAGAGTGTCCCTCTTGTATTATGGTGTAATCACCACCTCTAATTTTAGTTTTATCCCTCTCTTTCCCCCTTTTAGATTGTCATTTAAGGACTACCTTAGTGGTAGGCATCGAGTAGATTAGGATAAGATCCAAATTTCTATGGAGATTTTCCTCAAAAGGGATAAGATCCCATAGCTTTAGGAGGTACTCCCATACTACTTATCCATTTTTCTTGGACAATATATTACAATTTAAAAGTAGATATAACAATAAATACCCAAATAAAGTAAAAAATGCTTCAAAATTCATTTGCAAACTACAAGTATGTGTAGGATCTAAGAAAAGAACCATGAATATGTTCACAACATCATTTAATAGCCAAATTCACTAGATACATCAATAATAATGATCTACAACTAGTGGATAATTTATGTAGGAAAGATGTTGAAATTATTTACAAGACGCTACTACACAAAATGTGAATAATGCCATTTTGGGTCAGTTTTGCATCATAAATCAACCTTACGAGGGGGTTTTCATCATATTTCTTTGAGGAAATAACATCATTCAAGGTGGAAAAAGTGAGGAAACTAGACCTTTTTAATTGCATTGGACTCACATCATATTTATGCCATAGGTAAGTTAATAAAAATATAGGAATATACTCTAAAATATGAGAAATAATTAATTTCTCATGTACAATACAATAAAATGAATTCAAATTACAATTTATTTAAAATCTACTACTAGGAACTAGCTAAATCATCAATTACTCATCACCATCATCATCATAATCTATGTGCTCATAGTTTGTATTATTTAGACTGTGCTCCATTCCATACAATGATGGTTTTACATATCCATAGTCGAGATCATCATCATCATCAATACCCTCTCTAAATTCAGGGGCATTAACTAAAATTTATGGTTTATTAACCTACAATGACATTATTTAATAATTATTAAAATATTTCAATTTCAATATATATTAACTACCTTATTTTAATAATTATTTAAGCAATTAGTGGAATCTACCAACATAAAACCATGATAATGTGGAAAATTATTGAATGTATCCATGTTCCATCGAAGGGATTTCAATTTTTCCCACACTTGTTAGTGGCTTTGAATTTGTACGTCTTTTCCTACAAAAATAATTTGAATTTATACATATAATTCAGTATGAATTAATAAATGTTGTATACTACATTATTTATATAGACTTATAATTTTTCAAGTATCGTTGTGTATGGTAATTTTCCCCAAGTAATGAGTCACCAAATTCACCCAAATCATTCTATCTTTAGTGCTCACCATATTTTTATCTCTTCCTACGACTTGTTGACTCATCCGAGTAGTTTGGTGATTGCATATGAGATATTTTTATTTGACCATGGTAGATTTTGATTTGCACTTACTACGATTTTTTTGGAAAAGGGTAAAAATGAGGGTTTTGAAAGGACCCACATCCTTGTAAAATGAAGAGGGAAAATAGAGAAACTAAAATCTAGAAACGAAGAAGGAACCAACATTAGGAACCCGAAAGGAGTAGCCAAATATAACAAAAAAACAAGAGAGAGCAAGAAGTTGTTGTAGTCAAAATTACAACAATGAAGAAAACAAATAAGAAGAGAAGTGGTTCTTCTAATCGCAGATGCAAGAATATGCAACTAGGAGGAGAAAAAAGAGGGAGAGAGGAGATGCATCCCAAATGAGATGAAACACAAAGAAGTGTAAGCAACCGGAGGGGCATCCACAAACAAAGTCAAGAAGGAGAGGAAAGAAAAGGGGATAAAAGATCAAAGCTTACCCTTCTTCCCCTTCTTTGAATGCACTAACTGCCAATTTCCAAGTGAATGCTCCTCTGAACCAAGAGGATCTAATTCGAGACAAGTTTAAAGGGGTATAAACCTATAACTCCTTATATAGAGTATGGGGACCATCCTTATCCAAGTTAGATTGATCAGATTCATGAGGTCACTTGATCCTTGGAGTAGGTCTCTTCAAAGAGGGAGGATGAACTAAAGGTTGTCCCACCTCCGTACATTCGGCGAGTGCGGGCGAGCAAGTGGTTGATGGAGCCATTTCTCTAGCTTCTTGTACATCCGAGTCGAGAATCAAAGTCGTCCTCAAGATCTGGAGGGCTCCATCATTTGGGAATGAATCATTTTTTCTTTGGATCTTGGAATTTCTTATGAGGGTAGGAAGCCTAGAGGTGACTTAGAGTCCTACAATTCCTACATCCGAAAGCCATGTTTTCATAATCAAGAGTCTGGATGTGAGTCACATCTCCCATCTTGAGAGTCATTTTATCCAGCAGTCCTTTACTGAGATCCACTTCAACACGAGATCCTAAAAAAGTGAGAAGACCACTCTATATTCTCTTGTCATCCTGTTTGATGAACCTCCCAAGACTATTTCCTATATCTTCCATAGCAAGAAAAAAGTGAAGAGGAAGATTAGGTAACCTCACCCAAATAGGAATAGGTGAGATGGAGTAGGAACTCGGACCGAAATGCAAAAACCATGGGGTAGTGAACAGCCCTGCTGAACCCCAAAACCAAGGACCCTCATCAATAGCCCTTTGATAATCCTCCTGGTCATAGAAATAGACTATGAAGAAGCCTCAAATACATAAGAAGTATTCACAATTTTTTGTCCACACAGAATGAATCCACCGGATCAGAGCATTTTTCAATGGCTAAGCACCATTAAATTATTAGATGGGGGCCTTAGTTTCTAGCTTTTGTCTAAAGGCCAAAGCTTTGTCATTGTTGATCTCCAAAGTAGGGGATTCTGAGGCTTGTTCCACAATGTAGGAGGGGGAGGAGGAGCAGTTGCGGCTGGTTTGGAAGTGACATTATTAAACAGTGCCTCTTTGAAAAGTATAGGGTTTCACACTTTGGCTCCACCCATTAAATACCTATACATGTAAATCATGGATTCCCATCCATCCCATAAGAGTTGAGCAAGGAGTCATCCTCCGGATATTTTCTGCCATAAACAAGGTTTATGAGATCAATCATGCAGCTCAATTTATGTGAAATAATAGATTTAAGGTCCTTTCTAAGGGAAAGTCGTGGGAGATGAATGCGAGAGGGTGTTCCCATACCAGTACGAATGAGAACCTGGGTAGTGTGAATGCCAAAATCCAGTCCCGGAACCTATGTAAACAAATTGAGCCCACAAAACAAGCCATCCCATGCCCTATCCACAAATAAGCCACCATAACCAAATTCGGACAACAAAAGAAAGTGGGTTTAAAGGTTGCTTGAGTCGAATACAAGGGAACAATCTCTATAAAACAAACACAATCAAGGAAGCATAAATGCGGATGATAGGGGCCGAGAAGCCATGGGCACGAGCAGAGAAAACCTCCTTAGTTCCATTAACATTGCCATGAAAAAATCCTACGGGAGACCCTTCGTAAAACACCCGGACCATGAGCGCCATCACCATTAGGGTTAGGGATGTTGAGAGGAAAGCACACTTCCATGTCAAGAGATCTCTCCAAAAGTTCCATAACATCACTTTTATGATTATCATCCTATGGTATATGACATTCTTATTTGATAGGATAATTTTGGGATACTAGATGATATTCATGACATTGGTTATTTCATTTTGATTAGAGATGATGATATTATGATGTTTTAGATTTGATAGATTATGTGGCTATATGGTATTCACTAATGATCGTGATTTTGAGTTATATATTGTGGATATTTGATCATGCTTATATGTATCATTGGTAGATTATATGTGCTGAAATTTTATTTAGTTGATATTGTATAGTCGTATTTCATTATGATTTATATGAATATTTTATCATGTTCGAGTAGATTTGAAGTTTTCCTTGAATGTGCAGGAATTATAGTTTACACCACTTGGCAAATGTGGGACTCAATGGTAGCACTACAAAAGATTCCTAAGCCATCTTGTCGAACCCTTTCTCTCACCTTGTTTCATTTTGGCCATTGTTTGTAATTGGGGAAATTTGGTTGACTCTTGCATGTGAATTTTATTTATTCATATTGTTATTTTTCTAACCTTGAGCACCATGGTAAAATTTATTTTACTTCATTGCTCACCTAATTTTGATTTCTTTGTGTTAATGAGGTCATTTGGGATGATTTGTGTTATGGGGTGTTTTAGTGTCTTGAACTTGTTTAGGGATGTCTTGGGAGTTGCTAAGCAAGTTTGTGGGGACCATTCCTCACCTTGATTCTCTCATTCAACCCCAAATCCGAATTTAACCTTTAAGGGCATTTTTGAAGGCTTGTATTAAAAGGTAAGGGTATCCTTTACCTTAAAAATGGTCCATGGGACCTAACCTATGGGTGGGGAAGATTTTTGTGAACCCAAAAAGCCTCTTCCTCACTGCACCCTCTCACAAGTCACTATCTAAATATTTTTTTCCTTGTCTTACATGGGTGAACTTGAGATTTTGTGTGGGCTTTGGCAGCTAATTTGGATTTTTACCCCTCTTGCATTTATTATTTTGGGAGACATGGAAAGTAACGTAGGTGACATGGAGGATTTTCTTAGTTGGAATGGTGATACATATCACACTCCCATGATTTTTTTGGGATGGAGAGTTTTTGTGATATCCCTCCTAGTTGTAGACCCTTAGCCTATTTTGTCTTCCCGACCGCCAATGAGAATGTTAAAGGGGAGAATTAAGTTCTAGATATTTTATTATAAAGTGCAACTTTTATAAAAACACTTATAATAAAATATTATGGACTTAATCATAAAATAAAAATATAAAATTGAACCAAATGATAAAAGCAGTTAGCTAAAAAATTGTTTATTTCTAGAAAAGTTTGACTTGCACTAAGAGGTAAAAGTAAAATAGAAATAAGCAAAAAACAAATGGGCCAAAATTTATTCCCCCTAAGAAAATGCGACTTGCATTGGGACAAAAAAGTAGTTGGTGGAAGAATTTAATGAGGAAGGAAAATGTGATTGGTTGTTGAAGGTGGCCACTAGGCCCAATTCTTCTATTTAAGCAATGGGAATTGCTTGGAGAAGACACACTTGATCATTATCTAATTTTTGAATTGTATCTGAAGCTTTGAGCTTTTTCTAAATTATTCTAAGGACGAAAACCCTCGGTATTTAAAGGATCTGGACCAGATTTGCGGAATAATTATCTTCGTATTAATTCATTACTGTATATACTATATTTACTGGGTATAACAATATTCTCTCGTATATATAATAAAACAATAATGTTTGTTTTATTATATTTATATACGAACCACTCACTAACCATATATTTACCATTTCAACCATACGGTAATTACAAACACATGTAAATAATAATTATCCATGTCAACATTATTTTTCCTAACATTCCCCCCTTAATGTTTACATGGTAGCAAAAGAACTTTCACACTTCCTCTACAGACCTGCCGCCCGTGCTTGCTCATGATCTTGATACACACTCAAACTGAAGGTAGAAGAAGGAACACATCAACTTCTTATCAACCATGCGTTATCGGGAACACATTTGATTGACGAGGATGGAAACATGCTCAGGAATCATCTACTTATCAACCAATCACTCTAGGGAACACATCTAACCTAGTAGTGTGGGAACTCAAGTAGGAACACATCTGAATAACCTTCAATGGTTTTCCAGAGGCTAACCACAAACCTAGGTATGAACAGGAACACATATGACTATTCAACCTCATCAAGACTCATGATGTTGCATTTCATTGTGCTATTTTTTCTTCACTATGTTTTTGCATAGGGGAATTATGTAGGAATACCCACATATACATGTGAACAAGAATGGACATCTATTCTTATTTTTCACACCATGCTGAAAATCACACCAAATTGAAATGCTGAAATCAAACACACTGCATGCTAAAATACTCACACATGTACCACCAAATCATTCGCATGGCCCCATTGTTGGTGACTGATGATAGGTTGTTGTATGACATCCGACCTCTGTTGCCTCCATCCTCTAGTGTCATGTTGCTAGCTCACTGATTTGGATATGAAGCTAAACATTTTCACATTGGGTTTATTTGTATAACTTCCCCCAATGTGAAATAGTTTATTTTTTGGACGTCGGGTAACACCAAAAATCGATGCAGTGAGGCAAATTTTTTTTTCAAAATTTTGACTCTGACACAAATATCCTAAATCACCTATTTGATTGACAATGACTTACAACTCACAATAACTAAAGATGAATATGGACAATAATTCTATTGACCACCAAATTGATGATTTTGACATAAACAATAATAATACTAAACACTATTGACCAAAAGAAAAAAATTGTTAACATGGATTAAATACAGCTAGAACACTTTGCATAGACTTTATTAATAAAATGGACATGGCTCACTAAATCTAGAGAAATAATTACATACTCAACCATTAGACTCAACTATTATGTGGACCACTATTAAAAAATAACAAAAGACCAAAACACGTTACTTTTTGAACACCAAGGATAATTAAGATGAAACGTACAATCAAAGGGACTTAATGACACATCAACTTATTCAATAATTATACAAAAATAAAATAATGGGGACTCATGTAGATATCAACTGGAATGAAAACGTCAAATCTGAATATGTGCATGAGATGATCAACTATACGGTCTTCTTCCTTACTACGTGAGCGGATCACTGTCAACAATTCAAGCAAAAATGAAAGCATATCCCAAAAAAATGTCCACATAAAGAAGAAATATGGCAAGTTAGGATTTACAAATTTCTGATATGCACCAATTCATGTTGAGATACCTCTTGATTCCATAATCAGGAGCGAATACGATGGAAGCACAAGTATCTTTTTACTAAATAATTCAACATGCGTATGGGATATACACACACGATATCTTCAATTGATCGAATGATCTCTTAGAATGAAGATACACAACTATTAAACGCTTCTATGCTCCACACACAGTTCTAGGATCCAAATGAAGCGTTGGGACTTTGAATGCCTTCTAATTGAATAGAAACAATGATGCCTTTTCCTCTCAAGTTTGAATGCCAAACATAAACGATACTATCTCCACACTCCTCAGTCGAATTCACACATTTAATCTATCACAATAGATATAGATGACAGAAGAAGAAATATTCACGTCCACGACTCCATGAATATTTAAAACATAAACCAGGGAAATATAAAAAATTAAATATTTCCCTCACAAGATCTCACAGATATGCCATGCTTGCTCTGATACAAGATGAAGGAGCTAGACCGGCATTTGCAGAATAAAATTCACGGAATAATGATCTTCTTACGAATTCATTCCGTATATACATAGAGAACATTACAGAGGCTATTATATAGCCACATCAATAGGAAAACTAATACCCTACAAAATAGGAACCCATACAAACAAATAACTTGTTAATAGATTTACAGGTAAAACAATATTATCTCGTATATATAATAAAACAATAATGTTTGTTTTATTATATTTATATACGAACCACTCACTAATCATACATTTATCATTTCAACCATACGGTAATTACAAACACATGTAAATAATAATTATCCATGTCAACATTATTTTTCCTAACAATATTTACCTCTACATGATGAAAAACCCTCTTAGAGCATGTGAGGAATTTCTACATAAGGAATTCCACTGAAATTGCAATTTTTAGTAATTTCTAGAAGTTGTTAGAAGGGATTTTTGCAGATTTTTGTAACTTGGGTTTGAAGAATAAAGGAAGATGTGTTCTCAACCTTCTATCTTGTCAAAGAAACCCATACCTTGGGTAAATTGATGATGATTTAAGGTGTTTGTGTTGTTATAATATCAGGTTTTTATTTATCTATTCCAATCAATTTCTAAATTTTTGGATAAATGAAAGTGCCATTTCTAATCATGTTCAGGGGCAGCAAGTATGCAGACTTTTATAAATTATTGTAGCCTATTTTACCTTCAATTGTTTTTATTTTCACTCATGCATGTGCTATTAAAAATATGGAAATCAGTTTGGAGCGAGTGGGTATAAATTTTAATGATGATATTTTTGGTTTCTCTAATAACCCTAGTCACATTTTTTAGTATAATTCATATCTTCCTTGTTAATAATTGTTATATCCTTTACAAATCTATTTTTGGCGAGTTGGATTTTCCTAGAATCCAACTTGGGGAAAAAATGTCCATTTGGGGACATTACGGTGGTATCGAGCGGTGTATCCTTCTAGCATGCGGGAAAAGAAATAAGAATCAGATCTAAATGCAATCAAAGAAAAGATGAAGTGGACCCAAGTCCCTTTCTTTGATGGAGCTGAGGAAATATCTGCTAGATCTTGGTTGGAAAAATTTAAAACTTTTTTGTGTTGTAATACTATGTATTAAGATGATTCCTCGAGCTCGAGTTCTAGATACATGGATGGAGTAGCACATAAATGGTGGCATCATCTATTGAAGACCCAAGGGGTTGAATCTGTTGCTTCACTTGTTGATTTCTCACAAAGATTTCTAGAAAGATTTGATGTGCATGATAGCAAGGATGAGCCAGGAAGTGAAATCATGGAGCCCACCCATATGAAGGAAGTTAAGGAACATGTCATCCAAGAGAAAGAGAAGAAATTCATATATGCAAGCAATGAGGATGTAATGGAAACTCAAAGAAGGTGTGAGGAGTGGCAAAGAAGAGCTAATGCTGCTAGAATTATAGCCACTTAAGAAAAACAACACTTACAAGAGTTTAAGGCAAATATATCTTCATCATTGACAAGAAAAAGGGGAGCAATCATGGAGCATGAGTCCCAAGGTAAAGGTTCATTAGTGTTTAATGATATTCCCTTGGTTTCTAATGATTGTAAGTGGCAAAGTGTTGAAGGAAACTCATATTTGCATAAGGAAGAGGTTGGTAACTCAAGCTCAAGCCATGAGGATGATACATACATGTGTGCACAAAGTGCGGATGATTGCATGACAGCCAAGAGTGGGATTGGAGTTTTCCAAGAAGGGAAGATTTCACAAGAGGTGTTTGATGAAGGAAGGAACACAAAATTGTAGCAACTAATTTATGAAGAAATTCAACCTTTTATGGACCATGGTGACTTCATGAGGTATGATACAAGCAAGATAATTTCATATAAGCTGCATATTCAGATTTTTGTTGAAAAAAGTGATGATCTAGATGATGAAATCTACAAATTGCATTATATAATGCCTTGGGTACAACCATGTGTATATGAGCAACTTGTTAACGAAATATGGTGGCAAGTTTTAGTTCATCTAATAGGCACATGTACAAGGATCTTGGAACATTCAAGCATGTTTTGGATCTTGTGCATGGCACTTGGGAAAAAAAATTGGAATTGCTTGAGGGAAAGAAATTTTGGGAAGGGAAGGTTGTGATATCCCCTTCCCATTCATAGACCCTTAGCCTATTTTGTCTTCCCAACGATTAAGGAGAATGTTAAAGGGGAGACTTAAGTTCTAAATATTTTATTATAAAGTGTAAATATTATAAAAGCACTTATAATAAAATATTATTGACTTAATCATAACATAAAAATAGAAAATTGAACCAAATGATAAAAGCACTTAGCTAAAATTGTTTATTTCTAGAAAAGTGCGACTTGCACTAAGAGGCAAAAGTAAAATAGAAAAAGGCAAAAAGCAAATGGGCCAAAATTTATTTCCCCGAGAAAATGCAACTTGCATTGGGAGGGAAAAGTGGTTGGTGGAAGCATTTAATGAGGAAGGAAAATGTGATTGGTTGTTGAAGGTGGCCATTAGGCCCAATTCTTCTATTTAAGCAATGAGAATTGCTTGGAGAAGACACACTTGATCATTATATAATTTCTGAATTGTATCTAAAGCTTTGAGCTTTTGTCTAAATTATTCTAAGGATGAAAACCCTTAGTATTTACGTGTAGATGACAAAAATCTCTTAGAGCATGTGAGGAATTTCTACACAAGGAATTCCATTGAGCTTGCAAAGATTTTAGTAATTTTTAACAGTTGTTTGAAGGGATTTTTGTAGATCTGTGTAACCCGGGTTTGAAGAATAAAGCCAACTGTGTTCTTAGCCTTCTATCTTGTTAAAGCGACCCATATCTTGGGTGTATTGATGATATTTTAAGGTGTTTGTGGACTGTTCTGAGATGCTATTATAATATCATGTTTTTATTAATCTATTCCAATCAATTTCTGAATTTTTAGATAAATAAAAGTGCCATTTCTAATCACATTCAGGGGCAGCAAGTCTGCAGACTTTTATCAATTATTGCAGCCTATATTACCTTAAAAATCTGTATTTTTACTCATGCATGGGCTATTAAAAATATGGAAATCGGTTGGGATTGAATGGGTATAAATTTTAATAATATTTTTTTGGGTTTCTCTAATAACCCAAGTCACATTTTAAAGCATAATTCAGATCTGCCTTATTAATAATTGCTATATCTTCTACAAATCTATTGTTGGTGAGTTGGGTTTGCCTAGAATCCAACTTGGGGAAAAAATGTCCATTTGTGGACATTACATTTTTAATATTTCTTGTTTGAATTTTGATGTTTGGGGGATTTTTGGTGGATAACTTTGGAGGGGAGCTTTGGGAGCTTGAGAAGACAAAGAGCTAGGAGCTTGTGGAATTGAGATTGGAGTGTGAGGTAGGTATCACATCTCATTGTATTTTGATTTATAAAAATAACATTTTATGTGTGTGGATGTATGATTTGTAATGGTTTTGATTGTGGGTTGGTTTTGGGAATATTGTTGTTTTTGAGTTTTTGCTTTGTGTTAATTTTTTTTTATCTTGGTTTTCTTTTCTCCTCCACTCCATTTGGGTTGTGGATTTGGAGTGGGATTTGGGAATGGGAGGGACCCTCATTTTCATGGATTCTTGGGGAAGCCATGAATGTTTTCTTATCACTCCCTTCCTTGGTGGAAGTAGGAGGGATTCCCATTTGGTTTGGGAATCCCCTCCTATCCCAAAGAAGCTTGCAAGGATTGAAAAGCATTAACAAGTAGGAGACATTGGAAGTACAAGGGTTGGGAGTTGATATGATTTTAGAGATACTCTTGAAGGATACTTTGGCACTCTTGATATCATATATTTTGGAACTATGTGATCCTTCTCCCCTCTTCCCATTCCCATTGTTCTTGGTATTTTTGGTGTATTTGGATTATTTTAAGCTGCCTTTTTTTTTCTTTTGGCCAACCTTTTTAAGAGTGATTTTAAAAATTTATTTTCCTGGAATATTTTGTAGCATGATACCCCTATTTCCCATGGGCTTGGCGATGCTAAAATGCTCTTCCTTTGGGAATAAGGAATGTGATGATGCGTGTAGGCTAGGAGGCATATTAGGTCTTCTTCTTGTGGTGTTTGGAGCATGATTAATGTGAAGATTGAATCTGCTTTGTGGATTTCATTTGGAGGGTTGACTAGTTGGAGAGATACCCAAAAATTTGGGCATGTTGTTCCCTTATTTGGGAGGATTTTTATACTTGCATTTTAATAGTTGTTTTCTATTGTTAGTAGGAATTGAGAAATGTATCTCTCTTGAAATGAAGGTTGTAAAGTTTGGAATATGTGGTTGGGAAGAATTGTTATCTATTTGTATTGTACGGGAAACTTTAAAAGGATTGGTGCTTCTAATTTTCTCATTCCTTTTCTAAAGTTGTTTCTTCTTTTATGAGTTATGAAAATGAAGAAATAAAGAGTATTGTGAGTTGCGAGTAAGTTGTTATATAACATTTTATTTGATTAGTATCTTGAGGGAATAGAAACTATTTTACTCATCAATTTATTGCTCTATCCAAATGTTATGCTTGTTTTTATGAGTTAAAAATGATATTTTGTGGTTACATTGGTTGAAAGTTTAGTCTTAAAATGTAAAATGATATATGGAATCTTAGTTTGGTAATAGCTTTAGAAAGGTTATTTTGGAATTTCTATAAGTTTCATTTCATCAACTTGTCTCCTTCAAATATTGTTTAAACTCAATTAAATGAGGAAATGCTATTTCATAAGCACTTGTAGGTTATGAGAGTGTATATAACAAAAAAATGAATATGCTTAAAACTAATCTAGTCCTTAATTGTTAAGAGATTAATGTTATTTTCCTTCAAATCTGATTAATCAACTCTATACATACATACATACATACATACATACATACATCTACATCTACATCTACATCTACACACACACACACAATCCATATCCATATCCATATCATATATATATATATATATATATATATATATATATAAAGACATACACATGCATACATACTTAGACTTGTGTGTGTGCGCGCACACACACACACACACACGAAGCTATCTGGTTTGTGCTAGAAAAACACAATAAGCAAAAATGAGTTTTTAAACCTCTTATTTTGTCAAATGGAATATATATACACATGTATACACACACGTTTATATATATATATATATATATATATATATATATATATATATATATATATATATATATATATATATATATATATTAACCCTACGGTTTGGGTCTGTGTGTTAATCTATGCATTTTAGAAGACGCCCATGTGTGTGTATTGATAAATGAAAATGTTTCTACTTTAAAAAAATTAAATTTGGTTAAAATAAATTACATGGATTTAAAAAATCCACCATGGGTGGAGGGTCATGTCACGGCCACGCAACCCTCCCCAAACCCTTACACCATGGTCAACCTTGCGACCTTCCACCGGTGCAAGTCACCTCTCCCCTCCACCTGCCACGGCCATGACGTGGCCTTGCCTGCCATGCCATGCCTTCAAACAACCAGGCTCCTCCTCCTTCCTTGATCCACCCCTATTCATTGTAAATTCACCTTTTCTCTCAAGGGAAACATGGAATAAAAATCCCCCATACATGGCCGCCACCCCGCAAATAAAGAGCCATTTCAAAACACAAAAATTCCATACAATAAACCTTTCTCCTCTCCTTCCATAGAGTTGACTTGGGTAGAAAATGAAAAGAAAATAACAAAAGAAAATGAGTTAAAGTTTGGCTTTAGAAGCATTTTAAGGTTATCTTAGTCAACCTAGGTCTTGTGGCTAGGATTATTTTAATCCAAGGGCCACTAATTGAACCTCATACTTTATCTTTTTGGTGGGAATTAGTGTGATAGGGAAAAAATAAATTTAATATAAACCTTATGGACTTGATAACAATTAATGGATACATTTATAATTACGGGATGTAATTGAGTGGGCATGGGATTTATTTGGATGGCCCAAATAGAATCTCATGACCCTCCCACTAACAAGAGTTTGATAAAAATATAGTAATAATAAAATAAAATTTGGTTGATAAATAAAATAAATAAATTGTAGTAAATTTTATAGTCATAGCTAGGATACCTTAATGAAGGTAACTCAACCCCACACCCTTTACTTCTGTTCACGACCTCTTAGTGTTACCTTTGTAAAATGGGGAAATAGGCTTGGAACTTTCACAAATTCTTTAATGGAAAAATTTACGACCCATGGTTATCATGAATCCCGAACCATCGACCACAATTTTAAGAAATCTTGGCTACATTAAAAATTTAAAAGTGTTTGTTAAATTTTCACTTTAAGGGATTAATGAAGAGATTAATTATTAATGGATATTTTAACGATGCAAAAGACTAAAAAAATTCTGCATTTAGGACTCCATTGTGTCGCATTATCATGAGTTCTATTGGGTTAAATGTTGGGGTGTTGCAGTTGGTATCAGAGCTCGAGTTTCAACACTGGACGCTCTAGGAATTAGTAAAACCAATTTAATCATGATGAAATTAATAACTTAATATTTTTAAATGTTTCCTCTACTACATGCAAAATTTAAAACTTCCCCTTTTCCTTCTCTTGCAAGATGTCTTGACATGGTATAAGACGTCGATCTGTCGAGGACTCTGGGGCGTAGGTCACCAATGCCGAGCTACGTATTGCAGAGTTTGGACCATAAATATTAGAGGCATTTTAGCAGATGATGTGAACTTTAAAACAATGTATTCTTGCACAACAAGATCTAGTAGAGGAGAGTTTCTCATCAAGGAGAAGGTACACAGCCAACCGAGAGTGCACACTCGGTGACACATCAACAAGAAACACGAGGCGAGAAACATCCCATAGTTTGTTGGTTTATTTTGAGAGAGTCGTCACTCTTTGTTGGAGCCACTCTCATAAGATTGAGAGACCTATTATCACCAAATTACAACACCCTCTGATTTTTCATGTGTGTGTGCATGAGCTACCAATGTAATTGGGTAACATTGGACCATCTCTCAAGTTGTGGGACCTGCTACTTGAGATGGACCTCTAGAGAAGGTTGGTTCCTCTTCCTAATCTAATGCTAAAATTACTCCTAATGAAGGAAATGCAACTAACTACTCCTAATCTATGATTTCCAAGGGACCAGGGAGAGAGAGAGAGAGAGAGAGAGAGAGAGAGAGAGAGAGAGATAAAAATAAATAAATCCTACACTAAAAGCGGTGATAACACCAAGAGAAGGGTGTGTTGGACAGTTCACAATGCATGAAAATTGAGAAAGATGAGAATGGATAGGATGGACAAACATCACAGACCAAAATACATACAATACATCCTCTTCATTAATCACACCAACATTTAAACATGTAATGGAAATGATAAACCGCTATAGAATACCTGCAAGAATGAACAAAGGTAAGAGAAAACAATGGAAACCAATGTAAGGATAGAGAAATAATCACAAACACAAGTTTTATTGCTTTAATAGTTTTCACAATACATCATTGTAGAGGAAAGAGGAATGATTCACCATTACATAGCTCAAAAATCAAGGCTTGGAGCTCCAAATCCACCCATGGCTGAGAAGAAGAGAGAGCAACATCAAAAATGTCCAACTCTCTTTCAAAATGAGCTCTCTTTACAATATATGGAAGAAGGAATGAGAGAGAGAGAGAGGGAACTCAAAATTTGCATTCAAATACCAATAAAGAGAAAAAATGACCTACAAAAATCATGTAGCACCTTGCAAAACCCATCTCTTGCTATAATGTAGCTTATCTGAGAAGAAAATGGCTTCCCATGCTCTATTTAATTCAATTTCAATTGCTTGAAGTGTTCATTTGGAACTCGGATCATTTTCTACATTTTCACCCACCAAACTTCAAGCAAATCTCTGATTTCTTAATTGTTGAGTGTAGAGGATGAAATCGATATTCCAACGAGTCAATTTTTTTCCAATTTGGTGAAAAATTGAGGAAATTATGATAGTTTGAGTGCATGTCATTTGCTTGGCTTGTTTCACTACTTTACGGGGTTGGTCAATAAATTGGGTTCTTAGAGATAATCATTTTCACTTTTCCCCCAATTTATTTAAATTTAGATGTTCAAGGTTCTTGAGAGTGATAACATTAAAATTGGGAGGGGCCCATAGGATTAGTTTTCATCGAATAGAGGGGGTTTGCATGATGACTAGGCTTGGTTTTGAGCCAGCTCACCAGCTTGCTAGGCCCGAATCGACCTTGTGTGCTCCTTCCTAACCTATAACATGGGCTCCCTTATACCTCCCAATCTCTTCAAACAACGACTCTACTTGATTCCACATGCTTGGATTACCACATTCATCATGGGCCCTACCAACCCAACCACCTATCCTTCTAGCTTGATGTACATCCTACGTTTCACCACCGACATGTAGCTCACCCTATACATTGTGGGGATTTCACCACAGTGGGGAAAAAAATTCCATGGGGAATATTATTCCATGCACTTGTTTTGCGCCTTTGCATCGGGCCCTATTTTCTTATCGGTCCCGAGGGCCTCACTTCCCCATGATCACCGCAACGCCGCATTATGCCACATTTTATCAACTCACTCATCGATCGCACTCCTTTGTTCCCACACGACCCACTGAGCACACAAACCCACCCCGACCCGCAATGTATTGAAGTGTCTTTGTTTTAAAGAGATGTTGGGGGTTCGTGGAGCTCATGACCTGAGTTCCCCTAGGCCACGCGGCTCACGAAAGCTAGCATTGTCCACGATCTTACCTCACTCGGTGCCTTGCAACCCTCACCTCAAGTTAAAAAAATTTTGCGAGTCCAACCTGAGTTGACCACAACCAATGCACCAAGCTCACCGATGATCTACCCATCAACTTGCCACCATTCTAACCAACTCACTCCTAACTTTGATTCATGTGACCAACTTGCGGAGCTAAAAGTAGCTCGCCAGACATGGCTCTCAACCAGTTGTTTCTTACTAACATAGCCATTTTTTCCTATCGTTGGGATTTCTTCTAAATTTCTCCTAAATTTGTGGATTTTTTTAGATTCGGGGACCACGAAAGATACATTGAAATGCCTTAACTTCAACCTCTCCATTTTTTCTAGTTTTGGTTAAATGTGGGCCCCAGATACATTCTTCCTCACCTTGGATGAGCTCTTGACTCTCTTGAAACCTAGAAGAGGAAAAAATGCTCCAAGTGATTCCAACCTTCCATGAAACACTATAGGTGCTCCCAAAATCTAGAAATTCACCTTTAAACCTCATATTCATCTTTGAATGCCTTTGTAAACTGCCCAAAATCGAGCCTTTGTAGTTGTCCATTTCACCTAGGGGAGTAAAAATAGATTAAAAATTTGGCTACTCACGAGGACATCTGCCTACTAGATGGGTTGACCGATGACATTGAAGCGTCCATTGGGCATGGAGTTATCCTGTAAGCATGAATTGATCTAGAAACCTGAAATTTAACCTCGAGACCCACTTGAAATCTTCTTGAACCCGAAGCTTGAC
Source organism: Taxus wallichiana var. yunnanensis (assembly GCA_018340775.1). Taxonomy (NCBI): domain Eukaryota; kingdom Viridiplantae; phylum Streptophyta; class Pinopsida; order Cupressales; family Taxaceae; genus Taxus; species Taxus wallichiana. The sequence goes on from CM031244.1 coordinate 772,423,908, forward strand.
CATATCACTTACACGATTTCGAATTAAGATTTTTTTGAGAGTAGAAATTTTTCTTAAATCTAGAAATTTCTTCTATTCCCTTGCAAAGGATCTGTTAGGCTGCATGATGAATACCTAAACCTGAACCAAATTCTGATTTCTGCTAAGTGTGGAGCACAATTGAAATGATGATTTATTGGCAAGACCTAAGAATTGCAGAGATTGGGAACATACGCTGATTTGGAATGTTTAGGTCTGCTTGTTAAATCTGATTTCCATGAATGAACATGCCTTGACTAAAATGCATTTTGCAAGAGCAACAATAACACCCAATAACTATGTACAAAAGAGGAAGATCATACATGTCTCAAGTGAAACAGCACAAGCACTTCTTATGCTTTGAAAGAAAACCTACCTACTCTACCCTAACTCGAGGAATGGAAAACTCAAACAAATCCTGACATTGGCAAGGAGAAGTAGCTTCCCTTCCTCACAAACTGAGACCATGTGACTAATTTAACACTAAACATGGTCATGTACATGAGTGAAAAAATGACTACAAGCTGATTTTCCACCCAAATCATCAAGGTATCAATTGGAAACAAGAGAAATACCTCTTTTAGATGCTCTACATTTGGTTTTGGGGTATTGTATCGATCCTTTGCACTTTGACATTCATCCTCATGTTCGAAGCAAGCATGACTAGTGGAAACTCTGGTTCTTGCTCCAATGAAGCTAGATACATGATTGGGAAAGGTCTAATCCATGAATTTTTCCCATTGTTCTGAATCCCAACTCAAAGAATGAAGTTTTGTTGCAAACATTCCCGGAAAAGGTCATTGTTTGCGAGTTGATTTTACTCTGTTGTGCTTCTACAAATAGCTGATTTTCTACCTTGATGACTGATTTTTGAAAGGTGTCATCATCGTTCTCTTTCTCCTCTTCACCCAACATGATGCTTGTAAGATCAAACTCCTCTAATTATAATTCAAGGGGATTTATTGTGAGCAACATGCTTTACTTGGAAGTTCTCATCCATGACAATAGGGTCTTTGTGTTGAAGGATATATTACGGGAAAAAACATGATGATTTCTATGGGATCTTCTCCATCAATGCACTCCTCCAAATCCGATAAATAATCATCCTATTCATTACTCAAATGTACCAAGGATCCTTATTCTTCCATGGTAGCTTTTGATTCTTCAACTAGTTCACTATGTGTTTCCTTATCCCCAAACATGAAATTTGAGAGTTCAAATTCATCCAAAAAATTAGTTTTTTTGAAGGATGAGGTAGAAGAAGAGACTACAATTTCCTTCATGACTTTTTTATCACTCAATACCTATGAATTTGTTTTGTCTTCCTCCATAGCATGAAGATCTTCCTATTCATTACTCAAATGTACCAAGGATCCTTATTCTTCCTTGGTAGCTTTTGATTCTTCAACTAGTTCACTATTTTTTTCCTCATCCTCAAACATGAAATTTGAGAGCTCAAAATTATCCAAAAAATTAGATTTTTTGAAGGATGAAGTGGAAGAAGGGACTACAATTTCCTTCATGACTTGTTTATCACTCAATACCTATGAATTTGTTTTGTCTTCCTCCATAGCATGAAGCTCTTCCTAAATGGTTGTACTGATGATGATGGTTTTGGTGGATCAATGAAACCTCCCAACAATGCAAAAAGCTCCAAACATGCGGGAAAATGAGGGTCACCACACTCCATGGAAACATCTTGCACACTTGGGATATTTTCTTAATTTGCTTGCATATGCTCCTCTTTGTGTGGATTTGGAGTTGATTCTTCCTCTATCACCGACTTTGCAGAACCGGTGGTGGATCAAAATATCTGGAAGGATAGTGCCAATGTGAACACTGCAATCGAACAACCTGATTGTTGGTCATCATTTTCATTTTTTTCTCTCTTTCTTGATACAAATTCAGTCTTCACCACCTGTTCTTGAAATCCAACCTCTTGAGAAGGCTTAGTCATCAATGGAATTTTCTTGATATTGAACTTTGTAGCCCACTCTTTCAAGTTTCTTACAAGTTCTTCTCTACTAAGCTCCTCAGTTTTCTTCCCTCCTTGACTGATTTTCTATTTTTCTTCTTCCCAAAATGGGTTTGGGAATGCAAGAGGAGGGGTGGGTTGGGATTCAACTGGTTCTTGTAATGTTGGTGATGATGGAAGAGGTGCAATTTCTTGTTTTTGTGGAGGGGAAGGAGTTTTAGAAGAGAAAATGACGAGAAGATAGAAGGTGGGATGGAAGGTAAGAAGATGAAGAAGTGGAATCCACAATGGGGGAAACATATAAGAAGATAAGAAATTGAAACTCAGGTTGAGATGATGTAGATTAGGGAAGATAAATGGAAATACCATGAGGTGGTGGTGTAGGAATTACCCATTGACAAGGTTTCCTAGGTACTAAGTTCATAAGCCTTTATCTCCTCAATCCACTTTGCAAGTTGTAACATCTCAACCATCAAGTAAAACTTCTGTTGGAGGTTGTAGTGTCTTGGCATAGGGCCAACCCATGGACAAAGGGCCTTGAAACCAATCATGAATGTTTTCAATTGAATTTTAGCCACTGAATGCACCATATTTTCCTCCATTCCTTGAAATTTTATCTGAAAACCAATCTCTTCAAGTGTAGGATAACCTCCATAATCTGCATAATCCTTCTCTTGAATAGCTTCATAGTTTGGAAAATGGATAAAATGACTTGAATCCTACTCACATGGATATGCATACTACTTATTTTTATCATAAAACTGATCTCGGAGGTGGATTGTGACACTGGAGAATAATTTTGCAAGTTTGGAGGCGAATTGAACTATTTTTACTGCTTGTAGTGAGAATTCCATGATGGGAATGAAGTCATGATTGCACAAATTCATGTAAAATATGAAAGGTATGGAAAGCTAAATGGATGGAAATGGATGGAAGGAAAGGTTTGCAACCCAAAACATGGGTTGTTTTGATTAGTGGAGTCACCAGTTGTACTTAGAGAATACCTCTAAAGGATGAATTTCATGAAAAGCATAAAAAATTGATGAAATGAAGTGGTAAGGTGCTTCAAACCGGTCCCATCATGCGTGCTAGAACTATTATCACCAAATTAAAACACCCTTTGATTTGTCACATGTGTGTGTGTGTGTCTGCATGAGCTACTAGTGTAATTGGGTAACATTGGACCATCTCTCAAGTTGTGGGACTTGCTACTTTAGATGGACCTCTAGAGAAGGTTGGTTCCTCTTCCTAATCTAATGCTAAAACTACCCCTAATGAAGGAAATGAAACTAAATAATCCTAACCTATGATTTCCAAGGGACCAGGGGAGAGAGAGTGCATGAAAATGAAGAAATCCTACACTAACAACAATGATATCACCAAGAGAAGGGTGTCTTTGGATAGTTCACAATGCTTAAAAATTGAGAAAGATACAAATAGAGAGGATGGAAAAGCATCACAGACCAAAATACACACAATACATCATATTCATTAAGCACAACAACATTTAAACATGTAATGGGAATAATAAAATGCACAAAATACCTAAAAACATGAAGAAAGGCAAGATAAAATAATGGAAACCAATGTAAGGATAGAGAAATAATCACAAACACCAGTTTTATTGCTCCAATAGTTTGCACAATACATCATTGTAGAGGAAAGATGCATGATTCACCATTACATAGCTTAAAAATGAAGGCTTGGAGCTCCAAAACCCCTAAGCAGCTGAGAAGAAGAGAGAACAACATTAAAAATGTCCAACTCCCCTCCAAAATGAGCTCTCTTTAAAATGTATGGGAGAAGAAATGAGAGAGAGAGAGAGGGAACTCTAAATTTGTATTCAACTACTAGTAAAGAGTATTGAATTACCAGCAAAATCATGGGGAACGTTGAAAATCCATACCTTGTTGTAGAAGAAAATGTATGCCCATGCTCTATTTAGTTCAATTTGAACTCCCTGTATCATTTGGAACTTGGATTGTTTTCTACATTTTCACCAACCAAAATTCACCAAATATTTAATGTCTTGATTTATGAGTGTAAAGGATGGAATCATTATTCCAACGAGTCCAATTTTGTCCAATTCGGTGGAAAATTGAGGAAATTATGGTAGTTTGAGTGCGAGGCCACTCCTTGGCTTATTCATTTCTTTATGGGAATGGTTAATAAATTGGGTTCTTTGGAGATAATCATTTTTCACTTTTTCCCCAATTTATTAAATTTAGATGTTTAAGTTTCTTGGGAGTGATAAAATTAAAATTGGGAGGTTCCCACAGATTATTTTTCAACGAATAAAGGGGGTTTGCATGCTTTGACCGAGGCTTAGTTTTGAGCTAGGCCGGATCGCCGAGCTAGCCTCCGCATGCTCTTTCCTAACTTGCCACGTGGGATCCCTTATACCTCCTCAAGCTCCTCAAATTAAGACTCCACTTGATTCTACATGTTTGGCTTGCCATGTTCCTTGTAGGCCCTACCAACCCAACCGCCTATCCTTACTAGCTTGGCGCACATCCTATATTTCACCACCGATGACGAGTAACTCACTACGCATTGCGGGGTTTTCACCTTGGTGGGGAACAATGTTTTGTGGGGAAAATTATTCCCTACACTTTCTTTACACTTGAATCGTGCTTGACTTGCCTACTCATCTCGAGGTCCTCACTTCCCGCAATCAACTGCAACCCAACACTATCTTGCATTCTATCAACTTGCTCATCGGTCACACTCCTTCATTCCCGTACGACCCATCGAGTGCATGCAAACTCACATAGAACTATAATTTATTGAAGTGAATTTGTGGAGATGTTGGGGTTTGTGCAACTGATGACCCGAGTTCCACCTTTCAAGGCAGCACGGGCTCAAATTCCCACATCGTTCGATCTTACCTCACTCGTTACTCACTAACCCTCATGCCGAGTTGAAACTTTCTTTGCGTCGAGTCCAACCCAAGATGACCCTAACCAATGCACCGAGATCACCTGAAGAGCTACACAACCTATCATCATGCTAACCAACTCACCCCTAGCCTGATTCACGTGACCAACTCATCGAGCTAAAAGTAGCTCACCCAACAACTCGGCAAGTTGTTTCCTACAACATATCCAATTTTGCCTATCTTCAGAATTTCTTCTAAATTTCTCCTAGATTTTTGGATTTTTAGAGTTAGGGGACCATGCAAGATACATTGAAATGTCTTAACTTCAACCTCTCCATTTTTTCTAGTTTTTGTTGAATATGGGCCCCGTAGACATGCTCCCACACTTTAGATGAGCTCTTGACCCTTTTGAAACCTAGAAAAGAAAAAAATGCTCCAAGTGATTCCAACCTTCCTAAAACACTCACTTGTAGATGCTCCCAAAATCTAGAAATTCACTTGTAAACCTTAAATTCATCTTTAAATTCCTTTGTAAAATTCCTAAACTTGAGCCTTCCTAGTTTTCCATTTCACATAGGGGATTGTAAATATATAATAGGACCCACGGGGTTACAACAACCATGTTAACCAAATATGGAGATGGTTGAGCACTGTCGACATGATCATGACATGGGAAGTTTTATTAGAGACATTCTCTGATTACACCCACCCACTTATGGGGAACTATTGATGGGTTTGGGGCCAAATCATGGCTCCTAAGTCTTGATAGTTGGATTGAGCTTCACCCTTACAAAAACAAAGTCCAGACTATATTGATATTAACCTCCTTTGAGATGCAAAAAGTATTTGGTGGGGAATGAGGAGCGGAAGATCCATCTAACTTGAGATTTAGTGATGTAGGAGATGTATTCCAGGAGATATTTAGATTCTTATATATGTCTAAAGCATTTTGTTTAGAAGAGGATAGATGAGTTTCATGACCTTCGTTAGGGATCGAGGCACAATGGCACAATACGAGTCATGCTTCTTGTATATTTGCAATATGTTGACTACCTTCAGGATGAGAAGCTACATGTGAATATGTTCATTAGGGGATTGAATGTAGATTTTTCGTTGTGCAAGTAGGATGTTGTCTCCTTTGACTTTGAAAAGGCAGTGGAGAAGGCCTACATGGAAGAAGAAGATAGGGGAAAGACCCAAGAGTACCGAGACATGACCAGGAGTAGGATACAAGAGTGGGTAAATTATTTCTAGAAGTAGAGGACACGAGGTACAAATCCATCACCTAAAGGAGGATTTAGGCCTCCACAGTCAGCTCTAAGACCTCCATATACTTACACTCAACAACATTCACAACACCATGCACATCAGCAACAGAGGGATAGACCCACACAAGATATGCAGAGAGGTAGAGGCCAAGGAGGATTTGGATTTGTAGGGGATAGGAGGAAGGAAGTAGTAAGGTAGGTATATAACAGCATTCTACTAGACCAGGCTAGCGTTGAATACACTAGAGTACATATGGGACTCCCATGTAGAGAGAGTCACCAAGTTTTTATATTTTTGGGGCCCATGATCACTATGCTCACCTTTGTCAACAAAAACCCACTTTCACTAATAGGTAGAAAGTCCCTATTTCATAATAGATAGTAGCATATGTAGGACATGCTCACCATGTTTATGTAGTAGCGGATGATTGGCAAGCCGAGCATCGGGACATGATTATCGAGACTACAAGTATTATCAGGGGTATTTATGTCTCTACATTATTTGACTATGGATCATCGATTCTTTATATCACCATATATAGTGGACCGGTGTGGGCTGGCAACATCTAGCCAACCAGATAGTTAGCAAGTTGAGTTGGTCTCTATGGCCAAACTTGCAGTGGACACCTACGTGGAGAGTTGTGTACTTGATTTGGGTTTGTTCTCCACTACCTTAGACCTCCATGTGTTTTACCTTTAGGATCCTATGAGGTTGTTTTGGGCATCAGATTGGCTTGAGACTCATCGAGAAAAATTGGACTAAAGGAGTAACATCATTGAATGTTCTAGGATGATAATGGGAATTCAATTGCATTAGTGGATGCAAATTCCTATCTATTTATGTATGATCTCTGCTAAAAAACTCAAGTAGAACATACACACAAAATTTTAGATGTTTGTAATCATGATTAGTGATCGATTAGAGGGCACTCTAGGTTGTTTACCATTGGATGGGCATTATTTTTGAGGGAGTTTCCAGATGTGGTTCCGAATGATCTTCCATGATTACCACCACATAGAGAGGTGGATTTCACCATAGAATTAGTACAAGGGGGAACACCAGTTTCTCGGGAACCTTATCGGATGACGATGTCAGAGCTCCATGAGCTCAAGATTTAGTTAGAGGATTTTTTGGAGAAGAGTCTTGTCCACCCTAGTGTCTCTCCTTGGGGGCAGCAATGATTTTTGTCAAGAATAAGAACGGGTCACTTCGAATGTGTGTTGATTTCGGATAAGTTAATAAGGTAATAGTGAAGAACCATTATCCACTTCGAGGATTAATGAATTATTTGATCGGATGAGGAAGCCAAAGTGTTCTCCAAGATTGACCTTAAGTCGACATACCGTTAGTTGCACATGAGTTCACCACGCTTTCGTTTGGTTTGGGCCTATGAGTTCAATGCTTTGACTAAAAAAATTTTAATGAGCCTCATGAATGGGGTTTTAGACTATCTTGGATTGTTTTGTCTTAGTTTTCTTGATGAAATATTGATTTAATCTTGTTTAAAGGAGGAGGAACATGAGGAACATATGAGACAAGTGCTACAAGTTTTGAGATCATAGAATTTTTGGGAACCTAAATAAGTGCACTTTATTTTATTCTAAGATTCAATACTTGGGACACATCATTTAATGTGAGGGCATCTCGCTAGATCCATAAAAGATTCTTTCCATTCTCGATTGAGGCAAATCTACTTCAATGAAAGAGGTGAGGAGTTTCATGGGATTGGTAGGCTATTACATAGTTCGTACAAGACTTATATAGGATTTTTCATCCTATCACTTCTCCTCAGTGAAAAGGGAATAAATTTGTGTGGTCAGAAAATGTGAGCATGATTTTTAGTTACTCAAGGAGCAATTAAAGATAACACTTATTTTAGTAGTTCTTGATCCAACTTGAGAGTTTATATTTGTATTTATGCTTCCTTTGAGGGACTTGGAGTAGTACTCATGTGGGAGTGACATGTCATTACATTTGAGTCACGTAAGCTCAAAGACTATGAGATTAACTACCCTACCCATGACCTTGAGCTTGCAGTAGTGGTTCACACCTAGTTCATTGGAGGAACTTTCTTACGGTCGGCCATTTTTCTTGAGGAATGATCATAAGATATTATAAAAATATTTTCACAGCCAAACCTCAACACTCTCAATGGCATTGGATAGAGTTCATGTGTGGGTATTACATGGATATTCAATATATTAAAGGGAAGGATAATTTCATTGTCATAGATGCCTTAAGTAGATGACGACATATAGTTTCTTCTTATGACTCTACTAATCAAATCTTCGGGAAGGGTACTTTAGTGCCTTTTGGGGGATGTTTTATAAGGGTGCTAAACAAATGTTTGAGTCTCAGGGTTCTTTAGAGGGAAGGTATACGCGATGCATCTTAGAGGAAAATGGTCTTCTAGGTTTTCATAGGCACATCTATGTGCCTAAGGATATCTTCATAATTTTATTCTTTCCAAGGCACATCAAGCCCTATATACAGTCATCTGTGGTAAAGAAGATGAACACTGATCTTAGGTAGTTATACTATTGGCCAGAATACACCAAGATATAAAGACTTTATAGCTCATTTACCTTGAGTTCGAGGTTAAGGCCAAACATTCTCATCTCGCGGGACTTTTATCCCCACAATATACATAGTGGTAAATGGGATGTCATATCTATGGATTTCATTTTTGGTATTCCCATGTCATCATATCATCATGACACTATCATGGTCACAGTGGAAAAGTTAACCAAGGTTTCTCATTTTTCACCAACCAAGGTCACTTACAATGTAGTCGTCATTACTAGAGTATTTCTTGAAGATATTGTTAGGCTACATGGGATTCTAAAGACTATCATTAATGACTGGGATACTATTTATACTTCATATTTATGGACTTATTTTCAAACACCTCTTTGAATTTAGATCAATTTCAGTTCAACTTACCACCCAGAGATAGATGGATAGACATAAAGGCTTAATCGGTGTTAGAGGATATGCTGAGGATGTATGTGATGGATCAACATAAAAAGTGCAGGATTATTTGTATCTCATTGATTTTTCCTATAACAATAGTTATCATATCTCCATTGGTATGGCTCTTTTCGGGCCTTGTATGGATGACCTCACGGGACACCATTGATTTCAAATAGATTAGACAACATGGTTATTCTTGGTCCAATTTCCTTTAAGATATGGAGAAATAGATCATTTTATTAGACAATGTCTTGAGAAGTACATGAGCACACCGGAAGGTGTATGTAGATACTAAGAGGACCAAGTGTCACTTTTAGTTGGTATTAAGCTATTATTGAGAGTATATTCACATAAAGCCCAATCCATTATGGAAATGGTTCTAATATTTCACCTCACTTTGTGGGTCCATTTGAGATCTTGGAGGTCATTGGTCATGTTTCCTACCATTTAGCCTTACTACCACACCTAGTCGCATGCCCATGATGTATTTCATGTTTCAGTTTTGTGTATATGTATTAGATGTTTCTCATTGTATTGATTAGTTGGCCTTACAGGTGGAGGATGAATAATAGTGAGACTATAGCTTGTGTGTATCTTAGAGCATAGGGAGATTGCCCTATAGGGGCAAGAGATGTACGGGTTAGAGTCTAGTGGGAATGATATGATGAGACAACAACCACTTGGGAGGATGTGACTCCATTATTATATATCCCTACCTCTTCTAGTGACTTCCAGGAGGAAGTCTAATTCTAGGGGAGGGGATGTAGTGCCCACCAAATTTCTATCTCTTCTTAGGACTTGTTGACTCATCTGAGTAGTTTGATTATTTCATATGAGACATTGTTATTTGATTATGGTAGATTTTGATTTACACTTGCTATAATTATCATCCTATGGTATATGGCATTCTTATTTGACATGACACTTTTGGGACACTTATATGATATTCATGACATTGGTTATTTCATTATGATTAAAGATGATGATATTATGATGTTTTAGATTTGATATATGTTTGTGACTATATGGTATTCACGGATGATCATGACTTTGAGTTATATATTGTGGATAATAGATCATAATTATAAGTACCATTTGTAGATTAGATGTGGTAAAATTTTATTTAGTTGATATTTTATAGTCATATTTCATTATGATTTATATGGATATTTTATCATGTCGAGAAGATTTGAGGTTTGCATTTAGTGTGTAAGATTTGCAGGTTGCACCACTTGGCAAATGTGTGAATCAGTGGTAGCACTACAAAAGATGCCAGAGCCATCTTGTCGAACCATTTCTCTCACCTTGTTTCATTTTTCCATTCATTGTAATTGGGAAATTTGGTTTAATCTTGCATGTGATTTGATTTATTCATATTGTTATTTTCCTAACCTTGAGCACCATGGTAAAATTTATTTTACTTCATTTCTCACCTAATTTGGATTTCTTTGTGCTAATGAGGTCATTTGGGATGATTTGTGTTATGGGGTGTTTTAGTGTCTTGAAATTGTTTAGGGATGTCTTAGAAGTTGCTAAGAAAGTTTGTGGGGACTATTCCTTGCCTTGATTCTCTCATTTAACCCCAAATCTAAAATATAACATTTAAGGGCATTTTTAAAGGCTTGTATTAAAAGGTAAGGGTCTCCTTTACCTTAAAAATGGTCCATGGGACCTAACCTATGGGTGGGGAAGCTTTTTGTGAACCCAAAAAGCCTCTTCCTCACTCCACCCTCTCACAAGTCACTATCTAAATCTCTTTTCGTTATCTCACATGGGTGACTTTGGGATTTTGTGTGGGCTAACTTATATTTTTTCCACTCTTGCATTTATTATTTTGGGAGATATGGAAAGTGACTTAGGTGACATGGAGGATTTTCTTAGTTGGAAGGGTGACACATGTCACCCTCCCATGGGTTTGTGAGATGGATATTTTTCCTATATCTTGTTTGAATTTTGATGTTTGGGGATTTTTGGTGGAGAACTTTGGTGGGGAGCTTTGGGATCTTGAGGAGAAAAAGAGCTAGGAGCTTGTGGACTTGAGCTTGGAGTGTGAGGTAGGTCTCACACCTCATTGTATTTTTAATTTAGAAAACTTGTATTTTATGTGTGTGGATGTATGATTTGTAATGGTTTTTATTATGGGTTAGTTTTGGGATTCTTATTGTTCTTGAATATTTTTTGTGTTAAGAATCTTCCTGGTTTTCTTTTCTCCTCCACTCCTTTTGGGAAAGCCTCTATCTACCAAGATTTTGAACTCGAGATTGAGGGGTTACTGGATTTGGATATGGCTCAAAATCCCTCAATTTTTTTGGATAAGAAAGGAGATCTCTCTTGAAGAGGTTTTTTTCTGTAGGATTTGGAGTGAGATTTGGGAATGAGAGGAGACCCTCATTTTCATGGCTTCTTGGGAAGTCATGAATGTTTTATTATCAATCTATTGCTTGGTGTAAGTAGGAGGGATTCCCATTTAGTTTGGGAATCTGCTCCTATCCTTGCCAAGAAAGTCTGCAAGGCTTGAAAATATTTGGCAAGGAGGAGACATTAGAGATATAAGGGTTGGGAGTTGAATGATTTTGGAGATACTTCTAAATAATACTTTAGAACTCTTGATATTATATATTTTGGCACCATGTGATCCTTCTCCCCTCTTCCCATTCCCATTGTTCTTGGTACTTTTGGTGAATTTGGATTTTGTTAAGTTTCCCCTTTGTTTTCTCTTTACCATCCTTGTTTAAGTGATTTTAAAACTTTATTTTCCTTGGCATCTTTTGTAGCATGCTACACCTCTTTCCCATGGGATTGGGGGAGGATAGCATGCTCTTCCTTTGGGAAGAAGGCATGTGATGATGCTGCAGGTTGGGAGGAATATCAGGCCTTCGTCTTTTGCTCTTGGAGCATGATTAATGTGAAGATTGGAGCTGCTTTTTGGATTTCATTTAGAGGGTTGACTAGTTGGAGAGATACCTAAAAATTTGGGCATGTTGTTCCCTTATTTGGGAGGCTTGTTATAAGTGCATTTTAATAGTTGTTTTCTATTGTTAGTATGAGTTATGAAATGTATCTCTCTTGAAATGAAGGTTGTAAATGTTGGACTATGGGTTTGGGAAGGATTGTTATCCATTTGTATTGTATGGGAAACTTGAAAGGATTGTTGCTTCTCATTTCGCATTCCTGTCTAAGGTTTTTCTTCTTTTATTAGTTATGAAAATGAAATGAATAATCTTGTAATTTGCACTAAGTTGTTATATCACATTTTATTTGATTATTATCTTGAGGGAATAGAAAATATTTTACTCATCAATTTATTGCTATATCCAAATGTTTTGCTTGTTTTTATGAGTAAAAAAAGATATTTTGTGGTTACATTGGTTGAAAGTTTAGTCTTAAAATGTAAAATCATATATGGAATCTCAGTTTGGTAATAAATTTAGAAAGGATATTTTGGAATTTCTATCATTTTTATTTCAACAACTTGTGTGTAAAAAATCTTGTTTAAACTCATTTAAATGAGAAAATACTATTCCATAAGCATTTGTAGGTTATGAGAGTGTATATAAAAAAATGAATATGCTTAAAATTAATCGAGCTATCCATTGTTAAGAGATTAATGTTGTTTTTCCCTTCAAATATGATTAATCAACTCTATAAATACACACACACACACACAGATATGTATATATGTATATATAATATATATATACATATACACATATACATATATGTACACACACACACACACACACACACACACACACACACACACACACTTGTAACCCTACGGTTTGGGTTTGTGTGTTACTCCACATTTTGAAGAGCCCCATGTGTTTGTGTGTACGTGTGTGTGTGTATTTTGATAAATGAAAACATTTCTACATTAAAAAATGAAATCTTGTTAAAAATAAATAACATGGATTTAAAAAAATCCACTATGGGTGGAGGGGTCATGTCACGCTCACGCAACCCTCCCCCAAACCCTTACACCATGGTCGACCCTTCGACCTTCCACCAGCGCGCCGCCTCTCCCCTCCTTGCCATGGCCATGACATGGGCCTTCCTTGCCTTGCCGTGCCTCCCCAACAACCGGCCTCCTCCTCCTTTCCTTGATCCAATCCTATTTATTGTAATCTCACCTTTTCTTTCAAGGGGAAACCTACAATAAAAATCCCCATACATGGTCATGCCACCATACTGCAAATAAAGAGCAATTTCAAAACACAAAAATTTCCATACATTAAACCCTGCTCCTTTCTTTCCATGGAGCTGACTTGGGTAGGAAATTAAAATAAAATAAAAAAGTGAAATGAGTTAAAAATTGGCTTTAGAAGCATTTTAGGGTTATCTTGGTTAACTCGAGTCTTGTGGCTAGGATTATTTTAATCCAAGGGCCACTAATTGACCCTCATACTTTAGATTTTTGGTGGGAATTAGTGTGGTAGGGAATAAAAATAAATTTGTTAGAAACCTTATGGATTGGATAACAATTAATGTATACGTTTATAATTGCAGATGTAATTGAGTGGGAATGTGGTTCATTTAGATGGTCCAAATAGAATCCCATGACCCTCTCACTAACAAGCGTTTGATAAAATATAATAATAATAATAATATAAAATTTGGTTAATAAATCAAATAAATAAATTTTAGTAAATTTTATAGTCATAGCTAGGATACCTTAGCGAAGGTAACTTTGACCCCACCATTGCTTAAAATTGTGACCTCCTAGTGTTACCTTTGCAAAATGGGGAAATAGGCTTGGAATTTTCACAAATTATTTAATGGAAAAATTTACAACCCATGGATATTATTATACCCGAACATTAAAAACGACCACGAATTTTAGAAACCTCGGTTACATTAAAAATTTAATAACACCTTTAAATTTTTTCCTTAAGGGCTTAACGAAGAGATTCTTGATTAATGAATCTTTTAACAACACATGAGACTAAAAAATCTGCATTTAGGACTCCATTGTGTCCCATTATCATGATTTTTATTGGGTTAAATTTCGGGCATTACGGTTGGTATCGAGCCCAAGTTTCAACACCTTTGGACGCTCTAGGATTAGTAAAACCAATTTAATCATGATGAAATCAACAACTTAATCTTTTTAACCATTTCTACTACTACACGTAAAATTTAAAACTTCCCCCTTTCCTTCACTCACAAGATGTCTCCACATGGTACGAGGCGTCGATTCGTCCAAGAATTTGGGGCGTAGGTCACCTACGCCAAGTTGCATGATGTAGAGTTTGGACCAAAAATATTGGAGGAATTACACTAGATGATGTGAGATTTACAACAACGTATTCCTACACAACAAGAGATAATAGATGAGGTTTCTCATCCACGAGAGGGTACACAACCAAATCGATGGTGCACACTCAGTGACACATCAACAAGAAACACAGAGATGGAAAAGGTCTCGTATTTTGTTGGTTCATTTTGAGAGAGTGGCCACTCTTCATTGGAGCCAATCTTATAGCATTAAGGGACCACTGGTTTAGGACAACCACGCTAACCAAATACGGAGATGGTTGAGCACCTTGTTGGCATGATCGTGACATGAGAAGTGTTATTAGAGACCTTCTTCAATTGCAGCCACCCACTTATGGAGGAACTACTAATGGGTTTGGGGCCGAATCATGGCTCCTAAGTCTTGATAGTTTTTTGGGATTCACCCTTATGAAATCAATGTCAAGGCTATACTGGCTATTCACCTCCTCTGAGACGTAACAAGTATTTGGTGGAGGAATGAGAAGAGGAAGCTCCATCTAACTCAAGATTTAGTGACATGGGAGATGTTCAAGGAGTATTTCAGAGTCCGATATGTATCTGAGAATTTTTTCAGAAGAGAATAGATGACTTTCAAGAACTTCGTTAGGGCTCAGGCATAGTATGAGTCACATTTCTTGTATTTTTTGTAGTATGTTGAATACCTTCGGGATGCGAAGCTATATGTGAACAAGTTCATTAGGGGCTTGAATGCAGGATGTAGATGATGTAGTTAGGATGTTGTCTCCTCTAACTTTGGAAAAGGCATTGGAGAAGGCTTGCTTGGTAGAAGAGAATAAGGGAAAAGACCAAGAGTACTTGAGATAGGACTAGAAGTAGGATATAAGAGTGGGTACAATATTTCTAGGAGCAGAGGACATGAGGTGAAGCTCCACCACCTAGAGGAGGATTTAGGCCTCCACTGTCAGCTTTGAGACCTCCACCACACACTTAGTAGCATTTGTAACACCATGAACATCAATAGCAAAAGGCTAGACCCACACAAATATGCAGAAAGTAAGAGGCCGAGGAGGATTTGGATTTTATAGGTTTTGGAGGTAGGGTATTCGGTAGGTACATCCAACTCATACATAACATTCTTCCGGATCTGGGCCGGTGGGTTCAATACACAAGAGTACGGTGGGACTCCCACGTAGAGAGAGTCACTAGGTTATTATATTTGTGGGGCCTATGATCACTATGCTCACCTTTTTCCACACAAACCCACTTTCATTAATAGGTAAAAGGTCCCTATTTCAAAGAAAACAGTAGAATATGTAGGACACACTCATCGTGTTAATGTAGTAGTGGATAAATGTCAAGCCAAGAATTATGCCACAGTTATTGAGACTATAGGTACTATCAAGGGTATTTATCTCTCAACATTATTTGACTCTAGAACATATGATTCCTTTATATCACCATCTATAATTTTCCAATGTGGGATAGTGGCAAATATCCAGGCCAGATAGTTAGTAGGTTGAGTTGGTCTTTGCGGGGCCAAACTCGCAGTGGACACCTACATGGAGAGTTGTGTACTTGATTTGGGTGTGTTCTCCACTATCTTAGACCTCTGTGTGTTACCTTTAGGATCATATGAGGTTATTTTGGGAATCGATTGGCTAGTCTCAATGGAAAAAAGTGGACTATAGGAGTAAGATCATTGAATGTCGGGATAACCATGGGAATTCAATTGCGATTAGTGGATACGAGTCCTATCTATTTGTGTATGATCTATGCTAAGCAAATCAAGTAGAGCATGCACAAGGGTTGTCAATTGTTTGTAATCATGATTAGTGATATATTAGAGGGCACTCCGGGGTTTTCACCACTAGATGAGCATTCCATTTTGATGGATTTTTCACATGTGTTTCTCAAGGGATCTTGTTGGATTACCACCATGTAGAGAGGTGGATTTCACTATATACTGCCGAGGGGAAGCGCTAGTTTCTCGGGAACCTTATCGGATGTTGACGCCAGAGCTCCATGAGCTCAATATTTAGTTAAAGGAGTTTTTGTAGAAGATTCTTGTCCACCCTAGTGTGTCTCCTTGGGGGAACCGATGATTTTTGTCAAGAATAAGGATGGGTCCCTTCGACTTTGTGTTGATTCCAGATAACTTAATAAGGTCGAAGTGAAGAACCGTTATCCACTTCCGAGGATTGATGACTTGTTTGATCAGATGAGGGGAGTTAGAGTGTTCTCTAAGATTGATCTTAAGTTAGGATACCACCAGTTACACATTACAAATGTAGACATTCACAAAACAAATTTCCACACTCGATATGTGAACTATGAGTTCACCGCAATTTTTTTGGTTTAACCAATGCTCTAGAATTTTTCATGAGCCTCATGAATGGGGTTTTCAGGACTATCTTGGACCATTTTGTCTTAGTTTTTCTTGATGAAATATTTATTTACTCTTGTTTCGAGGAGGAACATGAGGAACATCGAGACAAGTGTTACAACTGACTTTGAGATAAAAGAGACTTTTTGGGAACCTAGAGAAGTACACTTTATTTCAGTTTGAGATTCGAATACTTAGGACACATCATTTTTGGTGAGGGTACCTTAGTAGATCCTGTAAAGATTCATTCCATTCTCGATTTACCGACACCTAATTCACTGAAAGAGGTGAAGAGTTTCATGGGATTGGTAGGCTATTACCAAAGGTTCGTGCATGAATTATCTATGATTGTTCAACCTATTACTTCTCTTCAATTAGCTAATGGAAGAAATTTGTGTGGTCAAAAATGTGAGCATGATCCTCAATTACTCAAGGAGTGATTGACAATAACACTTATTTTAGGAGTTTCTGGTCTAACTAGAAAGTTTATAGTTTGTACCGATGCTTTCTTAGATGGACTTAGAGCAGTAATCATGTAGGAGCAATGTGTCATTACATTTGAGTTAGGTAATATCAATGACTATGAGATTAAATACCTTACCCATGACCTTGACCTTGCAGTAGTGGTTTAAACCCTAGTTCATTGGATGCACTTTCTTCTGGGTAGGACATTTTTCTTGAGGACCAATCATCAGAGCTTACAAAACCTCTTTTCACAGCTGAACCTCAACTCCCATCAATGATGTTGGATGGAGTTCATGTGTGAGTATGACATGGATATTCAATATATTAAAGGGAAGGAGAATGTTGTCGCATATTCCTTGAGTAGATGATGACATATGGTTTCTGCTATGACTCTACAATCAGCTCTTCGGTGGCAAGATACTTCAATAACTTTTGAGGGACATGTTTTATGAGGGTGCTAAACAAACATTTGAGTCTCAGGGTTCTTTAGAGGGAAGGTATGCATGATACATCTTAGAGGCAGATGGTCTTCTATGTTTTTAGAAGCACATCTATGTTCCTAAGGAAGGAGATATTCAAAATTTTATTATTTTTGAGGCTCATCGAGCCCCATATGTAGTCATCCTAGAGTAAAGAAGATGCACGCTGACCTTAGGAAATTATACTATTGTCTAGGACTACACCGGGATATAGAAGACTTTGTAGCTTGTTACCTTGACTTCCAAAGGGTCGAGGAAAAACATTCTCATCCCACATGACATTTTGTATCCCCATAATATTTTTGAGTGGAAATGGGATGTCATGTCTATGGATTTCAATGTTGATCTTCCCATGTCATCATATCATCATGATGCTATCATGGTCACAATGGAAAATTTGACCAAGGTTCCTCATTTTTCACAAATCAAGGTCACTTAGAATGTATTTTCCATTTCCAGAGTATTTCTTGAAGATAGTGTGAGGATTCACGGGATTTTGAAGACTATCATTAATGACTAGGATACTATTTATAGTTCATATTTCTGAATTCTTTTTAGAACACTCTGGGAACTCGGATTAATTTCAGTTCAAATTACCACCAACACATAGATGGATAGAGAGAAAGGCTTAATCATGTGCTAGAGGATATGTTGAGGATGTATGTGATGGATCAACAGAAGAAGCGGAGAATTATTTTTATCTGGTTGATTTTTCCTATGACAATAGTTATCACAACTCCATTAGTATGGATCCTTATCAGGCCTTGTATGGGTGACCTTGCAGGACACCATTGATTTATAATAGATTAGACAACGGTTTGTTCTCGGGCCAAATTTCCTTCGGGATATAGAACAAAATTTCATTTATATTAGGCAACGTCTTGAGTAGTAACGAGCACACGAGAAGGCACATGAAAACACTAAGAGGACCGAGCATCACTTTACAATTGGTGACAAGGTATTCTTAAGATTACAACCGAACAAGAGCCCAATCTGTTATGGAAAGGGTTCTAAGATTTCACCTCACATCTTAGGGCCATTTGAGATCTTGGAGGTTATTGGTCCTATTGCCCACCATTTATCCTTTCTACCACACCTAACGTGGGCCCATGATGTATTTCAGGTTTCAATTTTGTGTTTCTATGTATTAGATGTTTCTCATATATTGGATCGGTCAGTCTTACAGGTGGAGGATGAATGAAAGTGGAGACTAGAGCCTATGCATATCCTAGAGCATAAGAGATTGAACCTTCAGGGGTGAGAGCTGGAGCAAGTTAGAGTACAATGGGACCGATATGATGGGAAAACAACCAATTAGGAGGATGTGATTCCATTATGATCTATATACCCCTACCTCTTCCAATGACTTCCCAAAGGAAGTCTAATTATAGGGGAGGGGATGTAGTACGCACTAGATTTCTATTTCTTCTTCTTAGGTCCTATTGACTCATCTAAGTAGTTTGATTATTGCATATGAGACATTGTTATTTGATTATGGTATATTTTTATTTGCACTTGCTATGATTATCATCCTATGGTATATGACATTCTTATTTGAAATGACACATGGGACACTTTATGATATTAATGACATTGGTTATTTTATTCGATTATTAATGATGATATTATGATGTTTTTAGATTTGATAGATTTTTTTCTATATGGTATTCACTAATGATCATGACTTTGAGTTATATATTGTGGATATTAGATCATGATTATATATATCATTGGTAGAATAGATGTGGTGAAATTTTATTTAGTTGATATTGTATAGTCGTATTTCATTATGATTTATATGGATATTTTATCATGTCGAGCAAATTTGAGGTTTGCCTTGAGTGTGTAAGATTTGCAGGTTACACCACTTGGCGAACATGGGACTCGGTGGTAGATCTACAAAATATTTCTAAGCCATCTTTTGAACCCTTTCTCTCACATTTTTCATTGTTGCCATTCAATATAATTAGGAAAATTTGGTTGTCTCTTGCATGTGAATTTTATTTATTCATATTATTATTTTTCTTAAACTTGAGCACCATGGTAAAATTTATTTTACTTCATTTCTCACCTAATTTGTATTTCTTTGTTCTAATGAGGTCATTTGGGATGATTTGTGTTATGGGGTGTTTTAGTGTCTTTAACTTGTTTAGGGATCTCTTTGAAGTCACTAAGTAAGTTTGTGGGGGCTATGCCTTACCTTGATTATCTCATTCAACCCCAAATCCCAAATATAACCTTTAAGTGCATTATTAAATGTTATATTAAAAGGTAAGGGTCTCCTTTACCTTAAAAAATGGTCCATGTGACCTAACCTATGGGTGGGGGAATCTTTTGTGAACCCAAAAGCCTCTTCCTCACTCCACCCTCTCACAAGTCACTATCTAAATCTTTTTCCTTGTCTCACATGGGTGACCTTGGGATTTTGTGTGCGCTAACTTAGATTTTGTCCCCTCTTGCATTTATTATTTTGGGAGACATGGAAAGTGACTTGGGTGACATGGAGGATTTTCTTAGTTAGAAGGGTGACACATGTCACCCTCCCATGGGTTGTGAGATGGAGAGTTTTCCTATTTCTTGTTTTAATTTTGATGTTTGGGGGCTTTTTGGTGGGGAGATTTGGGAGCTTGAGGAGACAAAGAGCTAGGAGCTTGTGGACTTGAGCTTGGAGTGTGAGGTAGGTCTCACACCTCATTGTATTTTGATTTAGAAAACTTGCTTGTATGTGTGTGGATGTATGATTTGTAATGGTTTTGATTGTGGGTTGGTTTTGGGATTCTTGTTGTTTTTGAGTTTTTGCTTTGTGTTAAAATTTTATATTGGTTTTCTTTGCTCCTCCACTCCTTTTGGGGTGTGGATTTGGAGTGGGATTTGGGAATGGGAGGGGACCCTCATTTTCATGGCTTCTTGGGGAAGCCATGAATGTTTTCTTATCACTCCCTTCCTTGGTGGAAGTAGGAGGGATTCCCATTTGGTTTGGGAATCCCCTCCTATCCTTGCCAAGGAAGCTTGCAAGGCTTGAAAATCCTTGGCAAGGAGGAGACAATGGAGGTATAAGGGTTGGGAGTTGAATGGTTTTGGAAATACTTCTAAATAATACTTTAGAACTCTTGATATTATATATTTTGGCACTATGTGATCCTTCTCCCCTCTTCCCATTCCCATTGTTCTTGGTGTTTTTGGTGGATTTGGATTTTGTTAAGTTTCCTTTTTGTTTTCTCTTGGCCATCCTTGTTTAAGTGATTTTAAAACTTTATTTTCCTAGGCATATTTTGTACTATGCTACACATTTTTCCCATGGGATTGGGGAGGATATCATGTTCTTCCTTTGTGAAAAAGGAATGTGATGATTCTGTAGGTTGGAAGGCATGTTAAGAATTCATCTTGTGGTTCTTGGAGCATGATTAATGTGAATATTGGAGCTTCTTTTTGGATTTCATTTGGAGGGTCAACTAGTTAGAGAGATACCTAAAAATTTGGGCATCTTGTTCCCTTATTTGGGAGGTTTGTTATACTTGCATTTTAATAGTTGTTTTCTATTGCTAGTAGGAGTTATGAAATGTATCTCTCTTTAAATGAAGGTTATAAAGGTTGGAACATGAGTTTGGGAAGGATTTTTATCCATTTATATTATATGGGATTCTTTGAAAGGATTGTTGTTTCTCATTTTCTCATTCCTTGTCTAAGGTTTTTCCTTATTTTATGAGTTATGAAAATGAAGAAATAAAGAGCACCTTTGTAATTTGCACTAAGTTGTTATATCACATTTTATTTGATTAGTATCTTGAGGGAATAGAAAACATTCTACTCCTTGTCAATTTATTGATATATCCAAATGTTGTGCTTGTTTTTATGAGTTTAAAAAAGAGATTTTGTGGTTACATTGGTTGAAAGTTTAGTCTTAAAATGTAAAATGATATATGAAATCTTAGTTTGGTAATAAATTTAGAAAGGTTATTTTGGAATTTCTATAAGTTTTATTTCATCAACTTGTGTGTGACAAATCTTGTTTAAACTCAATTAAATGAGAAAATGATATTCCATAAGCATTTGTAGGTTATGAGAGTGTATATAACAAAAAAATGAATATGCTTAAAATTAATCTAGGCCTCCATTATTAAGAGATTAATGTTGATTTCCCTTCATTATTATTAATCAACTATATATATATATATATATATATATATATATATATATATATATATATATATATATATATGAAAAACATATCTAGTTTAAAAAATGTAATCTAGTTAAAAATAAATAGCATAGAGTTTGAAACTCCAATGTGGGTGGAGAGGCCGCGGTTTGGCAAACACACCCCCCCAATATTCTTACACCATGGTCAACCCTACGAGATTCCACTAGTGTGGCAACCTCTCCCTCCTTGCCATGACCATAATGTGGCCCTACCCCTCGCCACATCATGCCTCCCTCAATAACTCGGTCATCTCCTCCTTCCTTGATCTGCCCTTATTCATTGTAAACTCACCCTTTCTTTTAAGGGTAAACCTGTAAAAAAATCCTGATACATGGCCACCGCCTTGTAAATAAAGAGTCATTTCAAAAACACACAAATTTCCATACATTAGACCCTGCTCCTCTCCTTCCATGAAGTCGATTTGGGTAGGAAATGAAAATAAAATAAAAAAGCAAAATGAGTTGAAATTTGGCTTTAGAAGCTTTTTAGGATTATCTTGGTCAACCTAGATCTTGTGGATAGGTTTCTTTTTATCCAAGGGCCCCTAATTGACCCTCATACTTTAGCTTTTGGTGGGAATTAGTGTGGTAGGGAATACAAATAAATTTAATAAAAACCTTATGGACTTGATAAGAATTAATGCATATGTTTTTAATTGCGGGATGTAATTGGGTGGGCATGGGATTCATTTGGATGGCCCAAATGGAATCCCATGACCCTCCCGCTATTAAGTGTTTAATTAAAAATATATAATAGTAATAAAATAAATTTTGGTTAATAAATCAAATAAATAAATTGTAGTAAATTTTATAGTTATAGCTAGGATACCTTAGCGAAGGTAACCCGACCCCATTGTGACCTATTGGTGTTACCTTTGCGAAACATGGAAATAGGCTTCGAACTTAAAAAATATTTAATGGAAAAATTTATAACCCATGGTTGTCGTCAAACCCGACCGTCGAACGCGGTTTTGGAAACCTCGACTACATTAAAAATTTAATAGCATTGTAAAATTTTTGCCTTAAGGGCTTAACGAAGAGATTAATGATTAATTAATCTTTTAACTACACATGAGACTAAATTTTTCTCGCATTTAAGACTCTTTTGTTTCACATTATTATGAGTTTTATTATGTTAAATTTTGGGGCATTACACTATCTTGGTGGGCTTTGTTGTAGATAATTTAGACCCCTATATTAATATGCACACATGAAAAAATTACAATTAATGAATATGATGAAAAATAAAAAACATTTTATGTCTCTAATTTTACATATTACCGAAGCCCATTATTTGTCCCGTTTGAACCACTTTTCACATTGTATTTTCCATGAAGATAAGTACATGCCTACAATTCTTAGAATTTTTTACCTTAACAATAATTATTTTTCCAAATATTACATATGGTTTCCCTAGTCTACAATCACAACACAAGAATAACCCCACTCAAACACAAACTTAAAAATTTTTCTTCCAATGTGAGGAACGTGCTTTAAGAAACTACCTTTCTTATCGGTCGTGGTGTTTACACTAAATTTATCCCAAAAACTATTGAAATATGGTGGGGCTCAACCACATTGAGTGATTATGAATAAGAAGGAACCAAATTAAGATAAGAGAGTCAACACTTCATCTTTACATAAACATTCCAAAATGAAAGTATACCGATATCCAAAATACCATCACATTTAAACAATAAGTACACTCTTACTCATTGATTTTGGCCAAAACATTATACTTGGAAGAAATCCAATAAGCCAAAGTTATGATAAGAACACACAATTTTATGAGAAACATCTAACAAGCCCATTAATGTCTCAAAATTTCTACCATGTGAGTAAGGCAATAAGACATACAATGTTATCATCAAATCAAAATATAACAATGTGCTAAATATCCTTATTTAAATCAGTCCATTCCATTAATTTGTATACAATTAATGAGATTATTAACAATTTGATTTAATTGATATATACGCATCCCTCTCTTCCACACATTCACCTAAAATATCACCCTCCCAATGTTTTCCATATTTTAAATCATACATAAAAACTTCTACAACATACATACAATTATTTTCAAAAAATTATAAAGACCCTTATTCACTTATAGACTAAACATACATGTGTTGGAAATTTTTTTCAAACACTAAGCCATATATCATTTTTCTAGCTTCATTTTAACACACTAATCAATTTATATATATATATATATATATATATATATATATATATATAGTTGTAAATCTTAAATATACTTTCGCATCCCCTAAATCATTCTTATATTTACACACACTTAAAAAAATCATAAAATTTCCTTCACAAATCAATATCATATACCTTGAATAATGGATCAAACATTTTTCTCACATTTTGTAGTACACAATAATATCAATAAAATATTCATATTGCTAGAAACAATAATTTATATTACCTTTTTGAATGGTAGATGAGAATTTCAAGCTCTACTTTTTTTTCGCACACAAGCATTAAAATAATATATAACTTATAAATAACCACATCGAAGAACTCGCCACTCACAAACTCATAAAATTTCCTCCAAAAATAAACCTCACATAGTTCATACATTTCAGCAAACACTTTTATCGCATTCTTTAACACACATAATCAAACCAATTAAACCTTTATAGGGATAGAAATAATAATTTGTATAAACATTACCCTTTTGGATGGTAAAAGAGTATTTATAGATCTATGAAGTTTATGGCATACATACATTAGAAATATACAAGCCATAATTAACCACATCAAATAATTTCCACTCACAAACTCAAAAAAAAAAAAAATCATTCACAAAGAAATCTCACATAGTTTAGATGTTTTGTCAAACACTTTACTTGCATCCTTTAACACACAAAATTAAACCAAGGAAACCTTCATGTGGATGGGGAAAACAATTTACACTACCTTTTGAATGGTAAAGTCGCATTTCCAACTCTATGAAATTTATGGCATACATACATAAGAAAACATAAAACCCATAATTAGCCACATCAAATAATTTCCACTCACAAACCGATAAAATTTCTTTCACAAAGCTATCGCACATAGTCTAGAAATTTAGCCAAAAAATTCCTTACATTATTTAATGCACACACAATCAAACCAAGGAAACCTTCATACGACTAGGAAAAAATTTACACTACCTTTTTAATGGTAAATGAGCATTTCTAGCTCTATCATAAATACAAAACATATAAAAAAAAAAAAGAGGTTCCCAAGCCTAGAATCTCTTCATAAAATAAAATGATAAAACCTAAAAAATTATAACTTGTTTTCATTCAAAAATAATATAAAAAGTGTGAGACTAATATAGGGAATAAATTACTATGTCTAAGGTTGAGGAGAACAATGTACATTTTAGCTCATAAATATTGTTTCATTAAGTGCTTACATGCCCTCCTCATCTATTTTCCATGCATTTCTAATGCATACTAGGTTTACATACCCTATTTGTAGTTCTCATTTTGGCATGGGTCTTCAAACACCTTTAAAACAAAAGATGCATGAATTTCAAGGGCTATTGGTCATGTTTTCTGGTTTTATTATGTTAATGAAATAATTTGTTACAATATAAATTATTGACTTTCACTAAAGATCATGGGGTTAAGCCCCTCCTTTTTGTGTATGGGGATGCTCACATTATTGAATGTAATCTAATTGAAGTTGTGGGGTGGTCATTTGGTAGGGGATGAGACATGAATACTCCACTAAACCTATGGAAAAGTGTTTGTCAGAGTACAAGGGAGGAATTTTTGTGAAGGGAGGTAAAGGGGAGTTTGAGAAATAAGGAGAGAGGGTTAATGTTATGAGTAGACTTACATAATTCATCTACATTAACCAGAGTAGGTCCACTTTCAATTAGAAGAACAAAACGATGTAAGTAATCAACAATACCAACAAAATAGAGACACACAATTATTTAGATTCATTAATCAAGGACACAACACCATTCCATGCTCCTAAAAAAAAACACTCCCAGTGTTCTAAAATGGAGTCATGGGATGACATCAATATATAAAAAGAAATGATTTCACTTTGGATCATGTTGTGTCCCTTGCATTGTCCCCAATGTGAACAGGTACATGGGGAAACAATAGTGTTCTCCTCTTCCTTTTTCAAGTTTTCGTCACTTAAAAACATCAACTTCAAGTGTTGCATGAGTATTAGAGGTACAAGCTCAAGTCTAGTCAAATTTAGATCCCTTCTCATGTTACCAGGGACCCCATAACAAACTTTGGAGATTTTTTTGTCTCCTTGGATTGTCTCCAAGTTTAAAACAAATATAAGGGACACAAAATGTGCTCCTCTTCCTTCCATCTAGCCCCTGGACATATCAAGGACCAGTTTGTAGCCCCCGAAAACCATTTTCAGCACCCCACATCTCCCTCACACTACACCACAAGCTAACACTTGGCATCAACTAGTGAAAATCACACTTCCTTTCCCCTCTTGTCCCTTTCACCCTTTTCCCCTACGTTTCATGGTGCAACCACATGCTAACCCCTATTCAACTCTAGTTTAGCATAGTAGGTCAAATTTGAGTTAAAACTTGCAAGTGAATGAATAAAATCCTCAACTCAAACATTTTTAAAACATTCCATTTTCAAAGTTGTTCCTTTTACGAAAAAAATTCCATTGTTACACATGGATGAACTGGTTCTCTTGGAACATCAAGCTCGAAAATTGAATTTTTCTCATATCTCCAAAACCTTGCACTCGATCTTTGTGACAATTTTCCCAAATGCTCCTCTTGTAAAATCCTTTCACATGATCTATCACTTGGAGGATGACATGTAATTATTTATTTTATATTTGAGAAATAATTTTCCAGCCATGAACTCTATTGTTTCCTAGAATAGTTGAAAATAAACGTGCACTTTCTCGTTGACTCGGTGAGCCAAATTGCCTAAATTTTGGAGTATATGATCCTTGTAAAATTAGCTTTCATCCTATCCCTTTAATTCATGATGAAGTGGAGGATTTTTATGGATTTTGAGGACTTATTTTTTTCTCATAATTCTTCCCTCTTTATCGAAAGTTACATTTTCCGGTGATATAATGAGCCAAATTGCCTAAAATTTGAAGCAAATGTTCTTCGTAAACTTAGATTTTGTTTGACCTAGTTCTTCCATGATGAGATGAAGTATTTTTAAAATATGGAGGAATTTTTTTATCTCTTTGATGAAATTCTCACTTTCTCACTAATCCAGACGAGAGAATCATCTAAAATTCGAGAGAGCAGAGCATCCTTGAAAAATAAAAAACCTTTTGAAACGTTTTCATCTCATTCCGACACCTAGAAGACCCACTTTTAAAAATAGTAAGTCTTGCCATGCTTTAGAGTCTATAAATATTAAGTGTTGTGATGTTTCATTCTCTTAGTTACCATTGTTGTTCACATATCAAGAACACTCAAAAGTGCTAAATTGAGACACTAAAAATAAACATCCTAGAATTGGAATTACTAAAATTATCAAACATTGGGACCGTGGTAAAAATTTGCACACTCAGTCGTCTCTATTTCATCTCACTTTGAATTTTGTCACCATGTAGCTCAAACACTCATATTTGGAGCCAATGTCAAATTCAAACATCGATTATCCTAACAAAGAATGACAATGATATAACAAGTATAAAACTAGAAGACTTGAAAATAAGGATGTTGATTGAACAATGAGAAAATGCAGAGGGGAAGAAATTATTAATGGGCTATTTAGAATTGACAAGGTAACCTTTGCAAGAGACTGGATGGTTTGATTCATCCTAGTGGTTATATGAGAAGATCATCATGTTTGTAAGATCGGGAAAGCACACAGGGGAAATGACTCAACAATTTTTCTCGAACACTCATTCAATGCCCCAGGAGTGTATCCACATATTGTGATGCTCACAAAAATGATGTTCTAGGAACTGGCTACAACCTAACACTTAACCCGAAAATTGTGACTAAATTTTATTTTGTTACAAGATAAAGGTAAGAGGATAAAACAGGTTACAAGGATGTTAATCCCCTAGGGTACAAAAACTAACTTACACCACTAACCTCCACTTCTCGATTAAAGAACCGGGTCTAGATAAAAGGTTAACATAATCTCAATTTATCTCTAAGGTCCATAAATCAATTATTCATTAGGAAGGTACCATAGATTAATTTACATAGTTAGGTGTTTTCTTCTCTTTAGTTAATGTTCAATCCTGGAAAGGTTAACCTTATGTTAATTTAATTAAATTCATTATCTTATTAACTTAGAGGCCTTTCTAATAACTACCTAAAGCTTGCTAAGAACTAACCATGGCTTAGCACTCTATGGCAATTAAATGGCCTCAATTAAATTCATTATCTTATTAACTTAGAGGCCTTTCTAATAACTACCTAAAGCTTGCTAAGAACTAACCATGGCTTAGCACTCTATGGCAATTAAATGGCCCCATTCCCCATTTACACATACTATAAGGTTTTTAAAACAACATTTATAAAAATCATTCTCACCTAACAAAAGTAGGGTGAAACCTCCACCCTTAGATCAAGTCAATCTTGGCCACTAGATCCTAGGGTTCCAAACTAGCCCTAAATTTCCTTATGATTTTTATTAAAGCCTTTCCTTTGTTCATTTCCCCTCATTTGGTCTATTTGTTTTGTTAAAAATTACAGGTTGGAGAAGAGGAAGCCATGGGAGCAAAGGAGGAAGAACTATGGAGGATTATACAAGGAGATCTAGTTTAGATTAGTTTAGTGGTAGTTTTATCAATGTAATCTATTTCATTTAAGGATTGAGAGGGGTTTCCTCTACCAATCTAATTTTATTTCAAGCTTTTTGTATTTGGGTTTTCAAATTTGGGGCAAACCCTACCCCCATTGTTATAAATGAAAAGAATGTTTTCAATCCTCCATTTGGAGGTTTAATTAACTTATACAACAAGATTGGAGCATTATTTGATTGCTGGTAGTTCCTTAGATAAATTCCCAAGTTAATATTTAGTGTATACAGCTAAAAAAATCAGAGTACAAAGCGGAGATCTGAGGAGTTCTATTGTAAGTGACAAAACCACCACCCAGAGTAGACTGGTGGTCCTCGGAGTCGCCGCCTACCTAGGTGACAAATCATGCGGACCGCCGCCCTAATGAGTGCGATTTGAGACCTCCACCTTAGCTTGAGCGGCGATTACGGGACCACCGTTCTACATAGGGCGGCGGTCATGTTTATGAAAAACAAAACCTTTAATTCAAGATTTTTACAAAAATTAAAAGTTACTACAATGTTACAAAACACATTCTGAACTTGGTTTTATGCACCTAAAGTTTCCAGTTTTGAATTTTTATTCCATTTGATCATTTCTTAGTTAAAATTACGCATTTAAAGTACTATCTAATCCAATAAAAAAACACATCTACTTTACAAAGTCATTCCATTATGTTCAACTAGTCTTCTTTCCATTTCAAAAGCAAAAAGGGATCTAAATCTATTGCTTTACATTGTCATTTCCTTGCTACAAAAAACAACATATCAACACAACATTATACTTCAAGTTTGTTGTTTCTTTCAATTCAATACAATTTATAGATTCCAAATACTACAATAACTTCATTATACATTCAAGTTTACTATACATTTATCTTAACATTTTTCACTTCCATATTTCTTCATTCTCTTATACAATAATACAATGCCACAATGAAAGTAACTTTCCTCTTTTTTTTAACATACAATTTCAACTAAACTCTTACATAAGATTTTCATTTTGATTCTTTCTCTTTCCCTATTACATTCTAATGAGAAGGAAATTTCTTTCTTTACAATTCTACAATGAACTTCTTCAAATATTAATACAACTTGTATTTCAACATTTCTTTTAAAACATAAACAAATTTACAATCTTCCACTTTGAGTGGGAAACAAAAAGGCTTCTCTCAAGAAGGGATTTCTTCAAGGACTCCAACAAAATTCCAAGCTCCTCAACACCAACAAGAAGGCTCCATCATGATTTATTTGATTCACAACAAAATGGGGGAGAGGCAACGCTCTCCACCCAACCAAGATATCCAATGAAGAGGAGAAGCCATCCTCTCCATTGGCCCCCGAGCCCCAACCACATTAAAATGGGAGATAATTCCAACACATGGAAAAAAATCTTCCACAACACAAAAAAATATTTCAAAACCATTTTAACCACATTCAAATCAACAACAACACAAGAAAGAAAAACAACAAA
Organism: Taxus wallichiana var. yunnanensis; assembly: GCA_018340775.1. NCBI lineage: Eukaryota > Viridiplantae > Streptophyta > Pinopsida > Cupressales > Taxaceae > Taxus > Taxus wallichiana. Next base: position 772,454,018 of record CM031244.1, read on the forward strand.
ACAACAAAAACAAGGCTTAAAGTGAAAGCCAAAGGAGCAAGACCTATGGGGAGGCCACTTATGCCTCCCAATGGGAATGGGTGCCCACCTTAAAGCCTCTAATGCATATCTCAAATCCCCTACATACTCTTATGCCTCCCTTAATCTCTTATGTCTCCCTCATAAAAGAAACAAGAAAGAAATGCAAGCATTCCTTGTACAAGGTGGGGCACCCAACCCAAACTCCCTCCAAACAAAAAGGTAAAATCTTATGCCTCCCTACATGAAATCTCCCCATAGTCTCCTCCTACTCCAAACTTAGGCAATCTACCCACACCCAACAAGAATTCCAAAGAAAACAATACTCAACACAAACACATAAACACAAAATAAAGCATAACATAAGCAAGGTAAAGCTCCTACCTTTCCATAGTAGAGATTGTTCCAAGAGTAAGTCTCCAAGCTCCTCAAAACCAAGAAAGCATCCACAAGCTCCAAAAATCCACAAGCACTCCCAAAAATCCTCTAACTCTCAAAAATACAAGAGCACAAAATAATGAAGTAACCCCCAAACAAGAAAAAGAACTTCAATAAATAGAAAAGGGAGAGAGGAGGATGAGGTGGCTCCATGTAGGATGCCACATCACTCATCCTCAACTCCACCTAAGAATTCAAACCTCAACCCCAATGCACCATAAATTGGTGGGTGAGAGGAATGACAAGTTACTTACACACACAAACTAAGCCCACACCCCTAAGAAAAAAATTAATTACTAAAAAGAAGTGCAATAAACATTTCACCTTTTTATCTTCCCAAAACACCTAATGGGGTCTAATTTTTACCCCCCAACCCATAGGTAGGGTTGGTATAGCAATTTAAGAGGTGTGGGACAAGTTTAACTTGTCCCACAAGCCTTCAAAATTTTCCCTTAAGGCAAAATTAGAGTTTCCCATGAAGGGTAGAGTGTACAACACTTAAAATCTCAAAAATTCAACACACAACACAAAATCCAAGAGCAAATCAAGTCTAATAAATGAACTTCTTTTGGTCACATCTTTCATTAGTTTAGGATAAGATTTATTAACTTTAATATGACAGAGTTAGACCCACTAACATAAAGGGGAAAACATACATCAAAATCTAAATAATTAAAACAAGTAATTGCTAGAGCAAAATCATAGCACCCCCAAATGAGTTCTAAAATCTACTTTTCTAAGGCATACTCATTTGGTGTGATTGCATAACATTGGGCTTTCCCAAGGTGTGGGACCTTGCAAAATGGGAAAACTCTCTAGATTAAAGGTTGGTTCCTTATTCCTCTGTTTAGATAAATACGTGAGAATTTGCAGAGAATCTATCTCTATACCTAATCTAAAACTTGCGAGGAGATAGCAATAAGAAAGGGGTACAAGAAATAAACAATAGCTAAACTACAAGGCGATGCCCGAAGTAATGATGAATACTAGTTCATTGATAGAAACAAACCAATAAATACATACAATAATCAAACACAAATAACCAAATTTATAACGAAAGACCAGATGCGAGTAAAAGACAAAAAGGATCTAGAATCGATCATAAACATGTTTTATTGCTTTGCTGATTGATACAATACATTACAAAATATATAGGAGGCAAGAAATATATTGTAACTTTGATGGAAGGCCTAAAATTCCACAAATTCCTTTCTTTAGAAGAAAAAGGGGGCTCAAAAAACAAGGAATGTCCAACCCTTTACATTGAATCCTCGCCCCGTATTTAGATTCGATCAAAGAGGAGAAAGAGAGGGGGAAGTGGGAAAATAGGTTGAAGATCAACTACTATTTTTAATGACCCTAATAAAATCTTCCCTAAATCTGTCTTTCTTTGCATCAATCTTTTGTTTGGTGCCTTGAAGGGAGAGGAAATGGTAGAATAGATCAAATCTAATTTGGTTGTTGAAGAAAGAAGATCCTGCATTGAAATCCCAAAGATTTTTCCTCCATTTTCCTTTACCTAACGTACTTAAAATTAAAGTTTCGACATCATGGAGTAGGCGAGGCCGAGATCTTTCCATGGTGTCGATTCACAATATTTTGAGCCCTGAGTCGAAAGATATGCCCCTTCGAAGTTTGTATTAGTCCGTAAAAATGGGTGGGAAAACAATTTGAAAAATGGGTCCCCTTTTTTATATGGGACATGTGGCAGCCAGATTAGAGCAAAAATTGGCCTCACGGGTCCACAATTTATCTTTTTCCCTTTTGCACAAAAACGCAAAACTCAAAAAACTCCTGTAGCCTCGAAGCTCCGCCTGACACATGGCACCCTTTGGTTGGCTGGGGATGTGCTTCCATCTTTATCTTTATGCCTTTTGACAAAAGGAAAACTTTCACCTTTTCCTCCGATTCCCCGCTTTGGCTTTGACTCGGGCTCGAACACTAACTTTTTCCTTTGGGCAGAGTTGCGGCCCATTTTGTAACTTTTACCCCTTTTAGAAAAACAAGGGGTGAAAGACCAACTTTCCCCGATGGCCCACTTTGATCCTAGGCACGTGGAGCCGTGGGGGCTTGTTTGAGCCTCCCTTTATGGATTCATCTTTGGAGAAGCACCACTAGGACACGTGGCTCTCTCTGTTGGCTCTTCCATACTTAGTCGATTCTGGATTCTTTCTGAACGGTTTTGATCCCGAAGACCTTAAAACTTCACGTGCTTATTTTCCTTCTTGCTCCTGGATTCTCTGCACCACTTTGCTCCTTCATTTCCGAGCCCACCTGTAACCTGTTTGATGAATTTAAGGCATGGGTTCACTTAACAGAGTTGTTTCTTCTCTTTCTTCTTTGCAGTTCATTTGATCCTTCGTAGGCCCCACCACTCCATTGTAGAGTCTCCCTGCAACCTTGTTTGTCATCCTAGAATGTGAGCTCACGGGTTTAAGTCATTTCCTTCATAATTTCCTTATGTGCAGGAGTTGTCTTGACCAAATTTTCTTTAGGGGGCAAATTTGGGATAACAATTTGGTGACTCACGGGGACATCTTCCTGCTAGATGAAGAGACTAGTGGCCTTGGAGCATCCATTGGGCATGGAGTCTACCTGATAAACATGAAACGATCTGAAATTTTGAAGATCTGATCCTGAGCCACTGCGAGCCTCGATGAAGATGCCTTTTCTATGTTTTTCCTGACCCTGAGTCTGCACTCTCAATTTTCATAAGGAAATCTTGGAAATGGAATTTCTAAGAGTAGAAAATTGTTTTAACTCTAGGGATTTCATCTTGTCCCTAAAATGGACTATTTTGAAATGAATTTAGTTGCTCTGCATTTGTTTTCTTTGAAGATGGCAACTATTATAGGTAACTATGAGTTTCCTTACTATGAATACTTGAAGAGCTTGGCTTTATGCACCTTTGGAGCAATGTGAACAAAACTTATATACAGAGACCAAATCATACATGCCTCAAATGAGACATGCAGAGTGTGCATAAGCACTTCTTCTGCTGAAAGAAAAATCTACTCCTACTCCTAAACTAACCAGAGAGAAATAATGCTAAACAAATCCTGCTATAAGCAAGGAGAAGTAGCTTCCCTTTCTCAAGAGAGGCAGCCATGCAAATGATTTGACACTAAATATAGCTGCTTGTATGAGTGAAAAACTGACAATAAGATGTCCTCCACCCAAATCATCAAGGTATCAACATTAATGGAAAATACCTCCTCAAGATGACTTACATTTGACTCCTGAGGTATTGATGATGACCCTTGGTGCTTTGGTATTCATCCTCATGCCTTGAAGTAGGCATGACTAGTTCTGGATTCTCCTTTGGCTCTAATGAAGCCAAGTACCTGATTAGGCATGGTCTGATCCTTTGGATGTGCCCATTTCTCTGAAATTCAACTCCAAAAATGGAGTCTTCTTGTGGACCTTCTTGGGTGGATGGTGTGAGAGAGATGATGACATCCTCCTACCTTTTCTCTTCCTCCTCCTTTGAAGAACATGGAAGATCAAGATCTTCCAACCTTGGTTCCAGAGGGCCATTATGGAATGCAGGTTATTGCACTTGGATGTTCTCCTTCATGGCAGTAGGTTCGTGTGCTTGGAAGGTTGAAGATGGAGGAAAAATGATGTTATCTCCTCAGGATCCTCTTCATTAAAGCAATCTTCCAAGTCTGACAGGCAGTTGCCTCCTTGTTGTCCTGTTGCATGTGTTCTACCTCCTCCATGGTGCCTTCCTGATCTGTAACTTGATCACCATGGCTCCCTTCACTCTCAAACATGAATTTTGAAAGATCAAACTCTTCTTCAACATTAGATCTTGAAGGGGATGAAGTGGGAGGAAGAACTAAAGGTTCTTCTATAGCCTGCTCCACACTTGGGGCCTCTGAAACTATATGGTCCTCCTCCTCTGCTACAAATTCAAACTCAGCCACCACTGGCTCTTCGACTTTTACCTCCTCTATTGGCTTGACCATCAAGGGGATCTTTGTAGACCCAAATCTAGCAGCCCAACTCATCAGATTGTCGGTTATTTATTTTCTGTTGGACTCCTCTTCTCGTTGTCCTTGACTAGATTCTTGAGTATCTTCCCAACATGGACTTGGGAAAGCAAGAGGAGTGGCAAGTTGGGGTTCAACCAGCTTTGCAATTGTTTGTGGTGGGGAGGGAGGTGGAACTTCTTGTTTGTTCGGAGGGGATGACTGTTTGGAAGGGAAAAGGGCAGAAGAACTGAAATGGGATGGAAGACTAGGGGATGGAGAAATGGATTTCACACTTGGGCCAGCATATAATGGGAAGCTTGGAAATCAAAGCTCAAATTGAGATGGTACTTCTTGAGGAATGGAGAGAAATTACCGAGATAATGGTGTAGGATTTACCCATTGATAAGGTTTCCTGACACCAAATTCATAGGCCTCTATCTCTTCAGTCCATTGTGTAAGTTGGGGAAACATCTCAATCATGAAGTCCAGCGTCTCCGAGGGTCAGTAGTGTCTTGGAAAAGGGCATTCTCATAGACAAGGTGCCCTACAACCAATCTTGAATGCCTTCATTTATGCTATGGCCCTAAACTACACCATGCTAGCCTCCATTTTTTGAATCTTCTCCAGTAGACCAACATCTTCCATTTGATTGTTGTCATTATATGCATATCCATGTTCCTGATAAGCTTCATGGCCAAACTAGTTTTGGCATTGCTATCATGGATATGTATAGTGATTTTGATCTGCTCATAATGTTGATTTGGAGGAGTTGTGAAAATCATTGGAGGTGGAACGTCTTGCTGTATCTTGTAAGTGTGAGTTCCATGAAGGGAATGAAGTCATGATTGCACAACCTCATGGAATGGGAGAAAATGAAAGAGATGGAAGAAGAAAATGGATGAAAATGAGTGGAAATGGATGGAAAAGGTCTGCAACTCAGAGAATGGGTTTTTGACCAGATGGAGTCATCATATGTGCTTGCATGTGCCTCAAAAGGCTGAATCCCACCAAGAACACATCAACTTGATGAAATAAAGTGAATACCTCTGGTCCCACCAGGTGTGCCAAAACTGTTAGTGGTGCACGGTGGTGTAAGTTTTGTTGTTTTTGTTGAGACACTAAGATAAGATGAAATATCTAACCCCAGTGAAACCCCCACTGGGTGTGCCAAAATTGTTAGTGGCACACGATGGTGTAAGTTTTGTTGTTTTTGCTTAACTAAGAGAAGATGAAATATCTAACCCAAAGAGTGTCCCATCAAGTGCGTAAAAATTGTTAGTGCTAAACCACAGCACCCCCAAGTGAGTTCTAAAAATCTATTTTTCTAAGGCAGACTCATTTGGTGTGATTGCATAACATTGAACTTTCCCCAAGGTGTGGGAACTTACAAAATGGGAAAGCTCTCCAGATTAAAGGTTGGTTCCTTATTCCTCTGTTTAGATGCATACGTGAGAATTTGCAGAGGATCTATCTCTATACCTAATCTAAAACTTGCTAAGGAGACAGGGATAAGAAAGGGGTACACGAAATAAATGATAGCTAAACTACAAGGTGATGAACACTAGTTCTATTGATAGTCACAAACCAACAAATACATACAATAATCAAACACAGATAACCAGATTTATAACAAAAGACCAGATGCAAGAAAAAGAGACATAAAGGATCTAGAATAGATCACAAACGTGTTTTATTGCTATGCAAATTGATACAATACATTACAAAACAACCAGGAGGTAAGAAATATATTGTAACTTTGATGGAAGGCCTGAAATTCCATAAATTCCTTTGCTAGAAGAAAAAGGGAGCCTGTAAAACAAGGAATGTCCAACCCTTTACAATGAATCCTGCCCCGTATTTATAGATTCGATCAGAGAGGAGAAAGAGAGGGGGAAGTGGGAAAACAGGTTGAAGCTCAACTACTGCTATTAATGCCCCTGATAAAATCTTCCCCCAAATCTATCTTTACTACATCAATCTTTGGTTTAGCACCTTGAAGGAAGAGGAAACGATGGAACAGATCAAATCTGATTTGGTTGTTGAGGCAAGAAGATCCTGCATTAAAATCCCAAAGACATTTCCTCCATTTTCCTTTACCTAACCTCCTCAAAATTAAAGTTTCAGACCTCCATGGCATAGGCGAGGCCGAGATCTTTCTAATGGTGTCATATTCGCAATATTTCGAGCCCTGAGTCGAAAGATATGCCCCTTCAAAGTTTGTATTGAGTCTATACAAATGGGCGGGAAAACAATTTAAAAAATGGGTCCCCTTTTTGATATGGGACACGTGGCAGCCAAATTAGAGAAAAAATTGGGCTTGCGGGTCCACAATTTATCTTTTTCCCTTTGCGTAAAAATGCAAAACTCAAAAACTCCCATAACCCCGAAGCTCCACTTGGACACGTGGCACCCTTTGGTTGGCTAGGGATGCACTTCCATCTTTATCTTTGTGCCTTTTGACAAAAGGAAAACTTTCACCTTTTCCTCCGATTCCCCGCTTTGGCTTTGACTTGGGCTAAAACACTGAATTTTTCCTTTAGGAGGAGTTGCGGCCCATTTTGTAACTTTTACCCCTTTTAGAAAAACAAGGGGAGAAAGACTAACTTCCCCCGACGGCCCACTTTTACCTGGGACACGTGGAGGTGCGGGGCTTGTTTGAGCCTCCCTTTATGGATTCATCTTTGGAGAAGCACCGCTAGGACACGTGGCTCTCTCTACTAGCTCTTCCATACTTAGTCGATTCTAGATTCTTTCCTGAACGGTTTTGAGCCCAAGACCTTGAAACTTCACCGCTTCTTTTCCTTCTTGCTCCTGGCTTCTCTGCGACACTGCTCCTTCATTTCCGAGCCCACCTGTAACCTGTTTGATGAATTTAAGGCATGGGTTCGCTTGACAGAGCCATTTCTTCTCTTTCTTACTGCACAGGGTCATTTGATCCTTCACAGCCCCGCCACTCCATTGTAGAGTCTCCTTGCAACCTTGTTTGTTGTCTTGGAATGTGAGCTCGCGGGTCTGAGTCATTTCCTTCATAATTTCCTTATGTGCAGGAGTTGTCTTGACCAAATTTACCGGGGCGAATTTGGGATAACAAGAACTTACATCACTAAAAGAAACACATACTAACATTAATAAAAGGGAAACTAAAATAAAAGACAACACATGACCCCTTGGTCACAATTTTCCCCTAACCAAATAATTCTAACACACACACAATTACATGTTGCCATGGTGACCCTAGTTGAATTCATCTAGAATTCCAATGTGGTTGGTATCCAATCCCCCCAATGTTTTTGTGAATAAATTTACCTGCAAAACACAAAAATACCTCCTTCGGCCTCATGGCCGCATTAAAACATCCATGCCAAAATATGCGATATAAATCTAAAATCATCTATATACGAATTAATATCATCTATATACGAATTAATATCATCTAGGCAATTACGAATCATTTACAAATTTCTAGCAACATTTCTATCCAACATTTCATCCATGTCAAAATGATCACAACATTAATTCAATTATCAAAGCCTACTCATGGTGACGAAATTATATCGCATGTCAAAATATATATATAAATAACCATGTCCACAACATATCAACATCAATATAAAATGTCTCTAACAATCCACATGCATCATATATGAATCGAAATCAACAACAGTCCAATATCTCTAACATCTAGTATCATGCTAAATCAAAAAGCTACAACAATTTCCATAAGTGTAGTCGAAAGTATCGAAATCAAAGCAAAAGGTGTCAAAGTGAAGTGGGTACTACACATATCATGGAAGGAGGAATTTTTGATCTCAATAGTTAAAGTCACTTTAGGAGGTCAGAGGAAAAGAATCTCATTCATGAAGCATTTCCTCAAAGATCCATCAAAAAGATTCTTCGTCAATAAGGAGCTTCCCATCTCCATATTCTCACATCTCTATCTCTACTTGCTCTCTCCCCTTCCCTCTCTCTCTCTCTAACATCATATTTCTTCATTGGGAATGTACTTTTTCACTCTTTCATCTTATTAACTTAAGTGACTTAATTTGGCATTGTAAAAGTCCCTTTTGAAAATAAAAAAGGAATTAACTTCATTCATAGATGTGAATATGAAAGGTCACAAGTGATGACAAGATGAAAATTCACATAGGGGGAGGAAGATATATTTTTTAAGCTATAAATTGGGATATCATCACCATTTCAAAGGGTTAGCATTGATTGATTGTTGTTATTCGTTGGCATTTGTATCACTACTACTACAAGAAATAAAGCTACATTTATTCTATCTCTTTTCCTATGTTCTTATACTCTCTCTACTTTCCAACTTTGCAAGCATTATAATCTTGTACAACTAAGAAGGAAATTTGTTTCTTTGATTAATGAATCCGTAGAACTTTGTGTCTCTGATTTATTAGTCTTTCTATTTCTTACAAAATTGATTTATTTATATTGAATGTGGACGTACTATGGCTAATGTGTGTGAAATATGTAAGTCTATTCACAATATTAACCCCCTCTCTCCATTTCCTCATCTCCTCTTTACCTCTCTTCAAATAAAATTCCTCCCTTATACACTATACAAGCAATTTTCCACAGTTTAGTGGAATATTTCGTGTGATCCCCATCCTAATGGATACCCCATAATTTTATTTAGTTTACATTAAATAAATGGGAGCCTCCCCATACCCAAGAAGGAGGAGTTTAGCTCAGTGACCGTTGGTGAAACCAATAATCATCATGCGACAAATTATTTCACCAACATTTTGAAAACAATAAGTTGAAAAGGAAAGAATGATAGATTGGATGAACCCATAATGAACTTCTTTTTAAACTATTTGAGCACAACTAAAATATATTTTCCCTTTCTTACAATTTTAATTAATCAACAATAAGTAGAATGATTTACAAGCAATACAAGTTTAAAAATGAGTTTTCCACAATCAATTTTATTAGAAAATTCATAGTTTGACAAGTATTTCAATAAGCTCAATAAACCAAACCAGAACCAAATTTTTTTATTTTATCAATTTCAATATTTTCTTTGCAAAAAATGGTATAGGGTAGAATTTCCATTTGTACAAGTTAACCAATTGATTCATTTTACAAATAAAATAGTTACATCTTGTTTAAATAAAATCTACGAAACAAGAATAAATCAAATTAATCTCTTTCTTCACTTGGAATTACAAGATTTCAATAACTTAAAATGCAAATATACAATTTTATTCAAATAATTTCCTAAAAAGAGTGAAACCAAGTAATATACATCTATTCATTCAAACTTTCAAGGTTTACAACCACTCTAAAATTCAAGTATAAAATCCTCCCACAAAGTGGGATCAACATGCCAAAATTTTCTTTGAATCTATATTTAACAAACAAAAATACAAGCTCCCAAAGATCATATCTTCTCAAGATCCATCTTCTCCAAGATCTATCTTCACCTAACAATCCCCCAAAGCCACAAGAGAAGGTGCGGTCTACTAACCAACTAAATTGCATCATTACATTCCACAATCCAACAACGAAGAGGATATTATCCTCCCTCCAATCCCATGGGAGAGAGGATAATGTAATCCTCCATGTGAGCACAAGATAAGGGAAACATCCAAAAGAAACATCCAACCAAAACACCAAAAGTATTGTTCAACAACAGCACCAAAAACACTTCAATAAGTTCCATACTTAATTCTAATGGGGAAGAGAGGGATATAAAATTTAAATTTGAACCATATCCAAGTAACCATATAGGTTTCCAATCAACCCAAATTTTCTCCATAACTCCATATCCCACCAAAATCCTTATACTTGCTTGCCTCCTCCTTGAAAAGGATTTTCAAACCTTGGAGGTTTCCTTAACAAGGAAGGGAGATGGTTCCCAAACCATATGGGAAGAAATCTCCCACTTCAAACTATATGAAGGGAGTAAAATAAAAATCCCAATAAGGATTTCCCATCAAGCCTTGGGGAAAAAGAGAGGATTCTTCCCTCTTCCCATACAAATCCAAAATCCACTCCCCAAAAGGGGTGGAAATAAAAATAAAAAAAATATATAACTCATTTGAAAATACTAAACCAATTAAAACTCCAAAAAACCTCAATAAGAGGCATACAAATTCCATTCTAAATAAATAAACAAGAAATAAAGGATGTGAGGCCTACCTCAAAAAAATCAATATGATTCACAAGCTTATGAATCTAAGAACAAGCTCTCCATACCAAATATCCAAGTTGTCCAAGCCCAAAAATAAGCTCTCCTTCAACCAAGCTCCTTCTCTCTAAAAAATATCCAAAACCAAGCCAAGCAAAGAGCCTAAAAATCTCCAAGTTTGAGATTAATAAAGGAAAAATAACTCTAAGCCAAAACCCAATAAAATGGTGACATGTGTCACTCCTCCACCCAAGTCTCCAAGTCATCCAAGTACTTCTTATATGCTCTTACAAATTCAATAAATGAAAAATAATTTTAAAAAAGCATCCCATAATTCCACATGGAGCAACTTGCACACAAAACCCAAAGCATACACAAGGTCCAAAAATAATAAATTTGGGTGGTTGAAAAGGGGTCAAAAGGGGGAAAATACACATTATGAGCCTTGAAAATAGATCACCCACCCATAGGTATGGTACTTGGGGATCTTTTCAAAGAAAAAGTAGCCTCTAAGTTGTTCCAAACTCCAAAAAGTCACTTTTTACCCAAATTCAAGTTTTTTTGGAAGAGGTGGCCTTTAAGATGGGTGTTGGATCCACCTAATCCATGATTAGGTGATTCTAAACCCATTTAATCAATAATACTTGACAAGCTAAGTCAACCCTTGCAAGTGGGAAGTGACTAGCTAAATAAAACAACCAATTAACTAGCAAAAATAACGGGTTAAACCAAATTAATAAAAGTAGGATTAAATTAAGATTAAAATGACTATATAAAACAATAATCATATTCCAAGGGGTTGTTTCCATTTTCCAACATTAATCAACAAAATAGTAATACAAAGGGGGCCAAAATCAAGCAAGGGGTAAACTTCGGCCTATACGACATGTTGTGCCACATGAAGGAATATCTCCTGAAACCCATGTTCTCATGTATTGTGAACCTATCACTTACACACTCAATTTCAAACATCATACCCACTCGATAAAAAAATTATAAATAAATCAATAATCCACATATCAAATAATCAAGCTAAATATACACTAAATAACCAAATAGTTATGAAACCATAATCCAATATATAAGAGATTAGAAACCATGAAATCATCCATGACATATTTCTCAATTCACATGATACAAACTAACCTCAAAATCAACAAGATCCATAAACATCATATGAAATTTAGATAATAATGATAATTATTGATAATTGTCCTCGTGTTTCAAATATAACCATCATGTCACAATAAGTTAGTATATAAAGATAATGTGCCAATAGAATAACATATATCTTAGTCAAATAACCATAATAAAAATGTTTCCAATTTGTCTAAACATGAATAAAAAAATGATTTTGTATACTCATAATAGAGGGAGAAATTGGTGGGCACTACACTTCTCTCTATGTCAACTCAAATTTATGCCCATGATATATTGCATCCTCCAAACCTCTATACTCGGGAAATTTCAAATTCACTAGATAAAACAAATTATTGTGGTGTATTTGATGCATTCTATCCACTTTTACATGTTGGATACCCAAGTATAGTTTTAAACATGATCTTAGATTGACATAACCATAATTGTTCATGTAACATACACACCTTACCCACTTGAACAAGAACTCCCTATATAACGGGTGCATGATTCATCCTCTAAAACACACTAAAAATTGTGTTAGATTGTTAAATCATAAAACCCCTAAAAATATATCTCCAACATTACTTTAATGTTGCATCATTACATTTTATGTCAACACCATACTCCCAACTAATGTATGAAGACTACCGCCTACTATAAGCATAGAAATTTCTTCATTAGTCATGAAACCTAATATCTATTCCAATACAAACTTTGACTACTATATAAATCATTATCACTCCCACTCACATCAAATTTTTTTTTTTCTTCCTTCGGTATAACAATACTATGTACAGAGACATCAATTAGTTATTGGATTTGTATAGGGTCATCCTACAAATATTCATACTCATATTTTACAATAACTTCATCGCCACATCAGTCTTCCACATCTTCCGACTTAAAGAGGTTTTGGTTATGCAATATATCATCTATCATGGAGTGTTCCTCCCAATTCAAGCCATCTTTGTTCCCTCCCTAACCAATATAAGTTCCAAAAAATTCATGTAGTCTAACATCCTCGTACTTCTAGTGTCCTTCAACTATGTTTTTATCTATTAAATTTTTACATATCTTTACAAACCTCAATTATATTTTTGTTGTAGTCTCCATTCCTCTTCTACTCCAATTTCACATGTCAAAAATACTAACATTCACCTTCAAATACCTAACCACTACAAAATACTAACTTATCCTTCTATGTGCACTTTTTCAAACCCTAAGTCGACAATCCTATCATCTTTATCTACTTCAAAATATTAGAAAGAAAAAATCCTCTAGAACCTTGTAAAATATTGAAAATTTCTTTCTCGGGACATGAATAGGTCATAATCATAAACTCCAACACCTAACTATTTAACACACCTCTCCACCAAACATAAATTATTTAATTTTAGAAATTTTTCATTTGTCTCAACCTCTTCATCCATGCATCCATTTAGCCTTATAATACTACAATGCATGACTTTTACTACCAACAATATATGGAAATAAAAGAATATAAATGTTTTTAAAACTATATTGAGAACATTTTTTCTACAAATAACTAAGTCATTCATTCTCCATACATACTCTAGGTCTACGATTTTCACATCTCTTCAATTTCACCATAAATTCAACATATTTCCTTCAAACCAAGCCTTAAACCTCTCTAATGTGATCCAGTCTATAGATTTACATTAAATACATCCATCGATATTCATGTCACAATGGAATGATATCCAAAAAATGAAACCAATATGTATTCAATTTATTATTCAACCATTTGTGCACTCAAGATAGTAGTGTAAATCAATCCCTAATAAAGACTACATAACAAACAAATCAATATGTATGATCATTTTCTAGGAAATATATCTTAGTGCTCCATTTGTATGTGCGGGTGAATAATAATTACATGTGTAATTATTATTATGGTAAATTAGTGAAAGTACATTTACTATGTAAATGTAAATAGTAAATGTAAAATGTGGTTAGTATGTGGTAAGTTAGTAAGTTATAATAATAAAACAATTAGTATTGTTTTATTATTATATTAGGTGAGGTTGAAACCATATGGGTGTATGGTTATACATGAAGAAAAATGTTGTTGTAAGGATTGTTATTTTACATCTCCTATATAATGGAGTGTAATGAAATAGTGAATATATAATAAAAATATAATATAGAGTTGTTGATTTCAATTATTGTCTGTGTAGCTATTTCATGGATTCTTTGTATTAGATCAGATTAATTTCTACATTTGGTATCAGAGCAGGTTAAATCTGTCTCAAGAAGATCTCGTAACTTTTGTTTCGCGATCTATGTTTCTCTAAAAATTTTACGTGGAACGATCTGTTATACAAGAAGCTACAGTAAAAATTTCAGCAAAACCCAGTTTGTAGTTTGGGAGAAACGTGCAATTTACTATACAACACATTGATCACTACTATTTTTTTGAAGAAATCAGAGAATCAAAGGTAATTCAAATCTACATTCAATTTTTTTGGATATTTAGATTCAGTAAAATGGATACACCATTATATAAATTTAATGGGTTGAAATTCCATACATGGAGAGTAAAAATCCAGATGCAGTTAATGAATAAAAACCTATGGAGGATAGTAGATGGAAAAGAAAAAGCACCTACATATATAAGCAAAATTGTAGAATGGGAAACTAGAGATGAACAAATAACAGATGAAATTGACTATAATTCTTAATACTTTCTATTCTAAGTGAAGTTCTTGGAGGAAGGAGGCATAGGAGGTTGGAGGTCATTCAACGACTTCTCGTCGATCACCACCAATGATGGGGTCGTATCGGCTATGGTGATTATTTTTTTATACGAGTATGTTCTGTTGTTTCTTTATATTTCTAGCAGAGTGTTTGGTTGTAGTTTTCCTATTGTGGTTTTCAGAATAAAGAAAATTTCACATTGAGGGGGACATGATCTCAATGTTCCATTTCTAGTTTTCTACATTTTTGGTATTTTCTATATATGCAGCAAAATTTCCTATGTTATTCCTTGCAGTGAGATGTGATGAGGGCTAAGAATAGTACTTGGCATATCATGATGTGGTTGAAGGTAAACCACTTGAAAACCTTCATTTTTGGTTTGTGGTACACCAAATAAAACCACCATTTTCGGTTGTTGGTAAACCCTATGTAAAACCATCTCCCTTTTGGTTTGTGGTACACCACTTGTAAAACCACCGTTTTCGGTTGTTGGTAAATCCTATGCAAAACCATCACCCTTTTGGTTTGTGGTACACCACTTGTAAAACCACCATTTTTGGTTGTTGGTAAACCCTATGCAAAACCATCACCTTTTAGTTTATGGTAAACCATTCTTAAAACCATCATTTTCGGTTTATAATCAACCCTATGAAAAAACATCTATTAGGTTTATGATCATCCTGTAAAATCATCAGATCATGAGTAGGTGCAAGTATAAGGCAGGTTTTCCCCATGTTCGCACTAAGGGGGGGAATGTTAGGAAATATATCTTAGTGCTCCATTTGTATGTACGGGTGAATAATAATTACATGTGTAATTATTATTATGGTAAATTAGTGAAAGTACATTTACTATGTAAATGTAAATAGTAAATGTAAAATGTGGTTAGTATGTGGTAAGTTAGTAAGTTAGAATAATAAAACAATTAGTATTGTTTTATTATTATATTGGTGAGAGGTTGAAACCATATGGGTGTATGGTTATACATGAAGACCAATGTTGTTGTAAGGATTGTTATTTTACATCTCCTATATAATGGAGTGTAATGAAATAGTGAATATATAATAAAAAAATATAATATAGAGTTGTTAATTTCAATTATTATCTGTGTAGCTATTTCATGGATTCTTTGTATTAGATCGATTAATTTCTACATTTTCAATAACACTTGTCTCAACTCAAGTGTAGTAAAATAAATGAGATTACTCATTATAGGATATAAACATGAAAACTTGGATACAGTTTGCATCAATATGTGAGCATTGCACAAAAAATCTTAGAAATAGTAGTGATTTAGAACATTAGATATGTGAACTCTACATCCTAACATCCACGAAACCCTCATATCAGTATAGGTTATCTCTCATAACCTAATTTATAAATTGTTATTACAAAAAAATAAACACTATAATATTATAGAAAATTTACTATTTTTTACAAGTAAATTAAAGGGTGTATTTATAGAAATAATATTACAACCTAGTCTACCCTACTATCATGTGGACATTCTTTTGATTATCTCCTAGATTTATCAGGGGTTTCCCATTGTTTCTTAGTTGGAACACACATTTTAGTCTCTAGAACCTACCATTCAACCTTTAGTTGATTGTAAAATCCCATATCATCCTTGTATTGGCTCCTTTCCCACGTAATATGCATCCTTTCATGCGTAGTGCATTATTCCCATACATGTGGAATATTATATGCATATTCTTGCATAATTATCTTAAACTCTCACTTGAAGCCATGTGATCACACATGTATCACTTGTAAGGATAATTTACTTAACCGCAAGAAGTTAACTTTCTCATGTCAATAATAGTATTGAAATTAATACAAACACATTTCGGTAATAGCTTTGATTCACATACAATCATGTATAGTTGTTTTGGCTTTTTAAAAATTCAATATCTATAATAGGTTGAAAATTATTTTAGATTTTTTTATCATGAGAATACATTGATATACACAACATTTTACTTGAAAACTTAACAAGGAGAAAATGGAAAAACCCAAACACACTTATCAACACCCAACACAGTTATATAAAGTTCCAAATTTATGTTCTTCCCTTAAAATATAATTTTTAATATTTGATCAATGTGGAGCCTATTAGCAAGGAGGAAAATGGGTATTAATTGGGCATGGTGCCGATGATAAGAGGATTCTTTTATATAACATAGAATGAAAGAGTCAGAGACTCTTTTGAATTTAAAAACACATTATCTACTTGTATAGTTCTTTCCACTAACATCATACGGTTACTTACCCAAGGAACACAAGGAAACTTGGTGATAATGGTGGCCATAATAAACTAATGGTTAACAATAGGAACCCTATTGACCATGTTATATCAAGTTTTTTTCTAGGAATCTTAACATCCATGATTCTACCCTTCTTGATATTTTCCTTTCTAACTATAGAGTTGATATAGGTCATATGAGGACAATATTTTTTTTTTTTTGTTAGGTGACTAGAAACAAACATGAGTATTTAGAATATATATATACATAGCTCCATGAGTGCATCCTTAAAGTATTGAGAGATTTCAACCTCAACACAAACCCTTCTCTTTGGTCTAGAAATATAATATTTATTTACCTTAAAACAATAAAAATTTATCCAAGGTTTTAGAATGTTTTTTAATGATATGCCACAAAGGCATCAAAACCCATGTAAATCAACCGACATGGAGACTTAAACTATAGCTCTATTAGAGACCAAAATGTCTTTGGATCATGGGGGAAACTAAATAAGGGAGCTGTTGACATGCTAAGATCCTTTTTAAAGGATAGTTTCATAGTGAAAAGGAGTATAAACTTAAATAGAAATAATCCTTTAGTCATATTACACACCTCTTTGACCTTAATGTAACAGGGGTTGACAAGTAGTTTGACCTAGAATTTTAAGCATATATTTAAAGGGGATTCTACCCACAAAGTATTCAATATAATGGTAATGGATTTAATGATATACTAGTTACATGTATTTTCAAACAAATGAATTGGAAAAATAACATTAATAAAAAAATCCTAATGAGGGTACATTACCTCTTAAAATATATTCAAAATGAACTTGTACGAAATTTATTGTGTCATGGTATTTACATCCAACATGATCAACATCTAATGATGCATGCCCTTGGTGAGAGTTCATAAAATAGGAAAAATACCACACAAATGATAGAGGACTTAAAAGAGGGAAAATAAATGCTTGTAAGCAACAATGAATCTCTTGTAGAGATAAAAGAATTAGTTTAGGTGGATAGATCCACTAATTTATGTTCATCTATATTCAAGCATTGAATAAAAAACTATCCCACATTTATTGGTTGGTTTGGTCCATAGTAACATATAATTCCTATTATATTATTATCCTTATTCTAATAAAATTGATGTTATGAAGAAACTTTCCCTCTTACTAAAATAATGATTGACTACTTGTACTTGGCCTCCCCATATCCTCCTCTATAGCTTCATAATCGCAACAAGAAATATCTTCATCTATCAATTATTATGTTTTGAATTTGATTTTTAACTCTCAATTAACTTAACTCATCCCCGATCATTTGATCAACCCCGTAAGTCAATACTCAATGTATAATATAAAACATAGGGTATACTTGTGTATATACTAAAATTTGGTAATTTTTCCTTCGTAATTCCATATTTGACCTTATATCCTTGCAAAAAAATGCTCACATTCAAAATCCAATTTTTTCATCTTTCCAAGTACAACTTTTTTATATGTACACTATGATTTGTGGTCAATTACGGAAATATTATTTCATCAAAGTAGCATAAAAAATTTGATATTCATGACATGACATTTAATTTTGATGTTCCTATCTCCTATCCAAAAACCATATAGAAGGGTCAAGATGCGGGCTCTAGTCTTGGTTGACCTATATGGTCCCAAGCTTTTTCAAACATCGAATTTGATTTTAATTCTAAATCATTATTTGGGTCATTTCGTCTTCCTAGGGTCAACCTTACTAGAATATATCGCCTACGAAATACCAAATAAGCAAGTCATTATCAATTTATAACTAATGTAACATTCTTACAAGATCCTATTGAAAACATCAATCCAAAATCACTCAAAGGGTTACTAAATATTCTCAAATCAGCTACACGTCATCTAGAGAAGTCCCTACTATAATTCTAAAGAACTCAACTAGGTCAAAGAGTCTAGCTTCATCCATCTACAAACATGTAAAAATCATGGAGACAAGTCTTAACAAGATAAAATTCATCTCAAGCATTACTCAATGGTTTCAATTAAAAAGGATTAGGTCACATAGCTTAGGCACACCACATTTCATTATTACCACTATGGGTACATTCTATACTATGTACTCTAATGAGCGATCCCTTTGGACCTCATAATCCTCCTTTTCATCTGCTATACATACATCAACCATCCTACATCGACAATTCCTATTTCATTGGGGCATATAATCCTCCACTTCCTAGTCTTACCATGACTATCCAAAATATCAATACTATCCCCACATTTCCTCTCTACACTCATAGTGATTCACATACTTCTTCCTCTAATAAAAAGATATCGAATCCTTGTGTAAAATTTACAAGCTCAAATATTACAACTAAAACAAAGTGCATATGTTTCATCTCATAGTATGGATTCTACTCAATTGCTTGATAAAACCCTCTCACCCAAAGTATATTTATTTATTTTACCTACCATTTTCATTTCCCCTAAACTACCTATCTATATTGGTAAAGGTTACCTTGAAGAGAACCTTCATATGTTCCTTTTATTTAATTGGACTATTCCTCCAATGATACATTTCTTACCAAGTTTTCCCTCGTAGTCTCAAAGACTTTGCATTACAATGGTGTTATGACTTACCCATGCATTCGGTTAGAAAATTCACTCATCTATCTAATCATTTCCTTACATAATTTTCTATCAACATTTGTGGCACACGTATCCTATGCTCAAATGGATAAAAAGAGATAAGGTTCCAATGATCCCATAAATGATTATGATTTGTGATATAAGACTACACTTTCCAAGATGATAAATCGTTGGAAAATACCAAAGTTCAAGTTATCTTTACTTAAATTCTTCTTATTCCTTTGCAAGAATACATGATGTTTAAAAATTTCCATTCATTCAATTATTTTTTCATACTTTGAAAGAACATGAATCTAAGCTTATCCGCGTGAATAAGCTCAAGTATGTTGTTTATCCTCATAGCATCTTTACTCACGAGTTTCAATCTAAGTCCACTTTTAAAAAGAAAACTATTGATGATAAACCTAACAAAAAAACCATAGTCAATGTCGTGTCCCAAATGGATAAGATACAATTACAATACTCCAATGAAAGTTCACTCCTATTCCTTTCTTGGCTCAAAAGTGCTTCTACAATAGCTTGATTATAACTCGGTATCCCTTCCTCCACCACTTGAGGTTGATCTAAGTGCACCTCATAATAAAATATTTTTTGCCTCTACTTACTTTGACTACCACCGATGTATTAGTCACTCCACTAACAACGTTTGCTTTAATATTTCTCATGGTATCCATGACTTAATGAATGTTGATACTATTGAATATGATACTACACTCAACACAATCCTACTAATGATGATTATAAGTTGAAAATATTTAATGAATTTATCTCGAAACATGTTGTTGGAAAATTTGCCTCGGAAGTTCACAATATTTATCATGTTTTCCCACCTACACCATTATATGATAACATGTTTGATGCAATGATTGGAAATTTTTTCATCGTGACCTCCTCACTAGTTATTGCCTTTGATAACATTAATATGGCACATGGGTTTATCTTTGATACACTATACATCCCCACTTCAGTTGACCACCACTCTATACAAAATCTTCTAGTTGATAACACTACCCTCATACTATGTGTAGTTTTACATTATTACACTCTCTTGGGTACACGAAGAAGGACACCATTGTTAATCCTAAAACACACATCGAGAATATTGTACTCTCCCTTACAGGCTTGGCCCCACTAACTTTTCTCTTACATTCTTAGTGGCCTCTTCTCTTACATCATGGGGCATGAGTATAGGTTGTTCATAGCTTCACACCTTCACAATTATACCTTCTATACTACACCAATGTGTCAAGTTTATTTATAATAATCAAGTGGTCACAATTAGGGAATACAATTCACGGCTCTTCCATCATCAAATCTTGGCCAGAAAAATCTAGATATTATCTCTAGTGTTAATACATCTACTTCTTCATGTAGTCTATCTCATTTTGTATCTTGCTCTTCCCCCACACATAGGTCTTCTCCTTGGTCACCAAGGATGCATAATACTAGTCATAAGATGCTTTATTCATTTGATACTTCTCATGATTATTCCTACCCTCACTCCGCTCTACCACATATTATGGATTCTACAAAATATACATGATCATCCTTCACCTATTTTATTACTTAAGGCTCACATCTCCTTCTCCTACCACATATGAAATTCCTCTTCACAAGGATCTTATTGGGTAACTTTTGTTGTATCCTTTATTGTACATAGTTATTCTAAAATCATTTCAAAAACATTCAAATAATCACATAATATAAAAAAATTAAATATGAGAAAAAAATACAAAATCAAGACCTGTTCTAGTTTTCTTGGATAATCTTTTACTTTTTACATGATGTTTTTCACATTAATTTGGTATATAGTATATATATTCTTTAAACACATGCATTCATGAGGTATATTGATCTTAATGCAAAACACTCATAGATTGGTACACGATGATGGGATTCTGATTGATTTTCTACGATGCTCACTTGGGAGAACCCCTCACAATATATAGGTGTTTTTGTTTCATTGTATGTTACATTACACCTTCCTCATCATGCTTCCATACTTGCATAATTTTTATTGTGATATATTGGATAAATGGAACTAACAAATGTGCTTTGTGCAAGTGATAACCTATTTTATATCTATTTTTACTATTACTATTTACACTTGACATTTATGTTGTTGTCACTACTTGTTTGCATGAAGATTCATTCCTTACTTTCTTATTATATGGATTCAATCGATTATCATATATTATTATGATGTTTTGATTGTTTTCTTTATGTTACTTTACACCTTCCTCATCACATTTTATTACATAAATAATGTTTATTTATATCTATTGGATCAATGGGACTAGCAAGTGTTTTGTGCAAAGGTCTAACCTATCTTATCTCTATTTTTACTATTACTATTTACACATGACTTCTATGTTTTTGTCCCTACTTTTTTATGTAGAATCATTTCTTGCTTGCTTACTTGTGGATTCACTCAATTATCTTATCTAATTATGATGCTATAATGATTGTTTTCTTTATATGGCCAAGTGGACTTGATTGTCTTGTGACACCATGTAAATGTCCCATGTTTATCGATTCATGCCTATTTTATGTGTATGAACTTGTTTCTCTGAGTGTGGCATATCATGCATTCTATTGTGATTGTCTTGTGACACCGTGGGTTTCCCATGTTCATGGATCTATACATACATATGATTGTGTTTGTAAGTTACTACTCACTTGAAAATACAATTATATTTCTATTACACTAATATTTCTATCTCACACTACTTTTTTTTTTTTTGCTATGGATTTTGACATAATTGCTATGTTGATTCTATATTTATTTTACTATGGATTAGGATGTAATTATTATTATTCTTTGTTGGTACTATTTTCTTTACACATATATTCTTGCATATGTTTCTTTATCTTTGTATCATGGTTACCACCATGTGCAACTCCTTGACATGTATATGTTCTCAAAGGTGGCCATCATTACTACCCACTACATGATCCTACTAGATTATTAGACATATAGTATATGGGTACACACCTATTAATATTATCCATGCACTCAAATGTTGTATCACACATGCCTCAAAAGAGGGGGCTTTTGATAGGGTATTTCAACAGCTACATATAGATTACAAGATACATGAGCATATTTTCATAGGACTCGAGATCCTTAGAAAAGTTCACAGAATCGATATGTGGCAAATTTCAAACAAATTAAAAAATTATACAAGATATTTAGGACCATGGTACAATCTTGACCATTTTGCATATGTTCCCTAATAGAGGGAAGTTTCACTCAAATTTTCCGTTTCTACAAATTCTATCACTTGTTTACAAAAATTGTACCCTTATACAGATACAAATGAAAAAATTCATGGTAGGTTATAATGGACCTAAGTGATTCATTCCTTCTTCACAATGATATTTCATATGTAGTTACATAATGGGTATGGGGGCATGAGTCTCCTCCCCTTCAAAATTTCAAAATTCTAAGTAATCAATTCGGAATACGATAGACCTTATGGGGGCATGACGATGTCCATTCTTTATATGATTTTTTTTTCAAGTTGGGGAAAATTGGGCCTAGATCCATATACAATGGTGTGATCTATGGTTTTAGCAGAAAGAATCAAAGAAATATTCTGATCTTCATAAACTAATATTTCCTCTTCTCTCACTATATTTCATAAAGCATCAAGTAAAATTGCAAGTTTAGTAGACTAATCTTTCTCTCTCTCTCTCTCATTAAATTATGAAATGGGGAAGGCATCAAAGCACATGGGTTCTTCATAGTTCACTCCTTCCTCCTCTCTAATATCTCCTATGGCACAACATTGGGGATTGATTACCCCTAATCCTCCAACACCTCCGATGAAAATTCCAACTCTACAACATGCAAAATAGTAATGGAATATCCTCCTCCGCAAAACTAACATGTTATTCCTTCCATGTTTTACGTCGGATTTTCGCATACTATTTGTAATTTTCTAAGTTACAAATACATTATCAATATTTTGAGTTAAAGTTTAGTTTCTATTATATACATTTACTACACTCTATGTTGTAGGTTTCATCATGGAGCATGCCAACACCAACACATTACAAAGTCATTTAGAGTGAAGGAAAAGTTTGTGTTCACAATCAAACTTATATTTTTCCTTTAAGCATGCAATTTTAAATTATACACTTAAAGGGAGGTAAATGTAGACACTAAAACTTAGTAACTCTTTCTTTTCAATGCCAGTTTGAGCTTTTATCCTTACTAAGAAAAATTCTCACATTTAGATTCCAATCTCCTCATCTCTCTAGTAATTCTACAAATTGTTTATCTTTACACTATGCTCTGTCATCAATTTTAGAAATTTTATTTCATCAAAGCAACATAAAACATATTATATTCATGACACAAATTTTAGTATTGATTTTTCTCTCTCCTATCCAAAATTGTACATAAGGGCCGTGATGTGGGGTTTGGTCTTGGTCAAACTATACAATCTTTCCCCTTCTCTATCACCGAATATACCTTCAAATATAAATCATTCTTTGGGTCATTTCATCTTTCTAAGGTTGGCATTATTAGAATATCTCACCTACAAAAAGACTATATAAGCAAGTCATTATCACTTTATAACTCACATAGCATTCTTACAATGTACTATTACAAACATCATTCCAAAATCATTGAAAAGGTTCCTAAATATGCTCAAATTAGTTGCACAATATCTATGGAAATCCTAATACATATCTAAAGAACTCAACCATGTCAAAGAATCTTGTTTCATCCATAGACATGCATGCAAAGATCATAGAGCCAAGTCTTAAAAAGATCAAATTCATCTCAAGCATTTCACAAGGATTTCACTCAATAAAGGGTTAGGTCACATAGATTGGGTACACCACATCTCACTCCTACTATCTTGATGTTAAGAGACACGAGGGCACCCTTAGGGGTTGGTTAGCTATACACACTTGCACAAGCAATTAAGATAACTACATGAGGCTTGATTTCCGTGATAAGGATATGTAGTGACATTTGGATTGGTTCAACAGATGGGAGTTTGACCACCAATGGGGTCCACCCTTAAATGTACGTGCATTTTTCTCCTTTTGTTTGCTAATGCTATGTTGAAGACTTCTATGGGATGCTAGGGTTTCTACTTTGTTTTGGGTCATTGCAAGTCACCCCGAAGTTGTGAGAGAAAGAGTCACATACAATGATCAACATTTAGAGGCAAGTGAATCACACAAAAAGTTACAAATTCAAAATGTCTCAAGATCTGAAACCGTACAACTCTTGTCCTAGATCGCACACCTCCTACATAGACCGTACAAAATATGCACAATCCTCCAAAATATTTAGTGCGAGAATCCAACATTTAGAGGCAAGCGAAGCACATAGGAAGTTACAACTTCAAATTTTCTCAAGGTCCAAAACCGTACAACTCTTGTCCTAGGCCATACACGTCCTACCTAGACCATACAAAATGCTGCATGCACCTACACATGCTCATTTTCTAGTTCCAAAATCTTTAGTGTAGAATCCAAGATTCTAGATCTTCCTATTCCACTTCCTTGTACACCCAAATCATCCTAAATAGCTAAGTCTATCTCTCCTCTTGTGTGTTCGAACTAGTTGTTTATCGTTTATCAATAGTTTCGCTCATTTCAAGTTTGAATGCATCATCCTGTTCATGTGTAATTGATGTTAGAAGTTAATAAGATCATAATAGACTACATATTACTAACCCTTATATCCTTCCTAGTTATGCGATAACATTCTAAAGTCTAACTAGGGTGTAGACTCCTTTAGAAAAAGAGTTAAATTAGTATAAAAACAACTCTTTAACATTCTTTTAAAATAATTATCTTGAACACATTCTTTAAAATAAATAGCACTCTAAAAGAAAATAATAAATCGTACTAATAAAGTTTCTTTTTTCAAGTTATCTATAATGCAGATGGGGTTAAGTTATAATCTTCCAAGTCCAACAAATCAAATCGACATGAAATAAAGCTTATGAAAAACCAATGCTCAAATTGGAAGGATTTCGGAAGCCTTATTTCAATTTTATAATGTAGACGATGTTTCTATTTTTATAGCAATTCAATATGTGATCAGAAAGACCATATCAAACTAAATTCTAAAGGAGGGTCATAATTCAAGACTCGATTAAGAAGAACACTGGGAAAATCCCATCTTAAATTCCAATTGATTCAGACAAAAATGATTAATTTAAACCTTAATAAACAGAACAAATTAATGTCATCCTGCATGGATTAGAGGGAGAACAATTTACGAATGTTTACAGGGAATGCATCGTTAGGACCTCCATTAAGAAATCTGGCAGCAAATATAAGGTTTGCAGCCTCTGAGGGATGATATGAATCAAAAACAAATACTTGTGTCTATCTTCCCCACAATATGGAGAATGAGGGAGGCATGAAACTCTCCCCTTAAATCTTCCTCCACTTCCACAGCAAGCAGTATTAATATTAATCAAACCTGCAAATAAATAAATAATCCTGTCATCAATTTTTTTTTGCATTGAAATAAAAATTATTCAACCCAAATGGGTATTAAATTCTCACCATAATTCTGATAATTCTGTATGATTTCTGAAACCACATTGTAAGTATTGAGGTAAACAATGGTAGCCATCGGAAGTTTTGAGTTTAGATTGTTGATGAGATCCTTCAAACGAGTGTTAAAACTCAGAACAAGTTTATTTGTTGAGGCAATGCATTCACCACCCACACTTCCAGCATTAGATAGCTGGTAAGGGATGCACCCAAGTGGGCCTATTCCACTTACAATATACTTTCTAGCCCCAAGATTGTACAGTCTCTGCAAATGCATCAGATTTATTATGGGACAATTTTCGCAAAATTTGGAACGCGTCAATATATTAACCAAAATTCAATACAAGATGGTTACGATACCAAAATTTTATATGAGATGGTTACGATAAAAAGATGGCCGGACAAATTTACAGCCTGATATCCATGTCAAGAAAAACACACGGCTCAACACAAATCAAAACGTCATAAATGACAACCAAAAACTACAATTATATCAAAGACACAGAAGTAAAACAGCGATTATAAGACATTTTTCTTATAAAACAATCATGAAAAATAATGTTTGAAAGAATAAATTCCAGAAAAGAATCAAGAAATTGATATATAAAGTTAAGATCTCACATTAAGCTGTTCGCCAAAGCGCGAGATGAGGAGATCTTCGTAATCCTGAGGGGAATACTGGGCTTTAGTTACTGAGAAAGGAAGCAAATAGTTGTCCAAATAATCATTTGAGCCAAACACGATGGAAAACAGTGATCTGCTCAAAACTGCATTGCCATGTCCTCTCCCAACATACTGACGAGTTCCCGCTTGGTGTTCTCAAAATAATTGATCTGGGTATCAAAACTGAGACGAGCAAGCTGCACAATATTGAAGGAATAAATCATATATATACTTAGAGCTGCTGTATGAAACTGATCAGACTACCAAGTTTGGACTATACAATTCTATATAGATTGAAGGGAAGGAAGTCCACAAGTCTAGAACCCCTAACATAAGTGTTGTATGTGGAGGAATAAAATAGTATATTCTTGCTGATTTTTAACGAGTTAACATAAAGTAACACCAAAAAATGGAGGAATAAAATAGTATCTTCCTTTTTGATTTTATACGAGTTTCATATAATAACACCAAAAAATGGAGGAATAAAATAGTATATTCTTGTTGATTTTCTACATATAGTAATATCAAAAATGTTAAATATATAAGATATTTAACTTGACTAAGCCAACATACATGGATAGAATGTTAATTCACAAACAACTCAACAAAATTACTCTTAGAAATACAAAACTAAAGGATTAGGCCATGCGCAAACCCCTAACAGAGCTATGTAATGGGAGTTATTTTTCTTGTTATTTTTGTGTGAACTTATGTGTGCAAACTAATTGATCTAAGTACCTCACCAAAATTACTCTTAGAAAGACAAAACTAAAGGATTAAGCCAGTGCAAACCCCTAACATAATTATATTCTCGAGTTTTTTTCCTTATTAATTTGGTATGAACTTATATCACACTTATGTTTACAAATTAAGTGATTTAAGTTCAAATCCCATTTGACATGTCTATATCTAACAAACTTTTAAAAATTGTAAACAAAACTCATAAAAATCATACAAAATCAATAATTGTAAGTGCCAAGTGGCAAGCACGCTAAGTGATCTGAGCTCTATTTATTTATTGTCCAAAGAAGAGGGTAAAGTCTATAAATAACTTAGGAATGAATTAATAACGAAAGGAAATAAGTTCAGATCAACAAATAATTCAGTTTTTCATACTATACCTATTTAAAATTTCTTTAATCTTTTTTCTGCAACCGTGAAATCAGTCTTTATTTACAACTATATTAAGCCTTCTATTGCCCTTAGTCATCCTTACCTATTGTAACATTATTTTAGTCATTTTTTTTTTTTTAATGTTAAAACCTGGCTCAACTAGTAGATCTCTCTTTCCACATCCAGTTATATTTTAAATGTGAAAGGACTACATTATAATGACCAAAGTACATCAATGGGGCTGGAAAAGAGTGATGA
The DNA here is from genome assembly GCA_018340775.1 of Taxus wallichiana var. yunnanensis. NCBI lineage: Eukaryota > Viridiplantae > Streptophyta > Pinopsida > Cupressales > Taxaceae > Taxus > Taxus wallichiana. The sequence goes on from CM031244.1 coordinate 772,481,912, forward strand.
TCATGAAAAGCCATCAAAATGTTTCCAGCTACAATAAAAATGAGTGAAAATGAAAGATAGAAAGATCATTTTGTATTTACGTCCTACCTATCAACATGAATGATGTCTCCAAAAAAAACTGAAGATATTTCATAAATGAGCATCAGCACCTTTTAGTGTCATTGTAAGTAAAGAAACCATAGATACAAACTTTTCTTTATTTTAACTCTCTCCAATAGATTGTACCAATAGATGTTATATTACCTATTGGCCATATATCTGGGATCATCTTGTATTTATGTCCTACCTATCAACATGAAGATATTCATAAATTAGCATCAGCACCTTTCAGTGTAATTGTAAGTTAAAACCCGTAGATACAAACTTTTCCTTATTTTACTCTCTTCAATAAATCGCACCAATAAATTCTGTAAACATTACCTATTGGCCATACCATGAGCATCCTGTAACTAATAGCAGTTCCAGGTTTTTACTCATTTTTAATTTTTTGTTTTTGGTACCAAATAGATTGAATATCTATCAATATTAACATACTAACCTATGTGATAGATAGAATCTTCCGATTCAATATGTATATTGTTTTCTAACGGGGTTTCATTCAACACCAATCGATGTGAATGCACTAGAATTTAGATTGAGCTCAGTGTTCAAGGTTTCTTGTATTCATTTGTCTATGGACATGCAAAGAAGAGAGGAATGAGGGTAAGTTGCCGGCAAATTCATTCCATCCGGCTGCAAAAGAATTGAACCCGGTCGTTTACAAGCATTTAGTCTTACCATTCACCATTGCACACGCAAATGTTAAATATATACCTAGACTGCATATATCTTAACTACTGTCGAAATCTCGAAATCTTGAACGTGCCTGCTAGATAAGGCCTTCCATAAATGAAGGTTAACTCATGGGTTGTTTAGTACTTATTGGTGTTTATGACTGTTAAAACCTTTAAGATTCAACGCCATTCAACATGAACGCACTAAAAATCTGCAACCAAAATAAAATTGCGCTGAATTTACTTACGAAAATAGCTCCACTGCTGTCGAGGATTCCTCCCGCACCAGAAGCATAGTTGACGCCATTGAGCAGAACTTGTCCATGAGTTCCTGGGGCTAAATATGGCTGAGGAAGAGTATCCTGCCCAAGCTCCTGCCCTGCCCAAAACAGGAAAAAAAAAAGGCCATAATTAGCATGTCAGCAGCAGAATATCTTAATCCCAGATCCTAAACCATCATTAAACTGATATATAACTTGCCTATTATATCAGAAAGAGTTCGACCATTGGTAAATCGACCAGTAGGTCGAAACCCAGAGGGTGCAAAATCCACCCCATATGGGCTCCAGTCAGCCCTGGATATGGAAGCAATGTATCTGTTGTTTCCTGGATCTACTAACGAATCTCCAAATATAAAGGCAGCAGGTTTCGACAGATCCGCGCCTCCCCTTGTGCTTCAACCCTGCCATGGCCATTACTTACTAATAGCCATGATACTGCAACTATCAAAGCCATGACAGATGTTTTAGACATTTTTTTCCGAATCCCACAACCTGCAAATTGTTATGCCAGAGGAAAAGTAGCTTAAATACAAATGGGGGACCATTTTTTTATAGTTAAACCTCTGTTGGATCCAAGGTCGCCATTAATACTCATGCAGCGAGATCCAGCATTTACCTTTCAAAAATCTGTCATCATAAATTCTCAGACCTCACCTTGAACCACGTACTCTCACTTCCCCATGCAACAACCAACCTTCTCCATTAAAATCTCATCAACTGACGTGTAATTTGCTGAAGTGTGGCACTTAATGAGAATGGCTGTTCATGGACTCTGCACAATTTCTTAATTCTCACCGCCCAGTTTATTATATTGCACGGGGAAGGCCTTCATGATTGGAAGGGTTTCTCGTGAGCTTGTAGTGCAATGAATACGTAGAACATTTAAGGTTTCTTGGTTAGATTTTGAATTTCCTATACATAAGAAAGTTTACATGGGAGATGGCAGAATAAAATAAAATAAAAACCACTTATTAATAAACAACAAATATAATAGTAAGTTGAGACGGGTATTTGTAAGTAGTTTTTATTTTTATTCTAATAAATTTATAAGGGGTTGATTGGTTAACAGGTGGAATCAGCAATTACATGACTGGTAGGGCAATTCCCTACTCCACAGGGCTAATAAATGGAGAATTGAGAAACCTGAATTTCTAAGATTTTTTATATGAATACTTTAAAATTTTAATTGATGAGTGAAATGCCTACTAACTTGAGGTTGGTGGTCAGGATGTAATTCATTTTTCATAGATTTTTTCTATCCTTCTGTAAACGTTAATTATAGAATAGTAAGATGTTGGCTCCAATGTAGGGTTTGGGACAAATTAGTTAATGAAATTTTATTAGAGAATGTGATGGAGTTATTAATTAATATGGTATGGGGAAAATTTAACATATGAATTTTGAAATTGATAACTTTAGAGATATATTTAAGATTTTGAATTTGAATTTGACATTCATTTAAACCCATTTTCCCACAAAATATTTTTATTTAGACAAACACAATAACATACTTAGATTGATATCGTTTATCACTAAACAATAAAATCTTCACAAATATATAATAGAATTATTAATAGATATGGTATTAAAAAAAAATTAATATAAATTTTTTGAAATTGATATCTAGTAACATATTTCAAATAGAAATATTGAATATACCTATTAGTGTGTATCACTTTGTTGTCAGAAATATTTTAAAATGTGATTAATAAATACAAAATTTAAAAATATTTTTAAAACTAAAAAAATGAGGTAAATTACCAAGGCACTACATCATGGTATATTTAAGCTTTAAAAATATATATTTAATCATTTTATATGGGTTTTTGTCAAGTTTTGATTGTGGACCATATTTTGTTGAAAGTACAAAAAAGTGGAACATGATTCTATACTTTGACTATATTATTAACATAATCTATTATCAAATAAAAGATTAATTTAGAGAATTGCATTTATACGAAAACAAGTGTTTTATTAAAGTTCCACAACATTTATATATTTTATATAGATTTAAAAAGTTTAATTATAAAAACTTAATAATAAAATGTTTTCAGACGAAACTGTTAAATATATGCACTTCAAAATTATTGATAATTGCAAACTTTAAACATCATTCCTAAAGTGAAAAATAAGGAACTTTAAATATATGTGAGGTTGTGATTTAGTAGTTGAAAATGAGGTATATGTGATAAAATATTATTGAGTTTGGGGATTATATGCTAGAGCAAAACGACTTGGATTTGGATGCCAAGAATGAAATTGCCACAAGAAGATGATTCACTTTTAAGCTTTCCCTCTTCATCAATATTCTTAATGAAATTATCTTCCAATTAATTGTAACCTCTCGGTACCATCTATATTTTTAGGGACAACAAGACCTTTGATTTTAATATGAAGGAAGACATCGTTGGTCTTGAAGTTGAAATACATACAATTAATGACGCTATCAAAGAGGCGAATCAAAAACGAGGTGGTTACATATAAATGTAAACTAAATATAAATGTGGAAAGTGGTTTTGCACTATTAAATCAACAAATTATATTTATACATTTAAAATATAGATAAATATAAATATTTTATATATTTATTAAAAAAATTGATATAGATTTTGTAACAATTCAAGAAAGTCATTAAGAACATACAAGTGTAGAACACACTTCAAAAGTATGATGAAAAAATCAAAGTAAATCAACATAAATTAAAACTTCGATTAGAATTCAAATATATATATTTTTGGAGGCAAGCGCAGAGCTATAATAGTAGAGTTCGTAATTATCAAATAGGTAAAATAATTTGTACGCATGTTTTTGCTAACTTTAGGGTCCTAAAAATTTTGATTGCTTTTCTAAAATTCACAATGTGATAATGTGGAACTACTCTCATTTGATAGTGTGGAACTACTCTCATTTTTAAAATTTTTAATGTAACCACCTTTATCTTGCAAATTTGTAAAAGCTATAAGAGGTAGTTAATGGGACTATGTGTTCATGCTCTGTTATTATGAGGCCCATAGGATTTTGAATACTTTGAAAACCAACAAACCAAGTATAATGCAATTCAAGAGGAAGTCGAATGTAATGCAAGTGTCTCAATCATTATCACTTACAATGATTGAATCAATGTAGCAAATAAATGCTAATTTTGTTTTATAAATGCTTGAAATATGATTTTAGCATAGGGATGTTTCTCTAATAAATTAATTCCTTTTTTTACAACTTCAATGATTCTTCTTATCAGTGTATGCTTAGAATTTTGTTCTAAATGCATAATGCACTTGTGTATTTATAGATTACTTCAATTTAAATAATAACCATATTAGTGAGTATTTTGTTACACAATGTTGGTTTCCAATCTAACACCTTGTATAGACTTGAAGAGAAAAGTACATGAAATAAGGTGCGATAAAGAATTCATGACGGATTTGTTAATTTGTCGTTTGTAGCCATGGATGGATCCATATTCCTCTCATGGCCTAGTATATGGAGATGACAAGGAGGCACCTGACTAAGGGTGTGGTTGTTCACCTGCTACTTTATGGCTATGCCTAAACCAAGGTGAGAGGACCTAAGGGGTGGCTTGAAAGGGGGCGGGGAGATATTATGTTTCAAACCCTCAAACTTGTTAGAATCTCAATCTGAAATCAAATGCAACCACAAAATGCAATGCTCATTCAAATAATGGTCACACAAAGCATTACAAACACTTGATACATCAAACACAAGCCACTAAAGACATATTTAGGGTGATAACAAACATCATTTTGAAGGAATCTATTGACAACTTGGAATGAAATGATGCTTAGGATGCTTTAAGATTTACAAATCATGACAATCCCACTCAAAGTATGCACATGATGTTGAGTTTGTAGGAAGATATCATGTTGAATTTGTAATAAATGATGAAATATGTAGGGGTAGGGAAAAGGGTAGTGTAAAATGAGGTGAAATGGGATGGAAATGAAGGTAATTAGGACTAGTGAGAGGATGTAGCCGCATTAACCATTTTATCTTCATATTTTTTCATGCATTCATACTTGGAATCAAAGGGAGACCACCCTCCACATGTTATCTACCCTCATGGTCACCCAAGAAAAGAAAAGAAAAACAAAATATCTCTTGAAAACCCATCACATACACTCCGAGAATAAAGTAGTGCACTCATCACACCAAATTTCCAATACCAAAGGACACCCTTTAAGGAAAACAGATATGCATTTTGAGAAATTACATAAAGAAAGTTTATAATTGAAGCCAAGTATGCAAGGTAATACTACAATGCAACAAAACATCAATGTCCAATTAAAAAACAATAATAAAATAAAAGATAAGAACCTATTGTGTGTGCGCCCCCATTTTTTGAGTTCTATAAAAAAATTCAAATCCCTTTAGTAGAAAGTTAGCTAAGACCATGTATGAGGTCCCACTAATTTTTCATAATTTTTGGATGAATATATAATTTTTATTAATTTTCAAAGTGCACATATCCCAAAAATGAAATATTTGTGTGTGCACCCCATAACTTTGAGAAAAAAAGTCATTTTTTTTTTTTTAGTGCGTGTAGAATGGAGTTTAGAAAAACCACTTTTTTTTTTAAAAAAAAAAATGGATGAAAAAATCATAAATTGTGCACCAAAACATATGCATAGGTTTTTGCAAGAAAACAAGGCACTAGTAAAAGAAATTATGGATGAAAGCCTTAAACTAATTGATTTTAGAAAGAATTATATCATCATCAAGGTAAAACCAAGATTGACATCATAGTATAATTTATTTTTGAATATTATGTTTTAATGCATGAGATATTGGGGTGCACACATGTGAAATTTTGATGTTTTTTTGTTAAACACGATTTTTAATCACACAAACATAGTCCAAACCTCTGGTTTGGAAATCCAAGGCAAATCCAAGCCTTTGGATTGGGAATTTCAAACCCAAAAAGATGAAACACGAGCACATTATAACACACTTATGCTTGCGTTCCAATGTGTTATGTGGTATATGTGTTTGTGGCATGCTTTTATTTACAAAAATAAATGTTTAAGTTTAAGTTTTATTATTATTTACTTTTAAATTTCTTATTTATTTATTTTAGTAAATATAAGATGTTAGGGTCACTCTACACCTTATGGAACTAGTCTCACAACTCCATCTATCATGGTTTAGAAGATAGTTTTTCATATTCTAATTTGGTCAATACATAGGTATTTTTCAGGATTTCAACATTCAGCCTTCAAAGCTTTTAGGGTTTAAATTATACAATTGATATATGTTTTGTGAAAGAATATAGAAATTGTTTAGGTTTTGGGGTTTTAGGATTTGGTTATTGATATTTTAGGAAGTTTAGGAATATTTTTAGGAAAGGTTTACTCATTCAAGGACAATCTTCTCAACAATGGGTTTTCTAGGTTTAGGGCACATAAACACTCTAATGGTGAAATTTGACTTCTTCGGATGATTTTGGGAGCTTAAGGTAAGTTAGGAGGTAAAAAATAGGGTTTAAAGATATGTGAATTAGGTCTACATGTTGGTAACATCCATTTTTATCTAAGGGTTGAAGGTTTCATGAATAATTTCAAGATAATGTAGACCCTACCCTTTCGGTTTAGGAAAAAATGGCCCTAAATATCTAGTAAGCACTAGAGATGATTACCCACATGGTGATAGGTTAATTTTTATAAAGGTTGATAAGTACCTTTAGGGAATGGGTAATATCATAAATAGACTATTGTTTACTTGGGTAAGGATCTCATGATGGGGCCAAATTAGGTTTGTGAGTTGAAAAACCTTCCTAACACCTTTTAAGGTTTTGAGTGATGAAACTTTATGAAATTTAGGGTTTAAACCCAAACCCTAAAAACCATAAACCATAAACCCTTAAACCCTAAACCATTATCCCTAAGACCTAAACCCTAAACCTAAACCCTAAACCTAAACCTTCAAACCTTAACCCTAAACCCTAAACCATAAAGGTGAAAAACCCTAGGGTTTAAACATGAACCCCTTAGGTTTATGGCCCTTTAAACCCTAAACCCTAGGGGTTAAACCCTAAACCTTAGCCATAATCCAAACCTAAACCCTGGGTAAACCTAAACATTTTTATAAATCCCTAAACCTAAACCATGGGACCTAAACCCTAAACCCTAAACCCTCGATAGGGCCTAAATTTATAAACCCTAAACCTAAACCCTAAAACCTAAACCCTAAAAATAAACCCTAAACCCTAAACCTAAACCTAAACCCTAGACCTAAACCCTAAACCTAAACCCTAAACCCTAAACCCTAAACCCTAAAAAAACTAAACAATAAACCCTAATCCTTAAAAATATTTCTTAAACCTTCAAACCCTATGAATAGGGATTTTCCCTAAAAACCTTCTTGAATCCCTTAAACCCAAACTCTAAACCCTAAATTCTGAACTCTAAACCTAAAAAATTTTTGTATTGAGATTAATGCAATAGGATACCAAGAAAATTTGATCATTTTTATGCTCTTTTGAATAATTTATTCCATTGAACCTAAAGATTTCATTTTAAAGCTGATATGTTCAATGCTTATGTAAGCCTGGAATTTGAGTGAGAGATTTCTGAGGTTCAATTTATTTTCCAAGATGCATTACTCCCATGTTTGAAAATGTTTCTCCAGATATAAATGAACTTTTTCAATGTTTGACACTCGATGATTCTTGAATGTCCAATCCTACCACAGACCCTAGTAGTCCTCGATCATTGGATACATGGAGACACCATTACTGAGAAAACTAGGAACTTTAAAGGAAGAAGAGGTTCTTTGAATATGAACATGTATCAAAGTGAATCATGAATGAATATAAGCATGTGGTTATTTTTTTATCTTCCAATGGGTCATATAGGTTTGCATAATACCATACATAGAAATATGAGAAATGTGAAATTTATTTTAGAGTGTGAAGAAATTGACATTCAAGAGTGCAAGTATATGTGGGGAGAAATAGGTTTGACATAGATGTGTAATATGCATTGCAAGGAAACATGGTAGATGCCATATCCATTTAGTTACTTGTCCCACCCTCATAAATAAGGTAGTTATACAAGAAACTCAATTGATAGTTTTATAATCAAACTCAAGGTAGATGCCATTTTTTAAGAATCCTATTTGAGCTATAGAGCTTGTTGCAAAAATTTAGCCTATAGAGAATGATTGAAATTGGTACAACAATTTTGAAGGAGGGAAATGCCAGATATCCAAGAAAAATTTGTACAACCCTTTTCTAAGCAACCCCTTCCCTGCGGGAAGCTTGCACAAAGAAATGTTACCCAATACAACTATCTTCTTTTTCCCATCACATGGGAACTATTTCACTCATTGTAATGTTTTGTGTCTTACCCATTCTTATTAGTATTGATAAAGTATTCAACTAAAAGGGTTCATCTACTTCATAGGCATAACATTCAAAGAGAGTCATCACAATTTGATGCCTTTCATCTGTTGATATTTTGAAGGAGGGAAATGCCAGATATCCAAGATTAATTCGGTATAAAGAAATGTTACCCAATACAACTATCTCCTTTTTTTCTATAGCTTGTGAAATATTTGGAGCTCCAAGAGTGTTATAAATTGAGAATAACAAGTCCAAGTGGTATTTTTGGGTCTGAACATGATTAGGATACCACTTCAAATTTGATCATTTTTACGCTCTTTTGAATAATTATTTCATTTTTATAGTTTGGACTCCAATGTTGAACATCTATGTGGCAACAACCATATCTATCATGAGAAATGTGAAGTTTTTGGAGTATGCATAATCCTTACCGAGTTAGTGAGACAAACCAGAACTTTCAAGGAAGAAGAGGTTCTTGTGAATATGAACATGTATCAAAGTGAATCATGAATGTGAATATGAGAATGTGGTTATTTTTTCCAGCTTCCAATGGGTCATCCTAGCTTGCATAATACCATACATGGAAATATGAGAAATGTGAAATTTGTTTCAGAGTGTGAAGAAATTGACATTCAATAACGCAAGTATATGTGGGGAGAAACATGTTTGGTAGAGATGTGTAATATATGAGGTTTTCTGATCCTTGTAGTGTAAAAGATCAAGAGCAGTTTTCACTTTGTAATCACTATTGTAGACTAAAGATCAAGTGCAAAAGATCAAGACCATTAGAGTTTTTTCCCTAAACACTGAAACCCTAAACCCTAAACCCTAAAAATAAACCCATAGCCCTAAACCCTAAATCATGAACCCTAAACCTTAACCCTGAACCTAAAACCTAAACCTTAAAGGCCTAAACCCTAAATCGTAAACCCTAAAACCTAAACCCTAAACCTAAACCCCCTAAAACCTAAACCTAAACCTTAAACCCTCTCTAAACCCTAAACCCTAAACCCTAAACCCTAAACATTGAGCCCTTAACCTAAACCTAAACCACTAAACACTAAACCCTAAAAAACCCCTAAAACCTAAACCATAAACCTTAAACCTAAACCAAATCATAAACCTAAACATAAATCTTGAACATTGATCCCTAAACCATAAACCTAAACCCTAAACCCTAAACCCTTAACCCTAAACATCAACCCTTAACCATGCAACATTACCAACAAAGGAGTTTCATACTGGTATTATGGTTAGATGAGGGTCGAATCTCTCGAGGATCATATTCATATTCGGTGTATCACCATCAAAGAGGGTAGCTCCCTTGTCATCAAATCAGTTATTCAATATGACGTGGAAGATGAGAAAAGAAAATGAAAGTCTGGAGAATTAGATTTCATGGGTAATTAGTACTAAGTATCAACAAGACTAATATGGCTTCCAACTACTTGACTAGGAGGGCATGACAATATTAGGACCATATTTCCTAGTCTCGTGCCTAGAACCATCATTGAGTCTGCTTGTACAAAATAAGCATAACAACATGGGAATGGATAAGAACACATAGGGGTTATCAATCACCTAGTAAATATTTCTTGTTTAGTTCTTGAATGGGAGTCAGCTTTGCCTATGGCTTAGTGACCTTCTATTCATTGATAATTCCTTCTATGATAAACCCATGGATGCTTTCAAAAGTGCCTTAAAAAGATAGGGGTAGTCATCAATCCTAGTGAAGGGAGTGATGTGATTTCCAAACAACTTGAAATGCATACAAATTTAGAGGTCATAACATGAATTTACAAATATCTCTATCATTATAAATGGAAGCCAAGTAACGGTGTCTCCCTGTATCCAAAGATCGAGGACTATTGGGGTCTGTGGTAGGATTGGACATTTAGGAATCATCGAGTGTCTAAATCAAAATGTCATTGCATCTGAGAAACATTCTCAAACATTGGATTAATGCATCTTGGAAAATAAAATTGAACCTCAGAAATCCTCTCAAATTCCAGTCTAGGTCTGGTCTAGGTCATGTTCTGGTCCTTTTTCTGCATTTTTTTTTGGTTTTGGTTGTGGTCATCATCGAATATGGAAGTTTCAAGAAAGGAATCCACACTTGAAGAATTATTCCCATTTAGATTGTTGGCAATGCCAATGGCAGTGGCAATGCAAGTGCTGTGGAATTCAGTTGGTGGAAGGTGGGGTTGTGCCCTTGTTGGTTTTTTTCTCATGGCATCATAGGTAGCCTTTCTGGTATTATCAGAGAGAACTCCCCATGCTTGTGTGATAAGTTTAAAAGCTCCCTCGGCTCCTGGGAACTTGTTTTTATCAGATGTAATAACAAGGCTAGTTTTAGTGGGTATTAATAAAAAAAGAAAACAAATTTGATTGAATTACTTATGAAATGCATTCCTTCACTTCGAGCTTATCTTTATAAATGCAATTCAGCTTTCCAAGTTCTCCATATTTGCCAAATTTGGGTCGAATTGACATTCTGACCTCTAAAAGCGTGAAGAAAATGGCGAGTTCATTTCCCCAACCTTTCTTGAAGCAAATTTAAATGAAATGAAATTTGGAATTTGGAGGTGGCACGTGGTAGACATTGATTGTCTACCACATAATTTACTTATTGATGATTAATTGTTATTAGTTGGATTTATTTTCCATTATTATGATAAGTATGTTTTTGAGATTTCCAAATCACCATTAGGTTTATTCATGAGAATACAATTATTATTGTGGCACGGTGGATGCAACTCCTTAAAGCCTCCCATAATTACAAATACCTCTCCTACGGAACCTCATACAAGTGGATATATGTTAACCAAACTTGTCATACCTCCTTGAGATTGAGAAGGGTGTTTAGGGATGCTTTTAGCTTGCATGAAGAGTTTTGCAGAGAGTAGAAAACCAAGAAGTGACCAATGAACCTTGCTCTTGTGCAATGTAAGGGAAATTTTGGTAAAGGCAAGTGAGAGGAGTCTTTGGATGAATGTTGAGCAACTAGATGAGTGAAATAGGTGGTTTAGTTGTCTGAGAACATGATGGAATGATAAGACTATCTCAAAAGAGAGGAATAGATTCAAAGGTGCCTAGATTTGAAGCTTCTTAGTTGAGGAAACAAACCCAATTGAACTAGTCAGGGCAGAGTTGGACCAAAACATAGCACTAGAGGAAATTCTTGGGATAGGGATAACACTGAGAGAATGAAGGAAGCCTTGAGGAAGACCTCATGATTTTTCTAATTGAACCCATTTTCCTCATGATGTTTCAGATCCTTCACAAACCTCATGATGACCATTCCCTTTATTATTTGAATCGAGAAAAACTTATATATGTGTTTTGATTTATTATGTGTTATAAGGAATTACATGAGTCCATATATTTGAGTAATTATTGCTACCTTTGGGAGTTGTGAGATTTATAAAATATAGTTTTGACACATCTAAAACTCCTACAAATGTCAATAACCAATCAAGAAGACCCCAAAACCTAAACAATGACTATATTATTTCACAAAATAGATATCGATTGTATAATTTAAACCTAAAAATGAAGGTTGAATGTTGAAATCTTGAAAAATTCCTACATGTATTGACCATATTAGAATCTGAAAAACTATCTTCTAAACCATGACAAATGGAGTTGTGAGACTAGTTCCATAAGGTGTAGAGTGACCCTAACATCTTATGAGGAATATTCTCCTCTCGAAGCATCTCATGGTGGAGGGGTATCAATCATGGAATCTATAATTGCAAATGGAATCAAATGATTCTCAAAATGATGTTTGACAGCCAAATTTATGTAATTACACTTTTGCAAAATACTCCACCATCCCCTTTAAAATTTATCATTTTGGAAAGGTTTCCCCAAGACATTCCTAATGCACTTCGCTTTGGATGTGAAACAAAGCCCATGAGTTGAAAGTTATGGGAAAAAATGTAAATCCAATTATCTTGTGAAAAATTATGGGGGTTCACTTAGTGAAATTATGGTATAGCAAGTTTGTTCAAAGGGCATTAAATAATACCCGTAATGTTAGTTTTTACCTCCAATTATTCAATTAATAATACCCCCTCCCATTATATTACTAGAATAAAAATACCCCCTATTTTTTCGATGTACCTTAATTACCCATTTTTCCATTACAATTTCTTTTACCCCTTTTTATTTCTACCCTAATATATCAAACACAAATGTATCATTCTTTCTCACTCAATTATTATTATCTTAATATTCTTTTTCTCTAAAAATAGATTTTAAATCCATTCAAGACATATTACTAATTACCATCATGTTAATCTTTAATCATTTATTGATAGTTCTTAAAATAATTAAGATGGTGAAATAATAAAATTTGTGGTGAAAAACATACTCAAACCTACCAAAATGGGGGCCAAAAGGGGGTAAAAAAGGGACACATTTTTCCCGAAATTAGTGAAACCAGAACTTCATCAAATAATTTGGCATGCATATGCTCAAGATTTGACAAAGCGATAAGATTAAGTACCATAGAGCTCAAAATCTAGTTTCTAAACTACTATTTTTTTAAAATGGTGAGATTAAGAGGCTCAAATGTGGTGCGACACACAAAGTATGTCTATTTTTGTGTTAAAGAGATAAGAACTATTGTGTGTGCACTCCACCCACCCCCACCTCCCCATTTTTGAGTTCTATAAATTTTTTTTCAAATCCCTTTAGTAGAAAGTTAAATAATTCCATGTACAGGTCCCACTAATTTTTCATAATTTTTGATGAATATATGATTTTTAATTAATTTTTAAAGTGCATATCCCGCAAATGAAATATGTGTGTGCACTCCCCATAACTTTGAGAAAAAAGTTTTTTTTTCATTTTTAGTGCGTGTGTAGAATGGAGTTTAGAAAAGGACCACTTTTTTTTTTGAAAATAGATGAAAAAATCATAAATTGTGCACCAAAATGTATGCATAGGTTTTTGCAAGAAAAGAAGGCACTAGTAAAAGAAATTATGGATGAAAGCCTTAAACTAATCATATTTTAGAAAGAATTATATCGTCATCAAGGTAAAACTGAGCTTGACATTGTAGTATAATTTATTTTTGAATATTATGTTATAACACATGAGATATTGGGGTGCACACGTGAAATTTTGATGTTTTTCTCAAAACACAGATTTATTCACGGATTACACGATCCAAACCTTAGGTTTAGGATATCCAAGGAAAATCCAAGCCTATGGATTGGGTATTCCAAACCCATAAAAGATAAATGTGAAGTGCGGTATTATTACGATAACGCACTTAAAATCCAAATTCAAACACAAAAAGAAAAAATAATCTGATATTAGATCCTACAGTCCGGGTTGTACAAAACTCTGTGCAATTCCTACACATTTTTTTGATTCTTATTGAGAATTGTGATTATTTTATGTCTTATATAGAGATTGTTTTGTGAAATATTTAAGCATTATTTGATATATTTAAGTGTGTTTCTACTGTTTATTATATTCCTAACACTCGTTAACATTTTTTTGTCAATTGTTTTGTGGTGGTAAAGATATTTGAGAATTATGGGGAGGAGACCATGAAAAAGCACTGAGCAATTGGAAAACAAAGGAGCGAATGAAAAAGGGCATGAAAAAAATGAAATTGAACATGTCTTTAACAAAGATTGAAGATGTTTCCAAAAATCGTATATCATCCAACAAAGCCAAGAAAGAAGAAATAAAAAAGAAAACAGGGAAGCGAATGTAAAAATACATGAAAAAGAAATCAACGCATGGAGATGAAGGTATGTCATCTCTTCCAAATGAAATTGATGGTGCAACATATCCTCAAACACCAATTGAGTCAATAAATAATGAATATTCAATGAATGATGATGCAATTCCAAATTTAAACATAGATGTTACACCAGATGACCAACCTATTGAAAACACACACTCTTTAACGAATTATGAAGATGAATGAAAAATAGAAAATGAACAATGTTTAGATGATATTCAACAATCATTTCCATTGAAATCACCGATTAAAATTTACGGAAAACACCCAAACTTTTACTTGAGATTGATGAAAATATTTTAAATCCAATGCCTAATAAGATTTGTCAACACACTTGTAGAAGAAAAGCTAATCAGATATGGAAAACATATTTTAATGACTTAAATGAAATATGTAGATGTCAATTATTTGTTGAAATGATGAAAAATATTAATTATAGACCTACAATGAAAACCCTTGGTCTAAGAACATCTAAGACCAACAATGAAAAATCTATTGTAAAAAATCTAATGAATGCATACCAATCAGTAGGTTCAACCTCACGTACCAAAGATAGTAATGTTACTCAACGTGTTATTACATCGACTATAGTAAGTAAAGCAACAAAAAATCTTGTTTAATTAGAAAAACAAGTAGTGCACTAAAAATAAATAGGAAAACACTATACAAAGCTCTCAAGCATCATGAAAGAATTGAAGATACAAATAACAATGAATTATGGGCATTCTCTGGTAGACTACCATAAAAAAAAAGAACATAGTTGATGAGTTAAAATAAATAAAAATTAGAATTTTGGAAAAATAATACAAGGGTTTCACCTAATGAAAAGATGTTTTAAAAGAAGAATTGGTTCTAGAAACCATGAATCACATCCTAAACATTTTTTTGGATATGACACAAACACAATTTTTTAATAAGTTTAAAGAGACTCATCCCAAAATACAAATTAGTCAAAGGTATTTTGAAATGTCAAAACCTTTTTATGTTAAAATAAATCACTCATGGACTACTTGTTGTAGGATCCATATTGAATTTGCTTATGCATTATGATATTTTCATCATATATGTGTTAATTTGCATATTGAGAATATTTTGCAGAGTGTATGATAAATGTTCCACCTAAATCAGCAAGAGATTTCATCTCAAGTGTTTTTGTACAAGAGAAGGACAATTTTTTTATAAGAAATCATGTTTAGAAGGAACTTGTGATAGTTGTGGTGGTTTGCAACATTTGTAAAGATGTATACACATAGAATACACATGTAATCGGAAATGAACTAGTTAGTTTTGGAAAATAAAAGTCAGTGACATACACTTTAAAAGATGGTAATGAAGCCAAGAGGTGTGAATTAGTGAGTAAAGAAATAAGTGTATCAAATTTTATCACTATATTTCAAGAGAAGCTAGTGTATGAGTATGCAACATACACACAGAGCTCGATGGTTAGATGAGAAATTCAGGTTATGCAAGGACACATTTCCTCTTGGTACCATTGTTTCAGTTGTTGATTTTGCAGAGAACTATACTCTACAACCACAAAATGAAGTGTAATCGCAATACTACAACTCTATTCAGGTTTCCATATTTGTACATATAGTATTCACTCATGCTCTTGACAATATAGAGGAAGAGAGAAATATTTTGAGGAGTATCCATTTCTATATTAGTGATGATCGTGGACATTCATTAGAGTTCGTGTAAGGTTGTTTCAAGATCTTCTATGGCAATTTGAATAACGAAACATCATATTTGATAAACACATCATATGGTCAGATAATTATACATCACAATTCAAGAATGTGTGAATGTTCTATTGGTTGAGCAAGGATGCATAGGATAAGTGGTGTTCAACATTTTTGAATTTCACTGAGGTTAGGACATGGAAAAAGGAGAACATGATGGTGTAAGAGCATGTGTTAAAAGATCCCTAACAAGAGAAGAATTGAAGTACAAAGATGGTGCCAAGTTGATCAATGCAAAATCCATCGTGGAATGGTGTAACTCAATAATGGGTCCAAGTAATGAGGGTAATTCTACAGTTTGTAGGTTTTTTGTTGGTAGAAGAAGCTAATTTTGTAAAATATGAAGATTTTGTACACTAACAAGATCTAGTGAGTTGCACTCTTTTAGAAGTTCAAATGCATAGGTTCATGGACTATTTATACAAGGAAAATGGCATGCTTTTTCTCTTCATGTATGTATTCATTTTGGGATGAATGTGAGTCAAAAGAGTGGGTTGATGAATGGTGTTGTAGACAATTATATCCACTTGACACCTATCAACCTCCACGAGCTCTACAACTCACAGTGAGAGAAGCATCAATTGAATTTGACCATATATCAAATCTAGTGCAACCAGGTATTATATATCTACATTATTTTGTAAAAAATTATATTTTTCTCATGTTATGGAACTTATTAATGAATCAATTATTAAAACTAACGATTTTGTGTATAATGTGATGTAGGTCATGTTTATGTGGTTGTTACAAAGAAAATAATAAAGAAGGAACATCTTATTATTTATGTCGTTGTGTTGAGGAAAAAATAAATTGATAGCCCTAATCATAGATGGAGAAGGCTTAGAATATCCTATGGGCCGTGGTTATTATTTGGAATGTAATAAGAAGATACCCAATGAAGAAATCCAATGTGTGGTTGTTTAAGGACTTTGAAACTCATAGAAAGATTCTTCATTATTCTCACCTAGTTGTTGCATCTAATGTTCAATTAATTAAATATGGAGGTAGACTATGTAATAAGGTCTTGTGGAAAGTCATTGAGTTTGACCATGAAGCAATACTTTACACCTAAAAATTAGATCGGACTCGAATGGTCATACAGCTCATTGAATTTGTACAATGAAGATACACAAAACCGCCCTTAAGCTTGCTAGCGGCTTACTTTCTCAAGTAAAGGTATGTTCACTTAAAATTAGATGTATGATATAAAGAATTTAGATTTGTAATGAATTTAGTTTGAATATTTACTTTAATGATTTTTTTAAAATTGTGTAGGTTTTAAAATTCTATTTAATTGTTTACTAACTGTTTATGTAGGTTAGTGGTTTGCAAAAGCTTCCACCTTCACATGATTAATAGATCATTATTAGAGAATTTATTATTCTCGAAAATGATAAGAGGAAGCTAAGGAAAATTAAATATTGAAATGAACAACAAGAAGTAATTCTCATTTCACCACCTATATTGTATGAAAAACTCTTCTTAAGCTTCCCATTTCTGACCTATATTATATGAGCAATCTCTTGCTTAACATGTTTCTAGTACTTGTTGAAATTGAAGTCCGCCTTGTGCACCAAAATGAATCCTCACACTGGCATTGACGAGAGAGCACCCCGTCTGTTGAAACAAGTGGTTCGATCTTAGATGTGAGCGTGTGATTTGCAAACCTATTGCATTGGAAAACCTTACTCTGAGACTTATGATGCATTGATCTCAAACGGTGACCACTGAAAATGCATAAATGAATTGATATGGAGTAAACCATGATATAATTTTATAGAAGGTCCCAAGTGAGAAGGATAGATTTAGGCGATACCTTTACACTGGGTGCCACGGAGACCTAGATATCACCCATCAATTAATAGTCTTTTTTGGTCCTCGGGGATCTTAGATGGGACTATGCCTAGATGAAGTAAACATTAAATGGCTGATATGAGCACAAAACAAAGCCTAATAATTTTTCATATGTCCGCCTTGATGTGTTGGCGCATTCAATTTGGTGCCATTTCCATTTAATTTAAGAAAATAATGTGTTGGAAACCTTGAATCGGGAGATTTGACTAGGTGTGGATACTTCATTTGGTGTCTGACAATACAATAGCAAAGAAAGACAAAAATCAAGATCAAACCTGAAGGTAAACCATGATAGGATTTTTAGGAGGCTCCCAACATGGAGGTGTAGGATCAAATGAGACCTTTCAGTGCAAAGAGATGAGATATCACCATCCTGAAGTTAGATAGCCTTTTTGGTCTAGAACCACAAAGGCATGGCATGGCTCTTTAAGAACTATTTACTTTAAGTGATTAGAAGAAACGAAACCATGTAGGCAACAAAATTTCCAAAATCATTTACCACCTCGACATGTTTATGTAATCGATTCAAAGGTCACACGAAACTTCCGTTTGCCAAAATAATGCACTTAGACTGACCTCACTTTGATTCAAACTAGACTATTTGGCGCTTTTGTAAACAATTGGACGATATGAGAACCAAATGTGGATGGAGAAAAGCGAGACAAGATTTGGTATAGGGTCCTGATGTAGAGGTGTACATTAGATGAGACCTCTCAGGCCTATGGAGACCGAGATATCACCTTGTATCAAATTATAGTCTTTTTGGTCTTAGAAGCTCTTAAGGGACTACGTTTGGACAAAGTAGTGGAAGTCACAATGACATTGTCAAGGATTTTGGAAAAACGAAGCCTCCATAAGAATTTACGTGGCCACCCCAATGATATGTTGGTGCAATCAGTTTAATGCCACGAGATTCCATTTTTAAATGGATGCATTGGACAGACCTTACATTAACTCAAACCTGACTATATGGCGCTTTTGTAAATAATTAAGACAATGAGAGGACCAATGGAATGGAGAAAACGACATACATGCTTTTGTAGAGGGTCTCGACACAGAGGCGTAGATTAGACAGAGACCTCTCTAGTACCATGGAGACCGAGATATCACCCATAAAATTTATAGCCTTTTTGGTCTTCAATCTCTTTAGGGACTAAGCCTAGATGAAGTAGCTTTAAAGAAAAATTCTGAGATAAGTTGTTGATGGCGGTGGCGTGGGAGGAAGCTTTACTGATGTTCACCCAAACGGTGTCACATAGCTATACCATGCCCTTTTTGTAAAATTGTCACCCATGATAATTTCCATTGAGGTTCACCTTGTTGCTCATTGAAACTCTTTAGTTACTTATCGATTGGTATGCCATCAAGGTTCTGACAAGCTCCTCCTTTGATTCTTCTCTCATTAAGAAACAATATAGAAAACTAGACTTGTTATTACATTTGGATAAAAATGAACTCACTCAGGAGACTCTAGCGGTGAGATTTGAACTTATCACATAAGCATGGGGAACTCTCAAGAGCATAATTTCATTTTAGAAGGCTACCTATGACACCAGGAGAAAAAAACCAACGAGGCACAACCCTATTCCTAAAATAAGAATTCCACATGCATTGATCATTTCCATTGGCATTGCCAGGCATATAAATGGGGAATAATTCATCAAGTGTAGATTACTTTCCTCAAACTTCGATATTTGATGACCAACCACATGAGGTGAAAGCAGAAATAGGACCCTAGAACTCTTTCGATCTATCGACCGGGACTAGGACACCTTATTGCACACTCTCCTCCAAAAAAGCCTTCTGCATGAAACAATATACGGGATAGTACAATTCTTTCCTCGATATTTCCTAGAAGGAGAGAGTATGCAACTTATCATCAAGCAACAATTTGTCCTGAAAGAAATGTTACCAACCAAATCTCCTTTTACATAGCTTGTGATTTATATTTGGAGCTCAAGAGTGTTATAAATTGAGAATACAAGTCGAGGGTATTTTATATCCAAGAATTAAGATACCAAACAAATTTGATCATTTTTTTTCTTTTGAATAATTCTTTTATTTGCAAGCTATCGATAATGAAGGTTTCGTTGAAAGAACGAAACTTGATATGTCCAGTGCTTATGTAAGTTAAGCGGAAATTCAAGAGGATTTCTAAGGTTCAATTGTATTTTCCAAGATGCATTAGTCAAATGTTTGAGAATGTTTCTCCATATAGCAGCAATCATTTCGATTCGGACACTTTCAGATGATTCCTAAAATGTCCAATCCTACCACAGACCCAAGATTCCTCGATCCTTGGATATGGAGACATCATTACTTAGCTTCCATTTATAACGATAGAGACATTTACAAATTTATGTTATGACCTTTAAATTTGTATGTATTTCAAGTTTTTAGAAATCACATCACACCCTTTGGCTAGGCTTGATGAGGTATCCCTATCTTTTTAAGGCGCTTTTAGAAAGCATCCTTGGGTTTATCATAAAAGGAATTATCAATGAGTGGAAGGTCATTAAGTCAGAAGGCCAACTCCTCTTATCTTAACTAAACAAGAAAGATTTACTAGGTGATTGATAACCCTTGTGTGTTCTTAGCCATTCCCTCTTGGTGTTATTCTTATTTTGAACACTTCAGGAAGTTCAGTCAAATTTGTTATCCATTCGAATAGTAGAAGACTTTTCTCTTTCTCTAGAGAAGAGGATATTACAGGCAATTCAGTTCTTATCCTATAGGTCTCCATGTTGGTACATTATTTATGTTTCTTCCATTTCCTTTTAATATTAATTTTTGTGTTAGGATGGTGGGCCATATAAATATGGATATAGGAGATCTCTCGCAAGGACCTATTTAATCGTGTGGATGACTTCTAACTCACAATGATAACTAATTAGGTCGGGCTTCATTGTCAAATTCTAGCATTCATAACAATTTTGATGCCTTAATATTTTCTAGGACAAGATGATGACTAAATTTAATTAAATAGCTTCTTTCTTGGCCTATCACTGCAAAGATGATCCCAAATACCAACTCAAATGTTCTTCGATATCCTTTGAATATTTTTCCACTTTTCTCCAATGGGTCATTCTAGCTTAAATACATACCATATACAATATGGAATTATAGAGAAATGTGAAATTTTTTTCAAAGAGGAAAAGAGATGAGAGTGAGATTGATATCAGTGGTGAGAGAGAGAAAGAAAAAATGAGAGGGAGAGAGAGTGAAAAGTTGGCTCCATTCCATTATTTTGTAAATGGTAGGCCTTCATGAGTACTAAACCGAGATTGTACCAACATGTCCAACCCCTGAGTGGTCACTAGTTTGAGACTTTGTTTTTAGTGGTAGCATGCTGGTCGCTTTCTTTGGGTTACTACTCATTTGGGCGATTCCCCTAAGATCCCCCCGAGACCAAAAACACTATAACTTCTACATGGGTGATATCTTGGTTTTGCATGGCACTTGGAGATGCCTCTCATTTGGATCCTTTTTAACTCCATGTCAAGACACTCTGTAAATTATATCTGCCGCTTTCTCTCCATCTTTGTCCAGTTCTGTGGTTGTTCTGGTCATGTCAAAAAGCGCCAAGATAGTCTATAGTCTCGGAGTTAGTACAAGGTTGTCAGTGTAATATTTTACATAAACAGATATCTGCACCAAACAAACCAACTATGCCAACATATTTGGGTGTCCCGGTAAACCTCTAAAGTGAGGCCCTTCATTTCAAAGTGATAGATGGTGTCATCGCTTCTCGCTACTTCGTCAGTGCTGTGTAGTCCCTGAAGAGCCCTCGAGGACAAAAATGCTATAACTTCGACTTAGTGATATCTCTAAGCATTCATGGCACTTAGAGAGTGTATCATCTTATCCTACACCTTCATGTCAGCTTAACTCTATACAAATGATTTCAGATTATATTTTTCCATCTCCTTTCCGGTTCTCTCGTTGTCATATTGTTTGCAAAAGTGCCAAAATAGTCCAGCTTTTAAGTCAAGTTATAGTCATTAAACAGAAATATTTTACAAACTAAGCTTCGACACTGGAAACCTAATTGTACAACATGTCTAGGGGTCTGCAAATTATTTTGAGTGTTTCGCCTGTAAAAGCCAAATGGTGTCGGGGCCGCTCTCGGATACTTCCTCTCATCTGGCGAGTTTCCAAGAGTCTCTGAGACCAAAAATGCTATAACTTCTGCTGGTGATTTATCTAAGCTTCATCGTGGCACCCTGAGATGATGTATCAGCATGATCCTACACCTCTACTTCTCGTGGGACCCTCTACAAAATTATGTCTCAATGGCCTTTATCCATCTCCATTTGGTTCTCTTCGTCTTGTCTCTATTATTTGCGAAAAGCGCTAAATAGTCTGGGGCTAGAGCCGGCCAGAAGGTTATCAAACGCAATATTTTCAGTAAACTACGAACTTCGCACCGAAACCTATCGCGACCAAACACATCTCGCGTGCCCGGGTAAAATTCTTGTGGAGGATTCATTTTGGTGCCATAAAATTCCATTGCTTCTGGGCTACTTCATCTGAGCGTAGTCCCTTAAGAGCCAGGAGACCAAAAAAGGCTATATCTTCACGGTGATTTGGCTTACCCACGCGCACCCGGAGATGTTTCTGTCTAATCCTACACCTCCCCATCTCGCAGACTCCTAGTAAAAACGTTGGACCTCAAGTTTTCCATCTCCCCATTCAGCCTCTCAGTATTCTTATTGCTTGTAAAATCACAAAAATATTGTGTAGTTTTAGTCCGTGGAAGGTCTGCCAAACATAATATTTTTACAAACAGTAACTCTCTCGCATCAAACCAACGCCGCACTAGGGACACTCCTATGCCTCTATAACACTTTTGTATGATTTCGTGAAAAACAATGCCTTTCGTTTCCATGTCTACTCGCCTCGGCATAGTCCCATAAGAGCTCGGAAACCAAAAAAATGCTATAACTTCGACGGGTGATTTCTTAGTCTCTTTAACACCTGGAGATGTCTTGTCTGATCTGAAACCTCCATACAGAATCTCTACAAAATAATATCTCGGTTTTATCCATCTCCTTTTGGTTCTCTCCATTGTCATGTATTGTTTGAAAAAGTACAAAATATTATTGTTTCAGTTAGTGTAAGCCTATCAAATGCACATATTTGCAAAAAGAATCTCTTAAAGACTAAATCGATCACGATGAAGATATTCAGTGACTTGCTAAATGCTTTTGAGGCTTCGCTGGGTGCCAAATGATGTCGTTGGCTGGGTACTTTCTGTCCAAGCTGGGTAGATTCTTAAGATCCTGGGTAGACCCAAAAATGCTATAACTTTCGATGTGGGTGATTTATCTGCCTCTCAGAAACATAGTAGACTGCTCTTGTCATATCCCACACCTCCACGTCATGATCCCCCCACAAAAATCATGTCTCATTTTTTTCTTTAATACTAATAGAAAAATTTGAAATTATAATCAGGATAGCTTAAATTTTCAAATAGCATTTTGTCCTAGGTAAATATTAAGTGAAATTACCATTAACCTCCTTCCTACATCATTAAGGATGATTAGAAAGGTGATTTTGGATAATATGAAATGTACTAATCTAACCAAAGGGACTCGAGACATTTTTATTTATCACACTCTCTTCTTATTTTTGTCACTCCTATCTCACACTCTCTCACACACATTTCTCTCTCTCTCTCTCTCTCTCTCAATCTCTCTCTCTCAGACACTTTCTCTCTCTTTCTTTTTTCACTTCCTCACATTATCTCATATTCGTCCTGTGGGTATATACCCATGCTGTCTCGTGATACATACCCACAAATTCAATATTACCAATAGGCTCCGGAAGTAGGGTGGAGAGACTAAAAAAGAATTCATTTGGTTGACTTACTATTTTAGGATTCCTTTTTTCTCTTCATGGGTCCTCACTAGTCTTTGATCAGATATGAAGGCATGGGAACACGCGAATCACTGGGTGGTTTGGAACCTATCTTCTCTTCATTATTCGATATTAGCGTCAAGCCTACTTACGATAGATTTTGTCAAATCAAAAATTTAATGACAAGATCCTTTCTCTTGACAAGAGGTTATTCTTCCCTCCTTCGTTTGAGAAAGGAATTAAAATATTTCATGACTTGCACAAATTTGGGGGAAAATGATGAATGGATAGACCTTAAAACTTTCTTGCTACCTCAACTCAGCTTACTGTAATGTATAAAATGTTTCAGAATTTTTTCATACTCTCCTCTACTAGACCATTTATGGAGGATGAGACCGATCTTGGGATACTATACTCGTAAGGGCTTAAAGTGCCCCCTCTCCATATAAACAGGCTACCTCAAAACTACTCTACTTAAAAATATCAAGTCTTTCTCCAAACCTTTCCTCGGGCTCCAACAATAAGTGGAATGATTTTTGAGACCATTAAATAGATGGACTCATAGATTTAATTTTGTGGTCTTTCTTGTATCTTAATCAAAGAAATCTTTAGTACATGTAACTGAACGAAGTACAC